>OZ010574.1:65141504-65179004 GCA_963932145.1 Acanthosepion lycidas | reverse complement strand
AATGAAATAAAACCAAATATATAAAATAATAACATTAAAAAAAAATTAATTTTCCCAATGATCTAAGTTATGAAAAAACCAGAAAGGGTTTTTGGTCACGTGCAAATTTATGACCTCGCTTCCGAAAAGGAACATCTCTCCCTCTCTATCAGCTTTAAACTATATGAGAATAGTATCCCCACTGGAGAATGTTACTTTCCCTCATCCACTGATTACTGAACTTTTTCCACTTACCAATGACATTGTTGGACATGTTTTAGCAGCCTTATGCATGAAATAGAGTTTTGGAAATCCCAACTCAGTGCAAATCTAACTTAAGCATCTTTACAAGTTCTTATCCTTACCTCTCTTAAATTATTTCAGAACCAAAAAAAAAAAGTTAAACGGACATACTTGGTCTTCCAAAGTCAGTGCAAGGACAACTTGAACTTGACCATGTTTACATGTTTATATCCTCACTTCCCATAAATCATTTCATAACCTAAAGGAAAACAGACATACTGGAGATATATCTCACAATCAATATAAAAAGGAATAAACATCCATCACAGAAACACAAGATTTTTTATGCTTCTTCTATCTTCTTTGTTTAGATATTGAAAAAACACCTTCACCTAAAAAATACACACAAAACCCATAATCTTGTCAACATCGATACATGCATAGCACCAAAACCATTCAGAAATATCTAAATTGTTTGATGCACACAACCACTTCCTCAGATCAGTGGTTGAAAACAGGTTTGAGTGAGTGAAGACTGTGGATTTTGGTGAAGACCACAATTTTTTGAACTTTGTGGACTGGGGCTACAGAATGACAAATAAAAATTGTACCAAATAATAGAAACCACATCACTTGAGGACTTTCAAGACAGCTTAAATGGATATCCTATATTACTTGAAGACTTTTTAATGTTTTGTCTTTGTAACAATTTGCAGTGATGAACAAAAGTACCTCTAACACAGTCTATTCTATATTCAATTTCCTTATCTCTTTCTTGGGAAAGGCATGTATCTATCTATTCTTCCACCAGCTAGAAGTTAAAAAGCAGAGTAGACTAGGCTTTCTGGTTTTGGAAAGCAAACCAATCTATGAGAAGGAAAACTTAATTCCCAAACTGTAGAGAAAGCAACATGAAACCACTTTAATATCTTTCCCAAGAATGCATGGCATTTCATAGATAAAAAAAATGGACTCTGTGGTGAGCCATGATCACCTATGTCCTGAAGAGGGAAAGAAGATTTCTAATTCCAAAGCATGGCTACGGCAATAACTAAAATATTCCACTATTTTTCCCAGCAAAGCATAGCATTTCAGTGATAATAAAGAAAAGAAAAACGAGGAGAGTCATGAACGTCTATATCTCGAAAGGACATGCCATTTTACCAAATAAAATTTCTTATCTGGACTGAGAATTTTTTAGCACCTCCTCTTCATGTTTAAATAATGTTCCCTGACAAGATTGAAATATTCAGTGTTTTTAACAAGCCATAAATCAGGATTAGAGATTAAAGACTGGAAACACAGAGGAGGCTCTAACATCGATTCAAACATTAAATGGATGATGTGTTTATATTCTTTTCACAGAAGTTTAGTGTTTTTATGGTAAATCTTTTTTTTTTTTCAAATAAAAACAGACACACACATACAATGTATCTATTAGGCATATATCAACATTCTGAAATATCTGGAAAATATTTTAACTGTTGATAGAAAATGTGACTCAGAAATCAGAAAGCACATTGGATTAGTAAATGATGCCTTCCAAAGGTACTAAGAAACAGAAAAATTTCATTAGAAACAAAGAAAATAGTGCTGAATTGCAATCGTCCTATATGACAATTTCCCTACATATGTAAAGGTTTGGCTTGTTTATTTAATGGAACATTAACTTCTTATGCTTCAATTAATGCTGAAATTTTATTTTTTTCTTAGATTTGGTCATTTCTAATTTTTTTCCAATAATGTAATGCTGGTAATTTTTTCTAATGTATTTTTATATTTTCATGTTTTAAGCTAGGACTTTAACAGGTGCTACTACCCCCTGGGTCAGTGTGGACCTGGGAACAACAGGTGGTTCTACATTCCTCAGAACCTTCTGATCTGATGCCTTGCTGCTGGATGTACACTCTGTCTGAAGTTATTAAGCAAATCATATAAACTTCAATAATTCAAATTTGGTTTCAAAAAATTGTCAAATTTTAAACAATCAATTGAGATGTCAAAACAGACAGAGTTAAAATTTTAGATAGTATCAGTATGTTTTATTGAGGTTATTGAAGTTATTTGATGTATTCTAAAAATTTGCCGTCTGAAATTATTACGCAAAACTAAATAATCACATTTTACTTCAATAAAAAGGTAATAAAATCATCAAAAATTGAACACCGCCTATAACAGGACAAATAATAAATACTTATAAGTCTTTGAATCTTTTACATCTTTATATAGTGACCCTTCTTCTCAATAACTACCAGTAATCTATTACACTGGTCAACACAATTTTTGGTGCCAAGAAACAAAACACATTTCTTTAGCTTATTTGATGGTGCTGATTCCAAAAATGACCTTGGTTTTTTATGGTTAACTACCGTTTTTGCTGTAATGAAATTGCTCATTTTTTGAGCAATTTGTCAGCAACATGAAAAACTATTTTTATAAAAAAAAAAAAAAGTGCTTTTGAGTCTAAAATTTTAAAATAGATGTACCAAAGTTTTCCAATTTATCACCAAAATTTAAATTAACTGATAAACATTATCATTAATACACTTTAGTATATCTGATAATTAAGGGGGCATCAAAAAAATGAAATCCTAAAATGTTGTGTTTGTTATTCATAAATTTATCCCTTCACTATGGAAGGAAACCAAGCACATTGAGAGAATTTTGTTATCACAGTTGGAAAGAAACTCCAACTAAAGACCTCCAATTTGAATGCACCTATTCCATTGTACATAATACTGCTGGAGTATCAAAAAGGGACTTAAATAACAGAGAGCATTACAGACAAGAAAGAGAAAATGTTTATCATATTCTTATGTTCATGAAGGTTTTTATTTCTGCTGTTAATTAACTGATTTGATAAAAATACTTGTTGGTCTTAATATATTCAATAGTGTTATTTTTAAAGACATAGGGTCTGCTTGTTACTGCTAAAATAGTATTTTTCAATAAGCAGACCAATATTCGTTGGCTTAAATATGAATTGAAAGGTTTCTTCGATTTTATTTTGAGAAATATTGCCATTGCTCAATATCATATATACAGAAAAGAAATGAAAAAAAAAATGTTTTTTCCAAAAATGAAGCATTTCTATACTGCAAAAATGGTAGCTAACCAAGAAAAAATAAGGTCATTTTCAGATTGAGTGTCCACAAATTAGCTAAAAAAAAAAAAAAAAAAAGATGTTTGGTGTCTCAACACCATTTCAAAAATTTTTTTTGTTGACCAGTGTTTTACTGTTATATTCTTTGCCACTTAGATATACTTCCTTGTTGCCTTCTTTTAGTCACAGGCACATCTGAATTGGATAAAATCTATCTTTTGGCCCATCAAATGTCAATTAAGATTCGTCCATAAAACTTACTTTAAAAGAGTCATTTTTTATGTATTTCTTGGCCCAGTTTTGACACTTTACAATATTTGCCTTACTGAGAGGAGTTTGGCTAGGAGATTTTTTTTACAGATACCCATTCACAAAGTATTCTACACCTTTTGTCCTTTTTGACTCCGTCAATTCCAGCCTTTTCAAAGATCTGATTGCAGGTCAAAAGTGGTTGTTTTGCTATTTGCTTTAGTTTACATTCATCTCGAGAAAGCAAATTCTTAAAGTCTTTTCCTTGAGTTCTCGACTTATATTTTCAACAGCTTTCTTTATCATTTGATGATCTCTGTAAAGCTCTTCAATGTGAATATTCCCTCACAATTTTGTTATTTTCTGTTTTTCATCAGTTGTTACATCCTTCCCTTTACCCATATTTCAACATATATTATGGACAAAAAGAAAAAATGGTTTTTATTACATTTTAGAGGTCTTAAGCTAATATTAGTTTAATCTGCATATTAACTTCAGTCAATCCATTTTCTTAAATTATAAATATCTCAAAAACTAACAATTAAAAATGGCAGTTGAATACTTCACAAAGGAAGAAATGGACAAGTTTAAATTTGACAAATATCGGTTCAGAACTTTTTGAGTTATTGAGGTTTATTTGATTTGCATAATAACTTCAGACAGGCTGTAGTTTATCATCATACCCAAGATGAATATATGTAGAGAAGACATCAGGCCTCCAGGGGGACACAACACATAAAGAAGATGAATCACTTAAAAAATTCAACATAAAATATAATTTAAATTATCAAAATATGAAGCTGGATGGAGAAGATAGCTAAAGTGACTGAAAATACTTAAAGAAATAATATTGGGAGACACATCCATAATCTTGAACCATTAGTACAAACACATCTATAATCTTGAACCATTAGTACAAACACATCTATCATCTTGAACCATTAGTACAAACACATCTATCATCTTGAACCATTAGTACAAACACATCTATCATCTTGAACCATTAGTACAAACACATCTATCATCTTGAACCATTAGTACAAACACATCTATCATCTTGAACCATTAGTACAAACACATCTATCATCTTGAACCATTAGTACAAACACATCTATCATCTTGAACCATTAGTACAAACACATCTATAATCTTGAACCATTAGTACAAACACATCTATAATCTTGAACTATTAGTACAAACACATCTATAATCTTGAACCATTAGTACAAACACTTGTAAGAAAAAATAAAAAACTTCATAAAATGCACTAAATGTATACACATACTCTCCAATATATATATATATATATATATACACACACAGGGGTTGGACAAAGTAATGAAAAGAACTAGAAAATCTTAGTATTGTAATTTTGAAACTCCTATAAAACTATCAAGCATTTATTATTTTTATGTTTTTTGATTTATTATGAATTTTTCTTGTCTTATTTTACTAAAATTGTATTTTTTATAGATATCATCAGAGGAAATTAATCAAAATTTATTAAAATGGGAGATCCATCAGGCTTTAAAAGAGGTCAAATTGTTGGTGCTCATATGGAAGGCGCTAGTGTAACAAAAAACACTGAATTATTTGGTGTAGCAAGGAGTACTGTCTTGAAAGTAATGACAGCATTTGAGAAAGAAGGAAAAACCTCCTCACTGAAGCAAAAGTCTGGAAGAAAGCAAGAGCTGTCTGACAGTGACCATCAAATTTTTACATGGATTGTTAAGAAGGATCACAAGAATACAGCTCTGAAAATTGCAGCAGAGCTTAATGACCATCTCGAGAACCCAGTTTCTTCAAAAACTGTAAGAAGGGAGCTGCATAAAGCCAGATTTCAAGGGAGGGCTGCAATCAGAAAACCACTCCTTTCACAAAGCAATATTGCAAAGCATTTAGAGTGGAGTAGAAACCTACAGAACTGGTCCCTAGAATAATGGAAGAAAGTTATTTTCTTGGACAAGTCATCTTTTACCTTATTTCTGACATCTGGTCAAGTATTTGTGTGGAGACAGTCTAAAGAAACATTTGATAAAGACTGTCTTCTTCCAACTGTTAAACATGGAGGAGGCTCTGTGATGATCTGTTCGTGGGGAGGGCTATATCTTTGAAATCTGTTGGCCCAATGGTTTCCCTTCATAGCAGGTTTAAAAGTCAAGACTATTTAAAAATTTTATCAGATCAAATTCATCCATTTTATCTGACCATTACAGTACCCAGATCCCAATATTATTGAAAATTTATGATGCATTTTAGAAAAACAAGTAAGGAGTTGATATCCTCCACCATCATCACTGAAAGAACTTGAGACTGTTTTGGCAGAAGAATGGACAAAAATTCCTCTGGAAACCATTTTTGTATGAGTCATATCTTGTAGAATGCAAGCTGTAATTACAGCCAAAGGTGGTTCTACACCATATTAAAATAAATTTGTTTGAAATTTCCAAGTTTTTCCATTATTTTGTCCAATCCCTATATATATATATATATATATATATATATTAGAAAAAGTTGCAAATTAAAAAAAATGTTTTATTTTATGAAAGTATTTATTTATATATATATATTTGATATTTCAAATTGTCCTCAATCTTTCATCAGAAATAACTGTTTGTTACAAATAAATTAAAATTACTGTTTGTTAGCAAGTAGTGTCCTTTGCGAGACGCGGACGTCACGTGATATGGAACATCATTGTTCGGATATTCCTAACTTAAATCTGTTATAAATATTTTAAATGTTGTTTAAAAAATTTTTTTAACTATATCTAAAAAAAATTCCTTAACTATTGAAATATTTATAAAGATTTAAAACACTCAAGTCCCTATTCAACACTAGTTTATGTATATTACGAAATGGACAAAGTCCGACAATTTATTTATTAAAGACATTTTTATGTTTAGCGTTATAGATACAAGTATTTAAGTAAATGCTCTGTTTATAATAAACAGTATTAAATAACATTTACCGGCCTGAATGTCTGAGAAATTTTCATAGAAAATATTCGTTCTTTGACAGGATTCGAACCTGCATCCTATACGCAGTAAATTATAAGCAGTAAATTCGACCTTGTCTACCGAACGCTTCTTTGTAGCCTAACGGTAAGGCACGTCAGCGTAAATGACGGTTCCGTATAGGATGCAGGTTCGAATCCTGTCAAAGAACGAATATTTTCTATGAAAATTTCTCGGACATTCAGGCTGGTAAATGTTATTTAATACTGTTTATTATAAACAGAGCATTTACTTAAATACTTGTATCTATAACTAGTTTATGTGTATTTATTTTTAAAATCCAATATGTTTTTTTTTTCTGCGTGTGTATGTGGAACTAAAATCAGAATCTATCAATAAACATTTGCAGTTTTCTAATGAATGTCCTGATTGATTAAAGTGTTTAGCTATGGGGGAATAAGGGTTGTTTTTACGTATGGTTTGTTTATGACTATTGAAACGAAATCTAAAATTATTTCCAGACTCACCAATATATCCACTATTAGAACATAAGGTGCAGAATAAATAATAGATTACGTTATGGCTATCGCTGGTGAGGTTAGGTGGCTGTATCTTGATATTGGTGTTAGGTACAGAAAATGTATTAGCTATTATTAAATGTTTGCAAACTAAGCAATGAGGTTTGTTACATTTGTAATTTTCTGATTGGTTTCTATTGTTTAGATATTTGGTAGAGGTGAGGATAGCTGATAGGTTAGGTGATTGTTTCTTTGCATTTGTGGGTGTTTTATTGAAAATGTCTGATCTTTTTGTCTAACTGAAGGTTCTTGTAATCCTTTTTTAAATTTATATATATATATATATATATATATATACACACACACACAACATGTAAAAATGACATTTTTATTTTATTTACCAATTTACATTGTCATTTCATGCCAAGCAATTTTTTAAAATAGGTTGTGCTTTATTAATAGCGTTCCTGAGACCTATTGCTCTATTTTTTTCACTGTTAGTTCACCTAATACACAGCCCAAGAGCCATACAAAGTAGAGAGTTACTAAGTGAAATTGTTATAATGGAGAGGGAAATAGGAAGTAAAAAATGCATATTATGAGGATGTATGATAGATATCAGTTGATCCTAGACTTAATGACTAAGATTGTAATTGTCAGGAAAGCATTACCCAGGAAATTTGTCCTTGTTATACCATACCCTATGGATGATAACTGGTATGTCCCAATCCTCATAACTACAGTGGAATATAATGTCTGGGGGATTCATCACCAGTAGTGGATTACTTAATACATGTTACTGGTGAATCTTATATGTTGTTAACGTTATAAAGATTACCATTCCATTTCCAACCTTCGTTTTTGTTATTATTATTCAGTAACCTTTTATAGCTTACAACAGTTCTAGAAAGTAACATTTCTGGGGAAGAAGCTGTCTGAGTGGAACTTACTTTTTATCAAAGGAATACTAAGGGTATGGGTATGGTTTGCCACCATGAACAAGGCATGGTGGAACTCAGTACATGTTTGAGGCAAGAAGCCTCTTTGAGTGTATGGCTACTCATCAGGATTAGTGCAGGTTTTGGGTCAGCTTCGTGGTGATCAAATATTACAAGTTTAGTTTTGGATGTATTGAATGATAACTGCCAGCATTTTCCCCAGAGCTGTGAGGGTTAAATCAGTAGGGAGTTCATCTGCCAGGCACTTGTCATCAAGGTATTTGGAGGTGCATCCATACACAATCTATATATATATATATATATATATATATATATATATATATATATTTACTAAGGGTATGAAAATGTTTCTGGGCAGAGTGTTAATATAAAGTGGAAAGAGAGTATCACTGAGAAAAGAAACTTATGAGACACTATTTTTAATTTCATAAACCCCAGAGGCCTGACCAGGATATTTAGGATGATCAGTCTTGAGGTATTTTTATTGTCAAATACTTTACTGATTTTATGCATGATAATAGTTAAGACATCAGCAGTAAACCTAGAATGTCTTTGTTGCTCAGGAGTTTGTTTTGTTGAGATGTTAAACAATTTTTTTGTTGATGATAGCTCAAAATAGTTTGCTAATGGCACTATGGAAGCTGATGGGATGATATTGTGGAAAAGGGCTCACTTGCATTACACAGGACACACACTGGGCAACCATCATGTGTGGGGGGGGAAACATTTATTCTTAAGGCAGTGGTTAAACATGTTAGGCATGATTAGAGACAGTTGTGGGTCAATGTCCTTTAGAACAACAACTGGGCTTTTATCCAGACCTGTAGCCTGCATAGAGTCAAAGAATGAAAATCTGAAGAGTTGGCATCACAAAGCTTGTGCTCTGTGACTTGGGAGAAGTTAGAGACAATGTTTATAGCAATAAGCTTTATCCAATGAAGGTGAGATAACTTCAAGACTAAAGGAAGTTACTTATTCTTTACGTCTAGTGAGTACTGCATTTTCAATTTTCCAAAACTTGTGGAATTCATGTTTTTTGTTCTTTGCTTTGGCTTGAACTGCATGAACACAGCTGATTTTTGCATTTTCCAAGACACTCTTGCAGTGATTGAATACAATTCTGAATGATGGAAGGTTTCTGCTAGCCTGTTCACTTTGATAGGTATGATAGACATTACAATGGGATTTGGCCATAGCACATTCAGTCAAGAAACAGGGCTGGCTGTTATTTTTGCTGTGTGATAAAGCTTTCAATGCTAGAGAGAATCCAGTCAAATGCAGGAGGCTGTCCTGAAATGTTCACTTTTGAAGAGAGGTATTCGTATTATGTAGGATTTGAAGCTGTCCCAATCAGCTTTGGTATATCAACAGGTAGTCCTTTGAAAGAACACATCTGAGGAGGTCCTTGGTTTTACATTTACCTTGACAAAGATCAAGGAGTAGTCTGAGGTGCCCAAGGAAGGCAACACCTCTGGTGATGCTCTGGCAACACCTTTGCAGAACATCAATCATGGCACCAGGTGAGGAATACAGTTGTGGCCAGAATTATTCATCCCCACTCAGTATTTGCATATTTTCTAAGGAAATGTGAATATTTACAAGTACTTACTGAACTTACCATAAATAGTTGATTCCATATTTAGTTTTGAATAATTTGTAAAATTTTTAAAAGTTTTGATCTATTATATTTATAGTTATAGATTTTCTAAAATTATTTGCACCCACGTATGGAAATTATGAAATAATCTTGCTCTATGGCAATTGTAATATATTTTTCTTAATTTGACATTTAATACAAACACCCTTGGAAAATGAAATAGTATTGGCCTGATTCTAAAAGGGAATGAAAAAGAAAATACGTGAGAACCACATACCATGATAACTCATCTGTTCTGTTGGTAATTTTTTTTTTATTGTTTTCCAATAATGTATTACTGGTAATTTTTTTAATGTTTTTCCAATAATAGAAAAAGATGGCTGAACTTGATAAGAAGCCCTGAATGAAGATAGCTGATGTGTACAAACAAAGGTGATGGATATACAACACTTTGCAAGCATTTAAATGATTCTAGATTGACAAATTTTAGCATTATCAAGAAGTACAAGATTCATTGTGTTGAGAATGAATTACAGGCTGTCAGAAAACGGTTAATTTCTGAGCAAATGGAAAGGAAAATTGTTAGAGATGTTTTGAAGAATCCTCACTTAATGACAAAGGACATTGTCAATGATGTAAAGACATCAATGTACTGATGAAGACAGTCACTAGATTGAGCAGGACTTTGAGCTTGTCACCTGAGGAAAATTTCCTTGCAAGGTAACATGTAATTATAGAAAAGCAGCATTTCAAGTTTTGAGGCAATGCCAGTTAAACTTTGCAATTTCAACCGTGGATGGATGATTCATTTCAAACTAGCTTTTCACATTTTCTTAAAGGAATACATCATCAGTTCAAAATAAATTAATTCCTCTTGTGATATCTTCTATTCTGTGACATAGAAGTTCTACCACTTTATCAAGTAATGACTGACTTATGCAAAACAGCGAAAATCCATTTTGCCTATGTCACTGCAACTGATTTTATTTATTGGATCATTCACATTCTATCATTTGTACTTTCCCCTCAACAGAAATGCATAGACTGTCATTTCTTCCTATGTTTCGATATTTTTTCAGGATATGCCATTCTACTTACAGGCTTTTTTGTTTTCTTTTTAACTCTCATATATATTTTTGATATCATGTAATTCATATATCTTTTATCTTTGAATGGCAGCATATGGTTTGTAAATATTTCCTTGAATTCTTTCACAGTTTATGTGTATTAAAAAGGACTTTTTGAAAGAATTTAAAATAGATCACTCTTATATATGTAAGTAAAAGGTGTATAAACAAATGATATATATCTGTGTGTGTTAATAATAAAATAATGAACACCTTGGCCAATCACATATGTATATATACTGGGTACTTTGTCATGGTGTAATGATTAGCAAGTTATTCTGACTGAATAGTGAGTTTGATCCTCACTGGGTGCTCTCATACTTTTAACCTTGTGCCACATCTATGCTATGCTTAGAAAATCACTATTACAATTGAATATTTAGTTTGATCCTCACCAGGTGCCCCCATACTTTCAACTTTGTGCCGCATTTAAGCTATGCATAGAAAGTTACTATTATGACTGAATAGTGAGTTTGATCCTCACTGGGTGCCCCATGCTTTTGGTCTTGTACTACATCTAAGTTACACTTAGAAAACCACATCAAGGTTGATGTATAAATATGTCTGTAGCTGGTTTCTGAACGTTATGTTTTGAATGTGTTTATTCTAGTGTGTCTAGAAAGGACACTTTTGGTAAAAATGTATCCATACATCTATGCCAGGGAAGGGGCTAAATGAGAGAAACTTTTAAACCTATAATACAAAATTGGAAGATATGAAATACATACATTTTATTGTCATTTGGTTTATTTTTATGACTGTATGTTTTTATTCAGCTCACCACCTCATTTACATACTTTTCCAGAAATGACACATGAAGTTTCAGTAGTTAATGTTATTTTGTAGTTGGTTAGTATGCTGGTATGATGGTTTTGCATATGACTGAATTTTCGTGCTTTACTCAAGAAAACCTACCACAACTGTCACCTATATGACCTGGAAGTTCCACATCAAATTAGAACCTACTGAAATAATTACTATCCTTTGAATTCTTCTTGTAACTTCAATGTTTGGTGAACATGTCCTCGATAGAGTGCTACCAAGATAATGCAAGACCTATATACTTATTGTATACAAAGATATTTGGTTATATAAAAGGTATTTACAGTGAAGGCTGATACATCACCATAGTTCTTCTTTTAAACTTATAGTAAGTCCAAGAGTATTTCAAGCACACAGTGAAAGTGGACATTATATATCATCCTCAGTATGAATCAAGATTACAGTCATCTGCATCTTGGTTGACATTCTCCTGACATTAACTAATTCCCTATATATGTGTGTGTGTGTATAGACACGCACACACACACACTATTACTTACCTAATATTAATCTGATGCTTGCCTTAAATGCCTTTTCTCTCAATAATCCTTTGACTGTCAGCATTTTTGGCATTATACTATCTTTGACATCTCTATTACAACTGAATAGTTTGATCCTCACTGGGTGCCCCATACTTTCAACCTCGTGCTTTAGCTCCTGAAAAATTATTTGGAGTTGAGCACTTTTGCAGATTTTTGCTCTTGCTTGGTCACTTTTTCACAGCATTCAATTCTGTTATATAAAATTATCTTACATCAATATGGAACCCACACATTTTAATTACTCATTGAAAAGTATACCAACATCAAACCTACATGACTACAAAGTTAAATTAACAGAAAAAATAGAACACTGTATGAAACACAAAGGGTGTAAAGTATTCTATTTCAGCAACAAAGACAATGGTGGCAACAACACCGATAACACCAATAATATTAACAAATTTGGATTTACATCACCACAACAAAACAACCACCTTGCTTTTGAAAATAATTTGAAAATAAAAAAATTCAACAATAATTTCCAAAAAAGATTTGAAAGATAAAAAAATGATGAACAACTCAAATTATATATAACAGCAGATAAATCCAGGATAATCTATAAAATGGAAACCAATAATTACAATAAACTAATCAACAAAGTAGTCATTAAATTTTACAAAACTACTAATAACGAAACAGTAAGTGATATAAACAAAGAAGCTAAAAACATAGCCACTAAACTAAAATTAGACAATATGATAAAACAGCAAAATTAGAACCATTTATTAAATTAAAAGATCATAAGGATAACTTCATGAGTAAACCAACATGCAGATTCCTAAACCCTACAAAAAGCAATGTTGAGAAAATAAGCAAACAAATATTAGAAAAAGTATGCTCAAAACTACAAAAAATACTAAACATAAATCTATGGAAAAATACTAAAGCAACAATCAATTGGTTCAATAATATTAGTAACAAAGAAAACTGCTCCCTTATAGAATCAGACATAAAACATGTTTACCCATATATTAATAAAAATACACTAAAAAATCTATTAAATTTAGCAAAACAATATATCAATATACCCAAGGAGGACATAAATATAATTAAACACTGCTGAAAATCAATATTATACCAAAATAAGAAATACGGACAAAAACGGGCCAAGATGATGATGATAATAATAATAACTTTGATGTAAAAATGGGTAGTTATGATAGCACTGTTATTTTGAACTCATCAACAAATATATAATCAGTAAATTAACAGATATTATTAACAAAAAAAGATATATGTCTATACAGAAACACTGGTCTATTAATCCTAAGGAACTGCAACTGACAGAACTACAGAAAAAATAAAACAATAAATAATAAAAACATTCAAAACCCTAGGATTTACAACAGATATAAAATCAAATAAAAAAAAAATAGTAAATTTCTCAGATATAACATTCAATGTAAATAATGGAATCTACAAACCATACAGAAAACCAAACAATGACCACAATATACATTGGCAAAAATTCTACCCCAACCAATGTATTTCAGCAAATACCTGTATCTATAAATAAAAGAATTACAACAAATTCTAATAGCCTAAAAATAATCAATGAAAATAAAAAAAAACACATGAATCAAACCAAAGAAACAGCAGATATACAAACAAACTAGAATACAAAAATGAAAATAATTTAAAAAACAACAGGAACAGAAATATAATTTGGTTCACCCCCCATAACTATACAATAAAAACAAAAATAGGGAAAATATTCTTCTAAATAATTGATAAACACTTTACTAACAATAGTAAATTATAAAAAATTATCAACAAAAATACAATCAAAATTAGTTACAGCTTCGTGGATAACATGGAGAAAATAATAACAAAGGATAATAAAAAATACTCAACAAAACCAATAACAAAACAATAACAAAACAATAACATACAGCAAAGTAAAATCCATTAGATGTAACTACAGAAATAAATAAAACTGCCCACTTAACAATAAATGCTTAACCAATAATATAATATGTTTGCTTTCATTGTAAAAATTAACATCAACACAGGCGAAAAAATTTATATAGGGGCCGCAGAAAAAAACTTTTAAAGATATTATAACCATAAAATGTCATTTAAAAGAAAAAATACACAAAGGATACAATCCTATTAAAATACATATGGAGCCAAAAAGAAAACAATATCCCCATTGAAATCAAATGGGGAATTATTAAAAGAGCACCCTCATAAAGTATTAACAGCAAAAATTGTAAATATTAGGAAAAATTTAGAGGAAAAATTAGCAATAACTAGTTTAAAAATCAAAATAAACTCTTAAACAATACAACTGAAATAATGAGCAAATGTATGCATATAAATAAATATTTACTTTGTCATTTAAGCACTAACTAAAAATAAAAACTAAATATAAAATGAATATAAACTTAAAAAATATAATACAAACTTTAAATAAATAAAAAAAAACAAATATAAACTTAATTATTAAGAAACAAATATATACAAAATATATTAAAGTACACACTTATGAACTTGTGTGTATATGTACATGTGGACATGCACACAAACACCAAAAAATGAACAAACCTAACTCCCTCATAATTAATACTTCAATATATAACACCAAGGCAAAAAACAAATAAACTACTAACTATTAAATAAAAATAAAAATGAAACATTAAATAAATGATGAATGATAACATATTATATAAGCATACACTTCTTTTAAATAAATACACTACATAACAATTACATATACATGTGTGGGTGAGGCATGCATAGATAAGTGTGTGGGAGTGTGTACTATATACACTGGGGAAAATAAATATATCATCCCCTGTTGATTTTCTGAGTTTGCCACCTTACAAAAATGGGAACCGTCTATAATTTTCAGGGTAGGTCTGTCTTGAAAGTGAGAGATAGAATATATGAAATCTTTTAATTCTTTTATTGATACACTGGATTTTATAGTTAACCCATTGCATGAAAATTGAGTTTAATAGCTTAAAACAGATGTAATCTTTTTAAAAATAATTAGCATATTGTTTATTATACATATTTGTTTCTTTCTTGCATTTATTTCAAAATATGTAATGGCAGCAAATCAGCATGCATCTATCTATTTATTTTCCATTGAGTCAAGTGATACATGTAGCATTTTCAGCTTTCAAGCAATTGTTTATAAAAAGAATTCCAATGTAGTGTAGAGAATTATATGTTGTGTTATGCATATTTAAATTTATATAATAATGTTGTTATAATGTATTATGCATATTTATTATTCTTACATACATAATATCTGGAATATAATATGCAAGTGTCTGTTTATATATACAGATTGATAAAAGAATATGTATTGAAAACAAATACTGGATTTCCTGTTAAAAAAGCTGTAAAAACAGAAAAACGGCCCTAGCTCAAGAAGCCCTAGTATAATTTTAATGTAAATTGGTACTGCACTTGGCAGGGTTTCACATGCTCTGAGATTTGTGGGAGTATTAGGTATTGTCTATGCTGTATCTTGGGAACACACGCATATATACAAGATCAGAGTTTTATTATTATTATATATATATATATATATATATATATATATATATATATATATATGTGTGTGTGTGTGTGTGTATATATATATGTATATATATATATATATATGATTTAATGGAATAACCTGTCACCACCATTAGTGACTACACTATAGGTAGTAACTACCTATAAGTATCTGTAAGTCAATGGACTATGGAGACTAGCTGGGATTTGCTGAGTATGACTCAGACTTAAGTGACAACTTATGACCTTCCAATAGTAGCACTCACTACTGGATTGACTTGCGACAACTTTGCATAACTGTTACCTTCATTCTTATTGTACTGGGTTTTTTTTTTGTTTTTTTTTACAATAAACCTTTACTTATTTTATCCTCCTTGTTTTTAAAGAATATATTCCTATCAGCATGGAATATAACAATACACATATGTGTGTGTGTGTGTGTATGTATGTATGTATGTATGTATGTATATATATATATATATATATATATATATATATAAATCCTTTTATACTCTGCTCTACTTAGTGTATTGAGCACTTTATATTTTTTCTTATTTACTCAATTGGCGTTTTTATTTCTTTGGACAAGAAATTACAGCACTGGATATATTTTCAACCTACTCAGATGTTTTTAGTCCTTTCTTGTTTTTTTCCAAATTTTTTTTGCCAGATACGTATTTGTTTTAATATATTTTTTATTTGAAAATTGTGTTATCTGTTTTTTTTTTTTTTTACACCAACCAAGTAAAAATAATATATATATTATGAAAAACATTGTAATAAACCCATGGTCTACTCTCCTCTTTTTTCAAATGTACATACATATATGTGATACTGAAGGAAACAGACTGCTATGCATTGACCATACACCGACTTCATACATTAGTTAATTTAATTGGAAATGAAACTTTCACTCATTTAAATAAGTGAAATACAAAATAATGGCAGTTTCCTGCACATTGGTCGATTTTAGGACAAAGAATTTTTGCTATCAAAAAACTGGTTATGATCAAGATGAAAATAGCTCCCGAGTAAAAATAAAATTAAAAAAAAATATTTCACCCTGAATGAGCAAAAATTGCATAAACCATGGTTGATAAAGGGCGTATCCCAATTAGAAAGAGTTTGCCATTCTTTAGATGTCTCAATAATGTTTAGGAGATAATTTGATGTAACTCGATGTCCAATTCATAGAATTGAAATATATGTTCTAATGAAAAATATAATATATATTATGGGGCCGGTGTAAGGGTCTTGTGCCTGCACCTGAATCTATGATACACCCACTCACTCTACTAGATATCAATTGTTATAAGGTAGTATTCATACAAAATACAAACTTTATTCTAACCTAATTATGTACAATAATGGTTCATATGCAATATGGGTGAACAATTCAACTTGAAAAATTTTTAATAAATACAATGTATCTAAATAGATCATTCCATCTTAAATAAATCAAAAATGTTTTGCAGCAATTTTTAACATCATCTTGAAATATTTCTTATTTTGAAGCCAAACTTGAATAATTTTAACACATTCAACTTTATGGATAAAAAATAGTGAATTTTATATAGTTTTTTTTCAAAACTTAGCATGAGCAAAACAATTTCCTTGATTTGGATGGGGAAAAACAAACCAGAATGACATAAAAATCCATAAAACTTTTACATCCTTTGACAGTCAGTTGTGCTTAGTTTCATTTGTAACATATATACATCTAGATAGAAAAAAAGCAAATGTTGATAAGATGATGATGATCGCAAAGCACTGTCCAGGGGCCCTCAATCAGGTTTGCCCACTTTGTGCTTGTATATATGAGAGTAAGGTTATATAAAAATCTAAGAGAATAATAAATATATAAGACAATTTGTAAAGCTTCTAGTTTGATGTGTTTTGCAGAAAAACAATTATACTTCCTGATTATTTTTCCGATTCATTACCAAAATACGTCAAAGTAGAAATTTAAAAAATTGTCTGATTATATATATGTGTGTGTGTGTGCATAAATGTACATACATTGAAAATGAGTTTTATTATTTATGAAACCTTTAGATAAAAAATAAATTTTAGGAATTAAGAAACAAAGACTAATTTCTTCCTTTCATGATCATCTCAAAGACTATTATATATTAGACATACACACAGGCATGCTTATATATATATATATATATATATATATATATATGGAGAGAGAGAAATCATAGTAGAAACATCCAATCTGATATAAACCAATTATAATGTAAATAAGGAAACTAAATGTACTTACATGCGGATAGAGAAAGATTTGGTTAAGAATACAAATCTTGAAAATCTTCCTGATGTTTTCCCTGAAATAAAGAACAGATTCTAAATAAAATCTGAAAAGACAAAAAATTTAAATATTGGCATTTGAACTTCAAAAAAGTAAAGAAGTTTTTGAAAAAACAGAAAATTTTGCAGTGAAATCCAATTTTTATATTATTCTATAATAGATGTTCGGATTGATCAGTGCAGGAAGTTAAATTGCCAATCCAAGTTCAAGTTGGTTTTGTTTTGTTCATTTCATGGTAATGTCATTTAAAAAAGCATGAATCCATCTCCCACCAGCTATGGGTAAAATAGCAGAACAAACTGGGATCTCTTCCATTGGGTTTGTTATACTCCGAACGATGAGGTGGATTCACTTACATGTGTATAAATGTGAGAATGGAAAGTGGGACGAGAGGAGACAGAAAAATCCAGATTTAGTGGTTGTCTGAAAAAATACAATAGTAATCAGCAGCTGGACTCACTCTAAGAGTGACGGAATTCAATTAAGTAACAGACACATTACAACAGGGTGTTAACCAGTGTGAAAAAGAAAACTATAATTCAAACCAAGGGAGAGCTATTTGGAAACTTTGTGGCACATTGTGCACCATTTCTTTATGTATAAAGTGCACCATCTTTTATGTATTATAAGCACTACCAATTTAGAATCTGGAGGTCAAGAAAAGTTTTGTTTCATTAAAGTTACTGGAACAAGAAATGCAACATTTTTGCTCAGAGTGATATCTGAAAGAGCAATACAAATGCAAAAGGAAATATACCATTGTTTTATAGATTATACCAAATCATTTGATGAAGTATATTACAAATAACTGTTTGAAGTGCTAGATAAACTTGCTTTATTTAGGAAGGATATTAGAATAATCTAGAACTTATACTGGGAAAAAAAACTGCCGGCAGACTGATAGACAATGAATTCAGTAAAAACACAAAAAAAGAAAGGGTATAAAACAAGTTTATGTCTTTTAAATAGACTTATTCAACTTATACAGTGAAGTGATCCTGAGAGAATTAGAATTCCTACCAGGATTCATTATTGGCAGAGACAAGCAAAAAAAAAAAAAAAAGATATGCAGATGATACAGTGTTGACAGAAGACACAATAAGTAAATTAATGTGGCTCCTCTAGAAGTTAGTAAAGGAAATGAAGAAAAAAGGAGTAAACATCAGCTGCAAGAATAGAGAATGTATAGTTGTCAGCAAAGGGAACAATTCAAGATGCAAACTACAAATTGAAGAAACCAAAATCAAGCAAGTGCAAAAATTTGAATATGTAGTAGTGTTTTAACAGAGGATAGAAAGTGTGGCACCAAAATTTGAAGGCACATTGCAATAGTGAAAGATGCATTCCAAAACCTTAGCAAAGCATTAAGAAACAGGAAAGTTTTGTTAGAAACAGAGAAAAGATCACTAAATTATTACAAAAATCATTTCTTTTACATGGCATTTAATACTGAACTCTTTCCTCAAAGATTAAGAAGAGATTTGAAGCAACAGAAATGTGGTTCCACAGAAGGTTTGGTTCAGTTTTTTGTTTTATGGCATATCAACCTTAGTGGGTTATTTAATGCCAACAAGATTTTTTATATAAGTTTTTATGAATAGAATATGTATTCTATATATTGTAGGTATTTTTCTATAAAAATCTATTTTTAAACTTTCATAGTTTTTTGACCCCCAGTTTCAGAGTTAATTATTTTCTTATAGTTGGTGCTACATAACAGGTGTTACCACCCTGGGTCAGGAAAAACTTGGGACCAACAGTAATTAAGAGGTGGTTCCACACTCCTCAAAATCTCCCAATCAGAGGCCCTGCTGCTGGATGGAGCTTATCGTCATACCTGGGATGCTCTAAAGAAAGAGAATGCAGAGAATAACATGGGCTGAACATGTGAACAAATATGAAGTTTTAGAGAAAAAGGAAACAAAAATGACATTTATACTTAAATTAAGAAAGTGAGAGTTGAAATTTCTAGGGCATATAATGACGAAATTGGGCTTGGAAAATTTAATACTCACGGGACATGTTGAAGGCAAGAGAGACAGAGGAAAGCAAAAAATAATCTACTGAGCAAGTTTGTGCAAATGATTGGCAGAGATAGAAAAAAAAAACAAATACTGCTAAGAGTTTCAAAGGTCAGGAAGTTGACCTGGGTGTAAATGGTATGAAGAAGAAAAAAGTGGCAAATTTAATCTCAGTTTAAAATTCGTTCAGCTTTGTACCAGGTTTGTGTCAACTGAAATAATTTATATATGTTCAATTATGTTTTGAAAGATAAAATTTCCACAGTATTCAGGATAAACATATGGACATGTTCCCACAAAACTACAACTAGCTTCTAGCAAAACTAAGCTCACACAAGGAGAAACAAAATTATAAACAAAACCTGGCAGGGCATTTCTGAAATCAGCATAGCAAAATAATAAAAAAAAATACTGCATTACATATCCACTGGCTAGCAGTGAAGATGGTGTTGTAGTTTATCAGTTAAGGAAAACGTCTTAGACACAAATTACAACAGTAATAATAATAATAATAATTATTATTAGAAAAGCTAATACAGACTTTGTCCTTCCCTACATAAAATGTTTAGTGTGAATTACCAGAGGGCATTCATTGTTGACACAGATAACTAGTATCTGCTCCTTCAGAACTAGTTGGTGGTTCTCTTTGTCTGGAGTTAGTCCTTTGGCCTTAGAGCAAGCCTCTTGTGAAGAGAGATTGTCCTAGATGCCGGTCCCTGTATCTCTGACCCTCAATAGTGGTTTTCTACTTCTATGTAGGGGAGAACTTTTTTTTTTGCACACTTAACAATGGCATCATTTTGAAGAACACTGTGTATGATTATAACATTGAAGATGAAAAAGACATCAACTACATTGACAACATAAATGAATTGTCAAAATGTCGACCTTTGACTTGTACAGCTGAGAAATAACTTAAAATGTGCTTGATGTCAATGACTTCTTTTAAATAAATGAAGTGTGTTTTTAGTGATTTAATCACATTAGTTAATTTGAACCATAGAAATAAACTCACTTATCTGAAATATGGCAACATACATGGTTAGAAAAACTTTTTTCTTCTTCATACCATTTACACCGAGGTCAACTTCCTGACCTTTGTAACTCTTAGCAGTATTTGTATTTTTTCTATCTCTGCCAATCATTTGCATAAACTTGCTAAGTAGATTATGTTTTGCTTTCCTCTGTCTCTCTTGCCTTCAACATGTCCCGCGAGTGTTAAATTTTCCAAGCCCAACCATTTATATTTCTTGTACATGAATACACACTGAGCATTAAAAATAGGCTTAAAAATTTGGAAAATGTCCTGTGTTATTTATTTTTTTACATCATTTCACCCCAAGCAGAGTAACAGAGCCACTAAAACACAGGATGTTACTGTGTGTGAAAGAATATGAGAAAAACATTAGTAACATTAGTGAGAAGAATAAAAGAAGAGAATTGAAGAGGATAGAAGATAACATTGGATTAAAAATTGACGATTGGTATAATGACCTCTAGGTTCTACCTGGTCCCGATTACAGCCAACTCAGTGAGTTATGGAAGAATGATTGACCCTGGTTTTCATTCACTCATAGGTTTCTTAATCAACAATTATGATATGTTAGTAATGTGCTAGTATGTCTAGATATATGGCAACAGTGGGGAACCAAGGGAGAAGTGGATTCATGCCCTCATGAAAATGAATATAAATTCAACCAGGATTTTAACGCTGCCTGCCAATTTGAATTACTATAATGATAACCAGTACCTCACATCCATAGAAGAAAATTTAAAAGCTAAATGCTTTTAAGCAAAAAATTTTCATATTTTCAAAATTATTGGTTAAACCAAGCCTGCACAAAATATGGCATAGAATAGCCTGCAAGGAGTTTTCAAAATAGTTTAATTTTTTTTTTTTTGTTGTCATCAGAATAAATTTGGCAACTGATCATACATGGAAAATTCAGCTTTGTGGAAAAATGATGTTATTCAGTCAATACTTATTTTTGATAAAGTCATGGCTCCTTTTGGCAGCATCAATGCGAGTCATGGCTTTTCACATTTTTTAATTTTGCAGGGCTGGGTTAAATAAACAAAATGTATCCTTTCTTCTGTTTATGTAAAAGAGAATTGAATGGAAGCATATATTTATATTGTAGTCTCCACCTATATGCAAGGCTCAACCAAAAAGTTTTAAATATCAGAAATAATCTAATATGGATGTTTGCTATGCTTTGTTAACAATATTCTTTATGTGCCAGTGTGAAAAATGTGAAGGGCTAATTCCATGAAAATATTGGAAATTATGTGTGAGGTTAAATAATTTACAGACACACACGTACATATTAAAAAACAGGAAGATTAATCATTTATGCACCTGCTACCATGGTAGCGGGTGCATAAATGATTAATCTTCCTGTTTTTTAATCTTTAATATTTAAAAGCTCTGCAAATTGAATTTTGTGAATTATGTATAGAGCACTTTTTAATATAACCATTCCCTAGTTGGACTCAACTCTGACCAACAACCATTTATATGTGTGTATGTGTCTGTGCCATATTTAAAATTTGTTACATTCATTTGTGGAAGAGTGCTCAGTATCAGAGATAAACCATGTATAGATATAGATGATAAGGAGATAGAAATCAACATTGCACAGTGAGAGTCACTTTTACATCTCAATGAGATCAATATACATATATATATACAATAGAAGAAAAAACAGTAAGATATATAATCCAGTGTTCTTGTTAATATTTTTATTTTTACAAAACAGTGCTGAATGCCAATTTACAGTACATAAATATTATAAATTAACTGATTTAAAAATATGGTTCCGTCACTAGACTGGAATTACCATGTTTCAAAAGCAGGAACTAAAAAATTCAAATTCAATTATATAATTAAATTAAAGGCCCTAGTTGTTTCATTTTTAAGCGAATTTTGAAATAACTTATTTTGAAATTTACTGAGTTTTATAAACACATACATTCATAATATTTGTTTCAAAGATACAGGGAAACCCAATCATTTTGACAAGGTGCAGTCGTATGTTCATTTATACTGACAACTATTGTATCAAATATGGGTTACTTTTGAAAATTCAATAAGATACACCACCCCCTGAACCTGTATATGAATGATATGATCCCTGTTTATAAATTCCAGTTGCACAACCTTAAAATTTAAAATTCAAACTCAGCATTGCGACCACACGTTCCAAAACAATAACACATTTCTCATAGCATTTTTTCAGATTACATCTATATTTTCGTTGTCCTCTTATTACTGAGAAGTAAAAAACAAGAATAAATCTATTTCCATAGCTGAGGATGTCTGTAGGAACAGATGAAAGCTTGTAAAAATTAAAAAGACCTTATGCAACTGGAATTTATAAACAGGGATCATATCATTCATATACAGGTTCGGGGTTAGTGTACCTTATTGAAATTGTTTGTGAAGATGTATTCTCGCCATTTAAATCATTAACCTCTATATTTGTTTTTTGTATGAATGATTCATGTAATTATAAATTAAATTGCACCTATAATCAAAATATATATATATTGTAGTGGTCCTGTAAGAATTGTTGGCTAGGGTCACCGTAAATATAATCAATAAGGAAAGCTGTGTTCTTGTAAACAACACCCCACATGAATTATGCACAACATATACGAGAGCAAAATAATCAAGCTCAGTGAACATTAATAAAATATTGTATTAACAATGATATACAAATTTCAACAATAAGTAAAAGAAAGTTGCTTCCCTTTTTCCGTAATAAAAAGTGTAAGTTTAGCTAATTAATGTTGAGTACAATATTGAATGTTATTTAACTACAAAGTTCAATTGAGGTCTTAGCTAAATGAAGAATAATTCCACAGTCTGTTTGTGAGTGTGGAAAGATGTAATGTACACGAGTGATATCAATAGAAATTAGTAAGATTACTCGAATGGGTAATAACTAAGAATTAAAATGTCATAAGTAATATAGCGCCATGCTGTATTCTCAGAGAATTGAACTGCTACTGCCGTTGGCTAACAGTAAGAGAGTTTATATAGGTATGCATAGGCTCAAGTGAGCTTGGCGTTAAAAAAATATAGAAAGATACTAAAATACGCGATTGGTCAGGAAATGGACCAATCCGTGATTTTAGAGAAAAGTTCAAATTACGTGCGATGGCAAAATTGTCATATAATAAGTATCATATATTTATGAACCAATGACATTAAAGAAAGCGGAGGTGTGGCACATGTAAGTGATCACTACAATATAAGGTTTTGCTGAGAAGTTATCAAAATTTGACCAAATAATCAAACATCAGATATTTTTCTTGGATAGGTTTTATTTGATTGGGCCAAGGGACTTTCATTGTCCCCTCATGTGTGTATGAATCCTTTCCTAGGATCAATGGTCATCTAGTAAAGGCACAGGTATATAAGAAATACCTGGATTTATGTCCTGGAGTTCAGTAAGCCCATTTGGAGTGTTTGACTCCTTGGCCTTTGTTAAAATATCAAACTACTTCTGTGTCATGTGTTTCAGGACACAGACGATCATAGCTCTCCACAACTTCCTATTCCTTGTGGTCTTTAGCAGCATTTCTCCCTTTCCCAAGCTTACCCACCTTTTGGATACCATACTTTTTGCCTTTTTAAAGTTGATAGCTAGTCCTTTTTCTTACTTTCCTTTACTACCTTGTCTATGAGATAGTGTTTTTTCTTTTTCCGTGTCATTTTTGTATCTTGTTAAAATATTAGGTTGGTGCAAAAATAATGACGTAATAATGTCGTTTTTTGACGTAACGTCAAAAAACGACATTATTACGTCATTATTTTTGCACCAACCTAATAACAACCTCTACTTTGACTTCGATACTAAATCCTGCTATGTTTTCCAGCTCCCTTGGGATAGCCTTGCTGTAGAGGTTGACCAGATTTTGAGAGGACATATCCTTGTCTTATGCACCATTCTTTTTGTATGTAACTACTAAATTGTTTTTCTATCTGTATACAGGCAATTTTCTCTCAGTATAAATTCTGGATTATTCTAACATCCTTTTCAAATAGATCTAGTAGAAGAATTTGAAAGGGATATTAAAGGGAGCTAATCCTTTAACATTCTAAGATCAACCTTGAACTTGAAACCCTTACTAATCCGGAACTCTGATTGGCTAACTGCTGTCCAATCAGAACCCCTTCATGGAGCCATGCAGTAAACTTGATCCTGAAATATTTTTCTTTTTGCAACTAACACCTGTAGTAACCACACATTTGTTGGAGCCATCCCTTCCGACATCACCATGAAGCCCAATTGTTCCTTGGACACTCTTCTAAGAGTTAAGTCTACAAATATAAATTATATTTGCAAGCCTTCTTTTTATCTATTGTGCATACACCCTTTTCTGTACAATAGAATTATTTAAATAATTTTTAATATTTTAATTATTTTAATACTGTCATGGAATTATTTCTCTTATTCAAGTGTGTCCATCTTTGTCTTAGAGGAATTTAACTGCAACCAAGAAAATATATAAATATATATACTAATTTTCCTAACATTTCAAATAGTTCCTTGTGCCATTCCTTCTCAAATGCTGCTATATAATCTATAAAACATAAGTGTACATCATTCTGCATTTGTATTGAGCTCTTTCATATCATTTTAATTGTAAATATTGCATTTCTTATTCCAGTGTCCTTGCCAAAGTCGCACAGTTTTTGTCCCATTTCCAGTTTAATTCTACTTTGCATTCTTTCATCAAGATTTGAATAATTAGCTTGATTATACGACTCCTTAAACTGACTGATGGAACTCATTTGCACCTGGTTTCTTAGGTAAATCTACAAAGATGGATTCATTGTGGTTGTAACCAACTTCTTACATTCTTGCTGTCATATTAATGTTTATTTGTTTTTTGGTGAATAATGTTCTGGAATAGAATATAAACTGTATTTGTGTATTGCATGTGAGAAACGGTAAAATGTCGTTATGTGTGTGTGTGTGGGAGGGGGTGAAAGTGTGCGTGTGTATGCTTAGTAGTAATGGGGTATACAAAAGATAGAATTTAGTTCTTACTGTTAAATATGTTGCTGTAGTTTGGAGCAGTCTCTTTGTAATTTGTCAGCATTGTAGCTTTTTGAATGCGGACGTGAATAGAGTCTTGAAGATAAGCAATTAGAATGACATGACCCTGGTGACATCTATGCGTCTCATGGTTGGAGGTTGGACTTCATGATTTTATACACTTTTGTAAGAAAATCGGCTCCAGAGTTATATATTTCTTCTAATTGGCCCTAAAAGTCAAGGTGGTATGTCTTCTATGATGTCCACATGATATTTTGGCAGTATCTAACTAAATCATGATTAAATATTTTAGTGGACAGGACAAGGTCTTCAGGTATATCACCACTGTCAGATATTTCATTTATTACTTATGTGATCTCATCAATGCTGAAATTAACTGGCCCTATTGCTTTTCTCTTGTTCATCATGTCCAACGTTGATCTTACTTCAAAAATTAATATTTCTGATCCTTCTATATTTTTGTGTATTATAGGTTTCACTCTCTCATCATAAAATAGTTCTCTGGGATATTTGCTTCATCCTGGGGAGTACTGTTTTCTTCTTTATTATCAGTGTTCCTTACTTTGATTTTAGACAGTCTGTTTATAAGCTTATATCTTGCAGACTATACCTTTTGTCTTCTTACTGTTTATAGCTAGTCTTTTTTCATGCTTTCCTTTACTATCTTGTCTACAATGTCCTGCAGTTTTTCTTTGTCCTATTAATTATTTTATTCTGCTGTGTATACTTGCTTGATCTGTATTACTCATCCTATTTCCACACATTTTTCATTGAGCCATTCTCCTGGAGTTTGTTTGTGTCTAATTTTTGTGCTTAGCTTTTCCAGTCTTCACAATTGCTTGGTGTTGCTTTGTCATCATCTCTAGAATTTCATTTGTCTTCCACTCTTTCTTTTCTTGCCTCATTTTCCTTCAAATGTTTCTCATTCCCTTGTGTTTCTATCAATGCATTCCACTAAAATTATATTTGTTCTTAACTCTGTTTATATACATTTCGCAAGTTGGTTCATTCAGGAGTCTATCATATTGCAGTTTAAGCATTGCTTTGGTCTTTTTTAGTTTCTATTCTGATGTAGTACAAGATATTTACACACATATATTATGAAATGGATTGTCCAACAATTATTTAATATATTTTCTGTTTATACATTATTTTTATAGATACAATTTATTTAAGTAAATGCTTTTTTTTATAATAAACAGTATTAATTACATTTACTGGCCTGAACGCGTGAGAAATTCCATAGAAAATATGTGTTCTCTGATAGGAATCAAACCTCCATCCTATACGGAACCATCATCGGATCTGACGTACTATACCACTTTGCTAACTAGACACTTCTCTGAAGCTAAGTCAAAATTACTGTTTTTAAACAACAATCATCGATGATCTTTCCCTAATGATCATATCTGCTCCAAAATGTACCTTAATGCTATATATATATATATATGTATTGTATATATTTATATGTGTGTGTATGTATATATAAATATATATATTTAGTTGGATTGGTGTGAGTTTGTGACCCTGGGTTTTATGCTATTTGCTAAACAATATACATACATTTTATATTATATATATGTATATAAAACAAATCAAAGTAATGATAAAACTAACACAAAGTCTGCCTAGTAACCAAAGAAAATAAAAAAATAAATATCAAGAACAAATAAATCAAAAACCAAGAGAAAACCAAACCAATAAAAGAAAAAGGAAGCATAAACTAAGACAACGACCAAAAGATAAGCACCTATCTAAACAGTAATAGACAGTACTCAATATTTAAATAACCAAAACTGAGCAATTATGCTACTCAGTAACACAACTCAAAAAGAGGCAAAGTTCAGACTTCTACATGAGTTTCTTGATCATCAGTTGACTGGAATACATATAATGATTGTGATAGTATGAAATTGGAGTAGTGGTCTGAATTTTGTTTCTTTTCTAGTCTATATGTTTTTTTACATAAGGTACCAATACCACCAGAACTCAGGCGGTCACAGAGAGTGAATGAGCATGCAAAGATTTCAGTAAGGGGAAGTGAAGAAGAGGACAGTAAAGAAACAGTGAACCAACTTGCCTAACAGCAGACCTAGACATTGATTCAATATATTCCCTTCATGTATGTAGAAAATGTGAGACCAAGAAGGTGCAAAGTGTTGCTCTCCTGGAGTTTAGCATCAGCCATGCTGATGGCAAGTAGAGAATTTCTCTATGGTGATTAAATGAAAGCATTTTTTGTTTTGGAGGCATTAAAATATATAATCTATTCCTTACCACAATTAACCACTGACTGGAGGTCCTTTTTGAGAGCAGTTGCCAGTTCTACTTTTTTACTACTAAGACAAGAGTAAAGAATTATGTCATCAGCATGTATACCTACTTGGAAACTGATACTTCACTGAAGGTCATTGAAGAAGATCAGAAATAGTATAGGTATATAAATCATATCACATTAATTTGATGAGATTGAAGTAAAAAAAGACAAACAATTAGAAAGAAAAGGAATAGACTGTTTATTAAAAACTGCTGTGCACATTGTAGTGATTAGCACTCATTCCCTTTGTATTCCACTGATTAGATATAAGTTCTATTCAGTTTCTTCCAATGAATCAATACTTTGTAGAACCGACTCCCAAAATCACTAAAACCTTAACCTGTTCAAGCCTAGGATATCATCATAAAAATGTGTCCCTTACCTAGTTCTCTGTAACCCTCTACCTTGAATGGTTCTTGGGCCTTGTACGAAATTAACATTATTGTAAAAAACTGACATTTGAGAGTTAATTATGTAAATAGTTTGCTTGTGTTGATAATAATTAGCCTATCAAAATGTATTAGCAAGATGTAATATCACCTTACCAGTTGGAAAGTTAATCGTATATCACTTTCATGTATGTAGACATGCAAATGGGTGTGTGTGTGTGTGTGTGTGTGTGTGTGTGTATATATATATATATATATATATATATATATATATACATATACATACATACATACGTACATACATACATACATACACACACACACACACTGGTGGCCCAAATTTCCTAGTATTCAAATTTTATTTATTAAATGCTAAAAAAGTTTTAATTTTTTGTTTTTCCTTTTCTTATTTTTATTTTTTGAAGTTCTGTTCAGATAAGTGTTTGACTAAAAATGCAAAAGGTATATTTTTTCTTTATTTTCATTGACCATAAGATTTTGGCCAGTAATGTATATAGGGCCCCCAATTTTCCACTTCAAATTTTCCTTGATTCTGTTTCTACTTTTGGTAAATTCCATTTTTTCCATTTTTACTTTTGAGAAATTTCATTTTTTCCATATTTATAGTGTTTTATAAGAAATTTGCAATATATTATGCTATAATTATTATTAAAACTAAAACTAAAAACATAATTCAAATTTTTATTGCATATGAAGAAATAGCAAATATAATAAATTATACGTAAAAAAACCCCAAAAAAAACAATATCTAGACAATAAAACAATGGAATGTTACAGTGCAAAATTATCTTTGAGGAAGAACTTTTAATCAGAGCTTTGTTCTTTAAAAACACATTCAAATTGTTTTTGTTTTTTTAAGTGAAAGTATTTCGATTGATTTATAATTATTGGTCCATAATATAAAAATCACATTTAAAGTATCAACAGAAAATAACTTGAATCTCATTAATAAATATTGGAATAAAGTCAAACCTTTTTGACTAAGATTTTATGAAACAGTAATTAAACCATAACTGAATCTTTGTAACAAAATATCAAAAAACAAATTAGACACATTAATTCAAAATTTAAATAAAACAAATTATCCCAAGTTGAAATACTGCGCAAATTTAAAATTGCTAATTTCTTAATTTAGGAAATATCTAATCATCTAATCTCTTCTCTAAATCCCCATTGTAATACAACCTTGTGAAGTTCTTGATGTTTTCAGGGGTAAGACTTTCATGTTTATTGAATAAATGTTTATACTGAGAAAATGAACATTCATCATCTATGCTGGTAACAGGTATCCATATGATCTTATTGGCAATCTGTTCCAGAAGAGGACATCTGCTTTTATTTGCATTCCAAAATTTAAATTTCTTTTACAATGAAGCACGGAAGATGATTTAATTATTAATCCAGGAGAATTGCTGTGTGACAGTAAGCTTTGGAGTAGACAAGCCAGTTGAGCATAGAATGGTGTTTTGGAAAATATTTTTTTTCTTTATTTCTAAAGTGTATAGTTGACATGTGATAGCATTTACTTTTCTTTCATATTCATAACACAAGGTTACACATTGTTTAGAATCTTTTACTTATTGTTTGAGGCCTTAAATGAAATGAATTTGTGTGGCAGACGTGATGAGACAGAACCTGGGACGAGCATAACTGGTTGCAACTTGCCTTGTCCCCGCCAAAAATGAGCCCGTATTTGCTTAGCATGTAAAGCTCCTGCAGTTGAAATGGGGGAGAAAAAAGCACTTACCACTCCACCGTAATCCATCCTCGGCCAGATAACGTAAAATGATGAGGGGGGACTTGCATTGCATTTTTATACAATAAAGATACAATGCATTATGAGACAGAGACGCAATGAATTATGGAATTGCATGAAGATGCAAGGGATTATGGGTATATGGACAAATATAAAAGCAACCAATTTTTCCCAGTGCGGGGTGCTTGGAGTGACGTTCACGGTTGGCGGCTAGAAAAGTGCGATTTTGAGACAGAACTCAAGAAGGAACGACTCGAGGTTGGAATACCAGTTGGGAGAGCTGGAATTTACTTACTGGTTGCTGTTTTCTTTTTTTATTCTCCACAATTTGTTAAACTTATTGGTTTGATCTTCGTCATTTGACACTTGCAATTTTGACTATCTTCCCCATTTCCACTTTAGCATGGATCTTGGTGGCCATGATCGAGCTCTGATCTCCCAACTTTCATCTCGTTTGCTGCATAGGGTTTCTTAGAAAAGTTTTAGGATTGACAAACCAGTTTTTTTTTTCTTAAGTAAACATTTTTGTTCTTAATTCTTTTTCAGTTCTTAAAAAGCAAGGCAACTACAAATATTTGTAAAAACAAATTTTAAGCAAATAAATATGTCATGTTATTGTTATATTTAACAAAATCAGAGAGACAGTTAAGTTTTGAAAGAATTATAAAAAAAAAAAAAAATTAAATAATTAATTTGTTATTTATTATTGAAAATTACATAAGAAACCCAGATTCCATTTAAGATTAACAATTCCGCAACTCTGTCCATGATCACAGAAAATTTGTTCCCCTATGTATGTAAGGTATGCACACGCACACATACACAAATGTATACATATAAAATATATACATATATGAATAAACCCACAGGTTTATTTATATATCTCTGTCAATATACATATATGAATATACCTATATGTTTATTTATATATCTATGTCAATAATTATATAAGTTTGGAAACACTCTTTGAGGAGTACTTACCCCTTCATATCAGAAATGTTTTTCTGCATCCCCCCCACTTCTCCAGATTTGTTTCTCTTAACTTCTCTCTTTCTTCCCACATTCTAGTCTAAGTATATTTTACCCATTAGGTTTATTGTAATAGAACTCAGACCATATTCCAGCAAAGAATTGGCCACATTCCTATCTTGTGTCCCAAAATAAGCCATGGAAATTGGTCCTAAAACTGACTTACTCCTCCCCCTGCATCACTATTTGCAGATATTGCATTTATTTGCCATTGTCACATTTTATGTTCAAGTCTGAACTAATCAAATAACCAAAAATACACTAAATTAACTCACGGAAATAGGTAATGAAGTGAAAATATGTATGCCTAGGTTATTTTCTTTGTTGTTCACTATCTACTGTATTGGCCAGACTATAACTTTGTTTTTTAGAGACTCCTATAATGAAAAATTGACTTTAGGCCTATCATATAATAAAATTTACTTCAGACACACACATATACAGCCCACAAGTTAAATGAATGAGTATATTATATATATATATATATATATATATATATATATGTGTGTGTGTGTGTGCATGAAATGTGGACATTGTTGACAGATACAGAGAGAAAGATCCAAGCATTTGAGAACAAATTCAAGAGAAAACTCCTTGGCATCTTTTATTGGGAACATGAAACTAATGAGTTCAGATGGAAAAAGGACTGAAAAATTTGTGGGCCAGCAAGAACCTCCTTTTGCAATTGTCAAACGGAGAAAAATGGGTTTTTTTAGACACATTACAAGGCATGACAGCCTATGCAAGGCACGGTGGACATAGGAGAAGACGCCACCATAAAATTGGTTGGACAATATCAAACAATGGACAGGTATGACTATACTAGAATTGCTGATAGGTGCCACTGATAAACTGTTGTGGAGGAGATTTAGTGTGGCCTTTGCATTCAGATCCCCTCTGATTACAAAAGTCAAGGGGATAATGATTATATATATATATAAATAAAATGATAAAAATATAGTATAGCCTGAAACAGACTGTCATCATAGGTATTGACCCCAGTGTCCAATTGATATAAAATAGCTTTTTTTAAAAATCATTCAATCATGAAACATTTTTATGGTTATAATACTGTTCTTAGCAATATTTGTCTTTTTACTATCACTACCGTTCTCTGTTTTGTCATCATTTACACAAGCTCATTAAGTAGATGATCATTTAGGCACATTGGTTTAAAAAAATAAATTTTTTCTTGTGTAGAAGAAAAAAAAGTTTTTCTCTTAGGTGTAGGGAAAAAACATTCTTGTGAATATGGAGCAAATTTAGGCTTTGATAGTTGAAATTCAACAACAGAAACAGCAACAATAACAAAATCAACAGTTTCTAGAACTACAAAAATGCAACAGGAGTTATTGGGTATAATTCTGAAGAAAACAAAAAAATTCTTCAATGTCTCTCATGCCAGACACTGACCAAAACACTAACAAATACAAACCTGATGAGGGACTGACATTTTCTGCATATTTTTGTAGATATGAACAAATATTCAGTCAGGAATGCAGCAGCTTAGAAGATGAGAGAAAAACAAGACTGTTGAGGAAAATATCTCTGATAGAGCATGAAAAATACTGCAACTACATTTTACCAAAAAAAAAAACAGGTGAAGTCGTATTTGAAGACACGGTACGCATTCTGATGAAAATCTTTAGTGACAAGAGCTCTCTGTTTAATGCTCGTTGGAGGTGCATGAATCTAACCAAAAAAAGAGGATGAAGATTTTGTCACATATGCTGGTATTTTCAACAAAGAATGTGAAAAGTTTAGAATAAAGGAATGACTCTAGATATGTTCAAAGGGTTAATTTTCATTCAAGGTTTAACAGCTAAAAACAATGCTAAAATACTAGAGAGAAAATTTTAACAAAAATTAAACAAAACAGTAATATTACATTGCAAGAAATAGTGGATGATTGCCAGACAATTCTAAGTTTGAAATATGATGGTGGAGAAATTTTCAGGAAAAAAAGAATGTGCATTGATACACTCAAAAGACAAATATAGGAAAAGGAGAATAAATCTTTGTTTCAGATGTGGTAAAAAAAAAGACTGTCCATTTAAAAATGCAGAATGTTACAAGTGTGGTAATCTTCACTTTGTGGATATCAGTTATCTCCTGTTAATTGCCCTCTGAAAGTTCTCCACTGCTTTAACTGGGTATTGAACTCACACTTATTGGGTCCTGTCACTGGATCTAACCAACGCCTTTATCCACTGTGCCATGTGTCCTTGAGGACATCCATCAAACATGGCATGTGGAACTAGAACAGTCTACCCCAGTAAGCGAAATAAAGGGTTCAGTTCGACATTCCAACCACCTGAAGAAAGCCTGAGCGTACAACGGCTGACACGTTGTAATAAATATGGTGACAAAGATGAAGACAATAGTCCGAATAATGTAAATAATGTTCATAATACCTCATCTCAGAAATATAAACAGGATTAAACAGTTGTTCAGAAACACACTAACAAGTTGAGAAGAAATTTTTTTTTTAAGTGAAACAGTGGAAGAATATTTTCAATGTTGGATATCTCTTTAGAGTATTTACAAATTCAAACTGAAAAAAAATGAAGGTTCAGTTTTAACAACTATAAATACACACAGAGGATTATATAAATTTAACTGACCTCCTTTTGGTATAAAGGTAGTGCCAGTTATTTTTCACCAAGCATGTTCATCATGTTCATGGATTGTGATTTTGCAGTGGCATATCTGGACGACATTTCAATCAAAAGAGTATCTCAAGAACAACATGTTGGGCATGTGAAAACAATTTTGGAAAATCTAAGAGTACGGATTCACAGTGAAGAAAAATGTGAATTGTTTTTGCTGAAAAATAAATACCTTGGTCAAATTATTGATAGAAATGTTCCTCAATCAGATCCATTGAGGGCAACTGCAATTAAATATATGCCTCCATGAACACACGTGAATATGTTATAAGCTTTTCTATGACTGGCTAATTACTATTAAATATATGTATGTAATATCCATAATTTGAGAGCTCCACTGAACAATCTACTTAAGAGTAAAGTAGAACTGGAATGATAAATGTTAAAAGACGTTTGACAAAATAAAAAAAAGTCTTATATCAGATTTATCAGTAGCACACTACAATCTAAAATCAGAAATTGCAGTGGCATCTGATGCTAGTGAGTACAGTATTGGAGTGATTTTACACAAATTCAGTGACAATAAAATAAAAGACTTCACCCATGCTTCATGCTCGCTTCTACCAGCAGAGAAAAATTACAGCCAGATAGAAAAAGTGGCACTTGCAATAATATTCACTGTAAAGAAATTTCATAAATTTATTCCTGGAAGAAATTTTAGATTGCAAACAGACCACATACATCTATTAACAATATATGGTTCAAAGAAAGGAATACCTACATGTATCGTTAATAGACTACAACGCCGAGTTGCCATCTTATTAAACTATGATTTTATGATGGAGTACCAACTGTTTTAAAAAACTAAGACATGTGGATAGATTATCAAGATTAATATCTAAAAATGTGGCAGCATTTGAGGACACAGTCAATGCAGCACTAAAAACCGAAATGGAAATAAAAAAACATTTTGTGCGACATAGTATGCAATTTATCAGCTACCCTGGAAGAAATAAAAGAAAAAGTGGAAAATGAAAATTATTGTGAAAATAAAAAATGGAATTGAGACAGAGTAACAAAAAATGAATCCAGACTTAAATGCTTACTTGCTATGCAATGGTGTAGTAACATTTGGTAAAGTGTTGTAATACCTAGTGTGTTACAGAAATGAATATTATTCGATTTTCATAGCAGACATCCTGGTATTTCAAGAATGAAATTTCTGATGAGAAGTTTTATATATTGGACCAGAATGGATCAAGATATTGAAAACAGTGAAAGCTTACAGAGATTGTGCTCTGACAGCAAAACTACCTATCACAAAGATAGAATGTTGGCCAAAGAGAGACATGCCATGGTCAAGACTGTATATAGATTTTGCAGGTCCAATGAATGGATAACATTATTTTGCAGTAGTTGATAGTTTCACTAAATGGCTGGAAATTTATAAGTGCAAAAATCTAACATCTTCAGTGGTAGAGAATTTCTTACATAAACTGTTTGAGAGATATAGCATAACAGATACCATAGTCTCTGATAATGGAACACAATTCACAGGTAAAGAATTCAAAGACTTTTCTAAGATGTTCTCCATTGAACATATTACAACCCAATGTCAAATGTACAAGTGGAACGGTTTGTGGGAATGTTCAAAAGAGCACTGAAACAAGTGGAACGGTTTGTGGGAATGTTCAAAAGAGCACTGAAGAAAGCAAGTCTTGAGAAAGTAAATGAGGAAGCCCTTTAAAATTTTCTGAGAGTTTACCGTGTAAGACCCAACTCCAATATGGCATCAGGCATGTCGCTGGTGGAATTAATGTTTGCTAAAAAAAGTAAAATCTGTGTTTGACAAGTCATTACCAAGTCAACAAACCTGAACAGATAAGAAAAACGACATAAAAAGTTTCAAGGTCAGTGATAAAGTGTTCTTTAAAGCATATAAGGAAAGCAAAGAAACATGGGAAGATGGCATAATATCAGTAAGAATCAGGAAGTTGATTTACATGGTAAAAGGGAAAAAATTTGAACATAAAAGACACCATAATCAGTTGAAAAAAGGTTCATCAATGGAAGAACTGATAAAAACGCTATATGAGGTTTTCAATGTGCCAGCTCCACAACAAGTTATGGAACCTACAAGGATAAGTTCCAGAAAAAGAAAGCATACTGAAGAACTGGAAATGGATCCAAGATGGAAATGCTATAAAGTCAAGTATGTTGGCGAACTCTCTAGAAAGAGGAACGGGAGATACTAATAATAATAAAAAATAAAATATTTATAAAAATTATTAATCTCAAAAGTGGGATTGTTGCGGAGTAAATAGTACAACCCTAGTAACTATATGAACTAGTTCATAACTATACAGAGGTCTAAGTCAAAGGTAAGAAAAAGAAGCTGTTTGGAGTCAGTCTTCTGATTAAGTAATATAGACATCAAGTTGCCAAAGCATTACTTATATTATAAGAACTATGAAGCATGTTGTAACAGGCTGGTTTTAAGAGGACACATTGGAATTCAAACCAAAAGAAACTGATTTATACCTTTTCCCCAGTTTTGATACTGGATGAGATATACAACACCACTCTATTCCAGTATGGAGTATAAAGGAAAACTTATTGAATGATATATCAAATATTGGATGTGTTTTTGATGGGAATTAATAGCTGGGTAGGCAAGGCTTTCTAGACTTGCTTGTCGAAGAGAGGACAGCTCTGAATTCAAAACTTGATGTGTAGTGGGGACTAGCAACTAGTGGTGTGTGGTGAGGTTGTGGCTCAGTACTTCACAGGGGAGTCTACAGGGTAAACATCATACATTGCTAGAATTTCATCCAGATTTAACCAATTTGAAATTTCAATGTCTGCAAGAAAAATGTGGGTTTGATGTGTCATCAATTATGATAGGTAAGTAATGTCAGATAAATCCTGACACCTTACCTTGTTCCATAGATGTTGCCTATATTTACAGAAGTCAGATATATTTATATGATTTTGACTAATATCAGTTAATATTGTTACAGAATGTGAAGGCCAGGTACAGAATGGTCAGTGATTGGTCGGAGTGCCTCGCGGACAAAGAATTGTGACAGTGATGGATTGCCTTTGTCTGGGTTTTGAATATAAGTCCAAAACATCACGAATTCAAGAGTCAAAAGAATTCTGAAGTGTAGATATGCCCCCCTTACCCAGGTTTGCAACCCACAGAAGGAAGCTGAGCCAATGTGTGATATGAATTCCTGTGACATCAGTCCTCTTATTGACTCTTAGAATTCAAGCAGCCACTCTTAATGAAATAAATACGAAAAGTAAATAATGCTTTTTGTTGATACCATGTTATTTAGGAGTGTGGGGATCCTGAGTTGAC
>OZ010574.1:65124004-65129004 GCA_963932145.1 Acanthosepion lycidas | reverse complement strand
ATCAACAGTTGCATAATATCAGGGTTCTTGCAGTGCCATGTCACACATGGAAGGGTGTCCCTGCACACACATCAAGTGGGCAACCCTGAGGCCACATTATGTTGCAGTCTACACCAGTTCCTTTTCTCTCAATGTCACATATGATGACCATCTGATACTATTACTTTGGGCCTTTTCATTACCAACATAACTCAACATGACCATAAACAATCAAATAAATAAACCTAACTCAAAAAAAAAAAAAAAATCACCTAAACCCTTTAACATTTCCTTTTACAACATCAGTGGTATTCATACCAACTTCTGCAGTGTGAAATCATTCCTCTTTAAAAAGTCTCCTGATATACTAGCTCTCTGTGAGACCAACCGTAACTTATCAATCCTCTTCTCTGATTTCTCAATTCCAAGTTACCTTCCTTTCCTTAGAAAAGACTCTAAAATCCACATGCATGGCCTGGGAATATATGTCCGGAAACATCTTCCGCTGACTAGGGAACTCTCTCTTGAATCTCCAGACCATTTGTATATACAGTGTAACCCGGATATAAGAGAGTTGTCGGGACCGGAAAAGAAGTCTCTTATATCCGGGTTTGGTCTATTATATATACATTAACACAGGTTCTAATTTGGGACCAGAGAAAATCTCTCTTATATCCGGGTTACACTGTATGTCTCCATCTATCTCTCTTCCATTCAGTAAGCTATCTCTTTTTTCTCTATCATTCCCCTTCCTCCCAAGTGTGGTGTACTCGACAACATTTCTGTTAATATAGACAAGGCTATTTCTCTATATCTGTTTGCACATATTTGTTTTAGGTGACTTTAATGCCCACTATACCATGTGGCTTAAACACTCTGTAACTGACCTCACTGGTATCCAAACCCTTAACTTTTCAATCACTCAATCCCTCACACAAGTGGTTGACTTTCCTACATGTTTTCTCAGTAACCCTGATGGTAACACTTCCCTTCTCGATCTGTTTTACCTCCATGCCTAAATCTTGTTGGGCTATGCAGCTCTGCCCTCTTGGCAACTCTGATTATGCCATAGTGTCTATTAATATCACTTCTACTCCCTCCCTCAGCAAAAACCTCCAACTAACATAATATCTCTCAGTTATCAACAAGCAGACTGGGACTCATTTTGTGAGTTACTCCACAATATTCCCTGGAATGTTGTTTTTAATCACCCTGTTCAAAAACGTGCATCTGAGGTCCTCCTGGGTAAAACTGGGATTGAAGCTTTCATCCCTCCAAGAAAATACAAAGTTAAATTGTGCTCATCTCTTTGGTTCTCTGCTGCTTGCTCAGCTGCTATAGCCCATAGGAATCACTTCTTCTGTCGGTACCAAAGTGACATGTCTGATTGCAACCGGTGTCTCTTTGTCTGTAATGAGTGCAAACATGTCCTCAATGTTACTATTTGCTGAAAGAATGAAACAATGTATTGCATCTCACAAGTTTTCAATCAATTTGAGATCCTGACTTCCTCAGTTAAGAAGGCGGAATGCTTTGCTTGGAAGTTCTCATCCAATTCAACACTTGACTCATCTGGAGTACCCACACCTGATCTCCTCCTAGAACTGAGGCTATATTGAGGGAAATGAGCATGGTATTGGGCATTAACTCTAAAGTAGACTCTCATAAGGCAAGGTGGGGATGGGATACCAGCCTAAGTCCTGAAGAAATGTGCTCCTGAGCTGGTTCCAGTTCTCTCCAAACTATATAACTACTGCCTTGCTGACTTGCTCTCTAGCCTGTTGGAAGTCCTCATTTGTTGTGCTTGTTTTTAAGATCTTTAGAGAACCTTTTGACCCATCTAACTACCATCCTATCAGTCTTTTACCACTCTTCAGAAAAGTCTTCAAGGCTTTAATCAATGTCAAACTGGTTAAATACTTGACATCCGATAGTCTACTTTCTGACAACAATATGGTTTCTGCTTTGTCTGGTCTACTGCTGACATGCCCATGGCCATAACTGAATTTGTATACCAAGCACTTGACAATAATAGTGAAGCTCAAGCTGTGGCTCTAGATATTTCTAAGGTGCTTGATAGTGTTTGGCATGCTCGCTTTTGCAAGCTTCAGAGATACCGTATTATGGGATAGTTGACTTAATACAATCTTTTTTTGTCAAACAATAAAATGAAGGTTGTCCTAAACAGGTTCTCCTCCAGTTTCTTTCATATGAATGCTGGAGTTCCCCAAGGCTCTATCCTGGGTCCTACACTATTTCTGATTTCATCAATGATCTTCCTGATGTCATCAGTTCCCAAGTAGGCATCTATGCAGAAAACACTACTATTTACTCCTGTCTCAATAGTAAATCCAGAATTGCTGACAAAACAAACCTGGCTATTCATCTCAAAAAACACCTCCCGTCTGTGCTTGACTTGGGCTGGAAATGTCTTGTCTACTTTAATATCTCCAAAACAAAACTGCTGTCATTTACCCACCTTACCTGCCTCCTATCAGAATGGCTGAGGCCCAACTCCACAAGAGTGTCTCTTTGTGCCTGCTTGGTCTCATGCTTTCCACTGACTTGAGGTGGAACAAGTACATTGAATCAATAGCTTCATCTACCGCAAGGAAAGTTGCTTCTTTGTGTCGCACTAGGAGGTTTTTCTCACCTGAGTCCATCTTTAAAATTTAAAAATCTACCATTTGTCCTTACATTGAATACTGTTGCCATATATGGTCTAGTGCCACTGCTGTTCATCTCTAGGTCCTCGACAAAATCCAGAGATGGATATGCAATGTGATATGTCCTGATCTGGCATCTTGTCTCACAGACATGCTGTAGCTTCCCTGTCTTTTCTACAAATATTTTCATGGCAGCTTCTCTGACAAGCTACTTTCACTGGTGCCTCAACTGCATGAATTTAAGCATGCTACTAGGTTAGCATCTTGGTCCCACCCTTTCACTGTCAAAACAGTTAAATGTAACGGCCTCTTCTACTCCAACAGCTTCTTCTCTCACACTTCTCATAAGTGGAACTCCATTCTTCCTACTTGCTTACCTGATAGCTAAAATCATCAAATATTCAAATGTAATGTCAATGAACATCTTCTGATGCCTTGACACTGATCCCCATCCTTCTCTATATTGATAATATATATATATATATATATATATATATGTATGTATGTCAGTGATATTGATAATATATATATATATATATATATATATATATATATGTATGTATGTATGTCAGTGATATTGACAATAAATATAGATGTATTCATATATATATATATATATATATATATATATATATATATCAGTGATATTGATCATATATATATATATATATATATATATACATACATACCTACCTACAAAGATATTGATAATTAATTAATTTTTGGTGTAATCAAATCAAATTTGGGTAATTTGTTACCAATTTTATATTTTCAATTTTGTACATGTGAGTTTACTTTTGAGTTTGATGACTGTGCAGTCTAGTACAGTTATTTGGGCACTATCTGTGCTAAAAAGAGCACCACAACGCAATACACTGCCAGAAATTTGGAAATGGCATAATCTATTGCTTGGCATTCACACCAAAAGCTCCAATACAAACATTTCTAAGTGTTTGTGTATCAGTTTGAGGATAGTGCAGAGGATTCAGAAAGACTTGTACGAGTCTAATGGTGATTACAAAGGTACAGCAGCTTGGAAAACTAACTCCATTCTGATAAGAAAAGAAATCCCAAATTTGTTGGTGAGGGTCTCAGACTCAATATGAAGGCCTACATAAAGTGCTTGAAGGAGATAGTATTACCCTGGGTCAAGAGGGGGCCTGCTAGAAAACCTTATGTCTGGCAACAGGACTCTGCACCATGCCACATAAGCGGGAGAACCCAGTCATGTCTATCAGACAATTTCAGCAACTACATCACCCCTTACGTGCGACCACCTAACTCCACAGATTGCAACCTCTTTGATTATTATGTGTGGGGTGTAATTGAGCGATAGACCAAGAAAACTCCTTGTAATACAAAAGATGAACTGAAGGCAAAGATTATGGCAGCATGCATCAACTTAAACAAGGAGACCATCTAGAAGAGTTGCAGGAGATTCCGAAGTTGTCTGAAGGCCAAAATTGCATTGGCTTAACTATGCAGTCAATGCAATTTTATTTAATAAATATATTCTTTCATATTTTAGTAAATATATCTGTCAAAATGAGATGTCAGTGTTATTTTCATTTTTGCATAATTTTAACAACAGTATATCAGTCATATCATGTACATTGTTTAATGACTCATCAGAACTTTTAATAAATAAAAAATATTAAAATAAATTATGAGAAATGAATGAATTTATATAACAACCTTATAATTATTCAAGAAATTGAATACACGTCAGATATCAGAATGAAATGAGAAAGTAACATGTGGCAAATTGTTATCTACACCAGCTGTGCAAAACTGAACTCTTATCAGGTTTTAAAATAATCAAAATAACAAGGAAATAAATATGGAGAAGTGATCTTGAAAGAAATTGCAATCAATTTGTTTCTTCAAGGTACAATAAATCTCTCATGTAACAAGTATGTCAGTCATCATTATTTTGTTCCTCATGTGTTTCATACAGGGTGGGCCAAAATTAAGCTTATTAAACTATTTGTTTCATGTTTCCATAGCTCAGAACCAAAGCTAACTTTGCCAAACGGTTCTTTTTCACAAGATAGAGCACCAACCCATTATGCTTTGGCAGTAAGAGATGACCTTAACCAAAACTTTTCACAGCATTGGTTTGGAAGCATCAAAGGGCCACCTCATTCATCTGACCTAACACCAATGGAGTTCTTTTTTTTGGTGGGGAGTGTAGCAAAGAACAAGGTTTATGAGACAAATCCCACAGTGGATGAATTAAAAGAGTACATCTCAGAAAAGTATTAATTGAAATTGATGCAGATCAAGATTTGTTTTGTGCTGTGTGTTATAGTGTTCTGGAGAGATTTGAGGAATGTTTTATACTTTGAAGATATT
>OZ010574.1:64981895-65109395 GCA_963932145.1 Acanthosepion lycidas | reverse complement strand
GGCAAAATAAATGCAAAGATTAAATTGCATCAAGAAAGGGAAAAACAAAAACAGTCTTGGCATATCAGGAATGTTGAATAAGCAATTAAAGACATTGCTAAATGATTGAAAATTCTGACAATAAGAAAAATTTACAAGCATACTTAAAATATCAAAACTGAGAAAATGGAGTAATGTCAGAGTTTTGCAAATCAAGATTAGATTGAAGGAAAAAATCCTTGTCAAAAGATTTAAAACAAAATTTAAAAGCAGATTTTAAAAATTAAATGAATGAAAAAAATTAAAAGTTGCTGATTTTATCTCTGCAGAAAAAGCATAAAATTATTATTACTATTATAATGATTTACTAATATTTGGGTGTACGATATATATTTTATTTTACATAGACTTTACACATTTAAAAATTAAATGTATATACACTATATAACATTAATATTATTATCACTTTCTTTATGTTGTATACTCATTGCCTTCCTGGAACCAACCAGAAATCTAAGGTCAGAAATAACATAATAAAATTTTCTGCTGTACTGTGTAAAAAAAAAAAAAGCAAAAAAAAAAGCAAAAAAAAAAACAAAAAAAAACCTCCAAATACATATTCAAAGAGTGTGAGCATCAATTGTAAGAACAGTTTTTTGCATTTATATAAGCTGCTAGTGATCCATTCAAACTTAAAAGCAGCACTAAAAATGAAATGAACAAAAAAAATTAAAACTGCTGATCTTATCTCTGCAGAAAAAGCATAAAATTATTATCATTATCATTTTACACTGCACTATGAACATTTAATTACTTTATGAAACTTCACTGCAAAGAAAATTATTGTATTGTATATTTCTGAAAAAAAAAAACAAAACAAAAAAAACAAATATTTCAACTAATGTTCTGATTCTACTTTTCCTCCAGAAAATAACCTTTTTCACGTTTCATTTAAAAGATCTGTTGTTGTTGTTAAAAATTTGGAATCCTGAAACTTGGATAGCAACAAAAACCTAGGTAGATGGATTCCAATAAGTGCAATAAATAAGTATTCAAATGTAACAACTATTATGTGAGCAAGAGGGAAAAAAAAAAAAATGCAAAAATATTAAGAATGAAAATGTATGCTAGGAGGTGAAAAATTCGAAAGATAGTAAAGATTAAGATTTATCAGTTCAACTCAAACTGATTCATTGAAGCTAAAATATTCATAAAAAGGCCTGAGTCAAGCTGAGCTTTGTCATGTTCAAGGATTGAATTCAGAAGCTGATCACATCTGTTGGAAATCAAATTTGAAAATGCATTAGCAAATCTTTTCCTTTAATTTTTGTTTTTTAAGGAAGAAGAAATTTGAGGCAACAGAAATATGGTTCAACTGAAGCATGTTGGGAATATCATGGATGGAGCATGTAAACAACAAGGAAACTTTAAGGAAAATGGTAACAAGAAGGAAATTTATACTTAGAAAGGGACTTAAAAATTATACTTAAAATTAGGGAAAAGGATATGGAGAATTTGACACTTAAATCCAGCAGAAGGCTGTTTGATTCTCCGAAAATCATATCACTTTATCTTTGTAAAATCTGAAGAAAGAATAACCAAAATGAACAAAGAAGCAGAATAAATGAAATTGTCATTGAGATGTTGACAGTTGCAGATAACTTTGGGACTGAAGTGATAAATGAACAATAGTAGTGAAATACTGGAAGGTCTGTATAGATGAATTTATATAGGGCTTGACAAATGGAATAAAAGGACTGAAAACAACCCAATTTTCACCAGGATGTTTAAAGTACAATGGAAAAATGATTATCATGGAATAAGAAAAAGTACTGATAGCCAATGCAGAAAGGAAAGTACAAGAACTGAAAAAAATGAGAAGAAAAAAAAGATATACAAGAAGACATAATCCATGGTTGTTAGCAAAAGAACAGCTCAGTATACAAATTAGAAACTGGAGATACCAAAATCAAACAAGTACATTTAATTATCTGGGAAGTGTTTTAACAGAGAACAGGTTGTATGACACCAGTACTGATAGCAGATATGGAAACAGAAATTACAAAATCTCCTACGGAAAGTAACGACAGACAGTGTGAAGAAGGGACTAAGCATAGACTACAAGAAAACAGAATGCATGGTCATCAGAAAAAGAATGGGCCCAAAATGCTATTTGTAGGTCAGGAACATTAGAATCAAGCAGACATAGAGGTTTAAATATCTGGGAAGCGTTCTGACAGAGGACAGTAAATACGACACTGAGATCCATAGACATTGGGATGCATTCCAAAATCTGGGTAGAGTATTGCAACACAGGAAGATTTCTTTAGTAACGAGTAAAAGAATAGTGAGCTGTTACATGACATCTATCTTTCTTTATGGCAGCGAATGCTGAACAATTTCCTCAAAGAGGAAGGGACTCGAGGTGATGGAGATATGGTTCTACAGAAGGATGCTAAGGATATCATGGACCAAGCGTGTGAATAATAATGAGGTCTTAGAGAGAATGCAAACAAGGAGGAGGCTTATACTTAACATCAGGAAGAGGCAGTTGAAGTTTCTGCGACACATAATGAGGAAGGAGGGCCTGGAGAATATGATACTCACGGGTCGAATAGAGGGAAAGAGAGACAAGGGAAAACAACGCGTGACATACCTGGAGAACTTAAGCAAGTGGATGACGGAACGTGGTCTAGGAAAGGTGGCAGAGGGAAGGAACTTGAGAGCTGCAAGCGATAGAGGGAGGTGGAGAGCCATGATTGACTACGTCCTGAAAGGACATGGCACATAGAAAGAAAGAACCCATAGAGGAAATTTATTAAGCCCTACAAAAAGCAAGAAATTGTGGAGAGCCATGATTGCCTATGTCCTGAATGGACACAGCACATAGAAGACAGCAATGATAGAATGAATAAGATCAGATAATTCTTACATAACAAATGGAGAAACATATGTCACACAAAAGAATGGAATTACCTATGATAATAAAATCCGATCTAAGAACAATAATGGCCAAGATGACAAGAAACAAAGCAGCAGGTGAGATTGTCATAGAGATATTGACAGTACAAGATGATTTGCAAATTGACGTGGGGATAAATGAAATATATGATAACTTTGAAATATCAGATCTAAAGAGATCGATTTTCAAAGCATTATCCAAGAAACGGGGTGCAAATGAATGTGAATGTCTTTGAACAATCAGCTTGATGAACTACATAACAAAACAAATAATTAGTGTTCTAATGAATACAGCTCACAGCAGAATTAGATCGGAAATAGGGAGAAGAATAATGTGGCTTTATTAGAGTAAGGAACCGGAAATGTAATTTCTGTGATTAAATGACACGAAAGCATTTGATAAAAGTACAGCATGAAGATATTTCACAAACTTTTAAATCATTAAAATCTTTTAATACATTTATATATTACATTCATTGAATATTCTTATGAGATGATTTGTAAAAATATTCAACATTTTTAAACATCCACTGAAAACTTTCTATTTTAATTAATTTTTACAAGGAAAACTCAACACAGGAGTTACAACATTAAATAATACTAGTGATGCTCATGATTTTGCTACTTAAATTTTGATGAATTATAATTATTAAATTAATGATTGAATAATTTACTTGTGTGCTCTACAACAATAAAATACATATAAAAATAACCCTATTCTATTGTTAAATATTTAAGCTTAACAACTTTAGCAAAATATACATCTTTAAATATTGGAATAACTATTGTAAGAATGAATGCAGGTTATTATGTAAAGAAGTAAGAGGGTACAAATGAAAAAAATTATAACAGAATTGTTTCATTTCATTTAAAACACCAGAGTGTTAACACCTCCTCTATCTTCTCTTTCCTTCTTTTTCTTACTGAAACCAAAAACAGTGTCTCTGATATGTCTTTTCTATCTTTTCTAATGAACAAAATGGAATAGTTCATTATTTGAGGTATTGTCTAAAAGATTAAAATGGCAATCATCAGTCTGAATGCTGGTTATTATGTAAAGATCTAAGAGGGTACAAATGAAAAGTTTTAGAACTGAAAAATTCTTTTTCATTTCACTGAAACACATTCTCTTTTTTTTTTTTTTGTTTAATTGAAACCAAACAGTGTCTCTGACCTTACCTTATGATCAAAAGTTCTTTATGAGGGTGTTTGTTTCTTTTTATTACTGAAAAATAAAACGTATCTGATATATCTTTTCTGTCTTTCTTGGAGATCAAAATGGAACAGTTCATTATTTATGAGGTATTGGCAGAGTGTAACTTCATCATCATTGATGGAACTTGTTGACAAGTACTGGAATGCTCATTATTATTTCCTTCTGTGTGAAATGAGTCGTATGTTGGATCAGAAGCCACCACATGGTAAGGTTCAGGGGGTGGAGGGGTTCTGGCATTTCTTTCAGCTCTCTTCTCTTCTATTTGTCTTCTGGGTTTTTTCAAAGGATGTTTATTCATGGACTGATCTCCAATTTGTTCTTTCTGCAGTTTCTGTCTCAATTGACCTGAACGATTTCTCAACAAGGTGTTTTGGAGCTGATCCTTGAATTAATGATGTGTAGTGTAATGCACATGCTAATTAAGGGACAAGCAGAATTCTAATACAATGTAGGTATTAGGTTGGTGCAAAAATAATGACGTAATAATGTCGTTTTTTGACGTTACGTCAAAAAACGACATTATTACGTCATTATTTTTGCACCAACCTAATAACACAGTCAAGGCTACTCTTTAAGGTTTTTTTGAAATTATCACCCATGTAAAAAGGACTTGTGTCACATTATCTCCTTGTAGGAGAATTCCTAAATATTGTTCAATATCATAGAACTATAAATGTGACATGGAAATCTTAAGGCACATTGGAATAGCTGAAGATGCCTTCCAGAAGTTAAAGAAATTATAAAGAAACAACAAAATTTAATTAAGAACAAAGAGTGCTGAACTGCTATGTAATACCAGTCCTCCAATATGGCACTGAATGCAGGACAATTTCCTTGTGGATGAAAAAAAAAGACTTGAATCAACAGAGATGTGGTTCCACAGAAGGATGCTGAAAATACCATAAACCAAACATGTGAGCATTGATTGATGGGATCTGTTTTATGGCAAATCAACATTTTTCAATACATTACTGATGAGGCAGATTTTTTCCTGCAGTAGGTTGACATTTCTTTCTGCAGTAGACCAGTTGCCATCCAAGACTACAGAACCTGGTCTGTCCTGCTATTTGGAGAGAAAAATAGCATTCATACCTTTTCCAAGAGTATTATCACGTAAGTGAATGTAATGGATTCAACTGGAATTTGAATTCGGTTCTCATATTCCTCAATCCAAGCCACTATCCATAATACCACCATGCCTCTCACCCAGGTGGATCGTTTAATGTTGAAAAAGGTTCTTAGATGAATAATTTGAGCTATTTTCTTATAGGAGCAGGGGCATGTGAGAATTTCAACCTTTTTAAGGAAAATGGAGACTAAAAGAATACTTATGCATAAATTCAGAAAGTTGAAATTTATGCAATGAGTTTTTGGAGAATTTGTCACTCACAGAACAAGAGGGGCAGACAAAAACAGCAAATAACGTACTTAGTGAGTTTGTGTAAATGGATGGCAGAACAGGGATGAGATACATTGCGTAAAAGAAAGAAGACTCAAATGACAAAAGAGAAAAGTGACTACATGCCCAGACTAGATGATTTTCATTCAGTGTTCAAAAGCTAAGCAAAGTATAAAGAAACAGAAAAATCACATTAGGAACAAAGATAAACATACTGGAATGCTTTGTAATATCAGTCCTCCTACCTGGCAGTAAATGCTGGACAATCCTCTCAGAGATGAAGAAGAGACTTGAGAGAAGAGATGCTGAGTACTGAACTGCTATGTAATATCAGTCCTCCTATATAGCAGTGAATGCAGGATAATTTGAACATAGATGAAAAAGAAACTTGAAGCAATAGAGATGTTATTCTACAGAAACATACTGAGAATACTATAGGCAGAATATGTGAGCAATGAGAACGTTTTAAGGAAAATGGAAACAAAAAGAAGACATAGAATCAGAAAGAGAGACTTGAAATTTCTGCAATGCATAATGAGGAAAGAGGGCTTGGAGAAGTTGACACTCACAGGACAAGAGGAGTGGAGTGAAATAAATAACAAATAAGCTACCAAATGAACTTTTGTGAAGGGATGGCAGAACAGGGACTAGGTGGGATATTAAGATAAATATACGAAGGATGGGAAGTTGTGGAGAGTCATGATCACCCACACCCTGAAGGGATACAGTAAATAAAAGAAAGAAAGAAGACTCAAATGATAAAAGAGGAAAGTGCCTGCATACCCAGACCAGATGATTCTCATTCAGTGTTGATATGTTTGAGATTTGATTTTTTATGTCTTATCAACCCAATCTGGGTTACTTAAATCTAAAACATATTTTGGATTGTAGGAGGTCACTTACAGTACTTAGATGGAGAACTGCTTGGGAAAACTAAGTAATGACTGAACTCAACATTGTTGTCAATGCAATTTGACCATAAGCATTACATTTAAGGAGAGCCATTATCATACTGTAATTTTTTCACACAATCAAATCTTGTCTTAGTGTTAATGGAAAAGTCCGAATGCCATATAAGTTTGTATAATAGCAATAACAGTAAGATGACATCTGTCTGAAAAAAAATTATGATTCTCATTTATGTTAGCTTTGTCTCTATAATGGCTGTATTTAACAAGTCCTTAGTGTCATAAAGGTGCTGGTTAGTCTTTTTACCAATGATGTCTTAGATATATTAGTCTAGGGAATTCAAATTCATATATATGGCACAGATTTTAATTTCCTCTGTCTGATTAGATGCTGCCATGTTATTGCTCCTAATATGTCTGAAAAAGAAAAAACAAATATTATAATTTGGAGGATGCTGCATAATATTAGTTTGGCTTCCATTAATGGCCTGTGAAAGATGTGTTCTCAATATGATCATGCATCCTCTATAGCAGTGGTACCCAAATTTTTCTCTCTGGGCTGCATTTTCAGAATGAAAATTTGCTTGTGCTTCACTAGATTTTATGTGATAAAAAGTACATTACATTTAAAAATAAAAAAAAGAAAACAGAGAGAGGGTTAAAAGGAAGATCATTGATAACTCTCTCCTCCAATTTGAAGAACCTAGTTACTATATTCTTAATACTTGATATAATGCAAAAACTTTTTGTATCTGTATCTAAATTTTTGATTGTCTTTCAATCATTCTGCCCCACCTGCTATCCTCTTCTGACACACCTATGAGGCATTTGGTAATCACTCTCCATAGTATCAATATTATTCCTATTCTGAATTGAGTAAACAAGAAACTATGTCCCAATGTATAATAACTTAATGTTACTTTAGTTTTAAATTTTTATATTATTTTGACTGTGTGACATTAAGATACAAACAGAATGATGTCACCACTGATAGAAGTCACACAGTCTTACCCAACTAAGCAACAGACATTTAAATTCTATGTCCCTATGTTTGGAATGAATTTGAACTTCTGGGTCAGATGTTCTATTATCTGTTAAAACACTTTCCAGATATTTTAAATAATGTCATCTGCCTGATAGATATATTGTATGTGTGTCTGCCTTTATGCAAAAAAATAAGATTTATCATAAAAATATAAAAATTCTTTGAAAAAAATATAAGCAAATTGTCTATTTAATTGTTGAGTCAATGTCAGAAAGTTTCCAGTCTGAAAACTGATTTATGGTTTGGTTTGGTTTGGTTTATGGCATACCAACCTCAGTAGGTCATTTAATGCCGACAACTATTTTTTTTTCTGGTAATATTTTTGTTTAGCCAAAAATCTATTTCTGTTAATATTTTTTTCCTCAAAAATGTATAGCTGGTAATATTTTTTCAAAAACGTAGAGCTGGTAATAGTTGTTTTCAAAAACATATTGCTGGTAATACTTTTTTTTTTCCTTCAAAAATTTATTTCAGGTAATAATTTTTTACAAAGTATTTCTGGTATTAAAACCTATTTTTAGACTTTTATAATGCCTTTTACCTCAGTTTCTGGGTTAACTATTTGTCTATAGCTGGGACCCTAACAGGTGCTACTACCCCGTGTCAGGGTGGACCTGGTAAGACCAGCAATTAAGAGGAGGTTCCATGCTCCTCAAAGCCTTCTGATCAGAGGCCTTGCTGTTGGATGTAGTTTATCATCATACCCAGGATGTCTGATTTATGGCTTGTAATAAACAATGAATATTTCAACATTATCAGGGAACATTATTTAAACATGAGGAGGAGCTGCTAAAAGATTCTCAGTCCAAACAAAAAGAGATTTTTATTTGTTAAATTCCATCTCCTTTCAAGATATAGGCGATGATGACTCTCCACATATTCCTTTATCTCTGAATTGCCATGACATCTTAGTTTTCTATTACCTTCTTATTGGTCTGGAATTCAAAATTTTCCTTCTTCAGGTGATCATGGCTCTCTGCAGAGTCCTTTTGTTTTTTAATCTGTGAAGTAACATGCATTTTTGAGAAAGATAGTAAAGTCGTTTTGGAATTGTGAGTCTTCTTTCTCTTAGAATGGTTTCCTACTCAAAACAAGAGAGCTTAGTCCACCCTGCTTTTTAACTTCTAGCTAGTGGGAGAAGAGATAGATTCATGCCTTTTCCAAGGGAGGAGATAATGAAATTGAACATAGAATAGGCTAAAGATACTTTTGTCCAACAGTGCAAATCATTACAAAACCAAAATACTAACACCTAAAAATTCAAATCATGTCCTTAAATATCCTTGTCAGGTCAAAACTTTCATATAAATGTCATGTATGGTGCTAAACCCTCTCAGAAACATCTAAACTGTCACCAGTATATAACTGCTTTCTAAGATCAATAGCAAAAAATGGCTTTGAACGATTGAAACCTATAGGCTTTGGTGAAGACCACACTTCTTTGAAACTTATGAACTCATGAAAAGCAGCACCAAATAATAGAAACATATGTTATGTACCTTCCAAATGTGGTTGATTATAGCTTGCCACAGCTTCCTGTCCTTTGTAGTTCTAAGCAAGGTTTGTCCTCTTATCATCCCTCCCATTCTTCATTCTGCCATCCATAAGCTGTTCTATATGTAGTTTCACCCAACACTGCAAATTGCTACAAAAATGAAACATCAATCTGAAAACTCAAGTGTGGAGCACTCACATCATACCAGCAGAAATGGCTTCATGTTCACATGGGTAAAAACAGACAGAAATAATATTAGGTTGGTGCAAAAATAACGACGTAATAATGTCGTTTTTTGACGTATTTTTTAACGTCAGAAAACAACATTATTACGTCATTATTTTTGCACCAACCTAATACGAAAAGATGTTAAATTGTAAAGTAAAATCATACAATTTATTTGTTTTGTGTACAGGTGTGTGTGCATTTTTTTTCTGTTACAAGTGTTTTAATGTTGAATGTGATAAAGAAAAAAGTTACTTCATATTATAACAAGCAATGTCCTGGAGAGAGGAGGTGGATGTCTCGACTTTCCAATGGTCAGTAGCAAAGAGACTGAATTCTGTGTCTTTTGGTGGGATTTCTGTTTTCCAGCAGGAAATTTTCTATTGCATGATGGGAGAACTTTTTATATTTTTTGGTTTATTTATTTTAAACAACGTTTTAGTATTATTTGTTTTATTTTATTTATGATATTCATTATTATTATTATTTTATATTTTTTATTTATTAACAACAATAATAATAATAATGTCCCTACAAACCACTTCAGATTGAGACTTTCATATGGATGTCATGCATGGCATCAAACAGATTTAGAAATATCTAAACTGTTAGCTGTATAAAACCACTTTCTAAAATATATGGTGAACAAAGGCTTTGAGCGAGTGAAGGTTGAGAGTCATGGCAACGATCATTCTTTGAATATTGTGAAATGGGGCTACAAAATCATAAACAAAGAATTGTACCAAATAACAGAAAACATTACTTAAGGACTACCAACAGTAGCAATTACTAAAATAGATATGACATATAACTCAAAGAGAAAATAATGACAATCAAGATGTTGCCATTCCACACCACTTCAAATAAAAGGTTAGGAAGGAAACCTCCATCCATTGGAAGGAATGATAACAGTTACTGAACTTGAGAAACCTATTTTTCTGAAAAATTGTTTTAAGATTTTATAAACTTATATAAACATTCAATAATAGTGAATATATAACAACAATTTTGGAATTTGATGAGTGATTAAAGTTCTTTGTCTTCATAAATGTCTGTACGGTAGTTCATAAAGAAATATCAAATTATGTGTGTTCTGTTTTTTGTATTGAATATTTATGTGAAAGAAAAATAGTGTATAATATTTCTGTAGTTATGTCTATGAGAGAAAACATTGTTTCTATCAGTTGAGAAAAATCATGTCCTACAAATTGGTTATTTGAAAATGTATCAAAGAAATGACCAACGTGATTTCCAGTAGCAGTGGTTGAAAAAAAAAAAAAAAAAAAATATGACCCTGAATCTAATTCTGCTTTCCTTTATATACATTTTGTTCTGGATTTTACATCTATTCAATCTTTTAGATGGTCAGTTCTCTGACTGAAATATGTGATCTGTATTTCTATTTTTTAAGTTGAAAGAAATGGAAGTTATGTGCTGAGCCTGTGTACAAAGTCTATTAATCATTCTCATTTTTGACTGAGGCATTAACTTCCTGTTTGATTAGGTCTGTGCCTCCACAATATCACATATAAATTAAAATGATAATAAACTACAGGTGAGCTCTGTGGTTGTTGAACAAACACAAATGTGCCTGAGCAAGCTTCTGCAACAGGGATTGGCTAGCTGCCGTAGTAGACGAACATCCCCAGATATGAATGGCCAACCACTGAACTGCATACTCTACCTATATATTAAATCGATAATACAATAAATTTTTATAATATTTAATCCATATTCTTATAGAAGACATCAGTTTATGTCACTTTATCATTTCTCTTTTTACAGATTACATCAAATTATTCCAACATTCTAGTGAAGACTCCCCCTCCCAACAGGTGAAAGGCATTAGGAAATCATATATGTAGTGAGCTAAGCTTTTAAGATGCTGTCATTTCCTGATACATGCTATATTCTGAAATTCCCACAAAATTTTCTTGGATGATTTTTTTTGCTACATCTATTTATGATTTTAACTCTTAAAGAAACCTGTTTCACATTAAGAAGAAAAAAATATATTAAGGAAAAACCCATTCAAATACTCTAATTAAATGTCAATCAACTCCAGAATACCATGGAAGAACTGACGTTGAGATTAGAGAACCATACTTATAAAAGATCAGTAAGTTTGCCGCCTGGAACATAATTATTCCTGCCTCACAAATAAACAGGGAGAGATAACTTAAATTTTTAAACTCCAGTAAATAGACATACCCCCATTTCATTCTGTACTCTTGCTATTCAAATAAATGAGGGTCTCAAAGTGTGGGAAGTTAATTAATTTTATATTTAAGTATATCTCTGTGCCCTTGTTTTTTTTTTCAAGAGGCAAGAGTAACAGATGAGTTTATGGCCACATCACATTGAAACACTGGCTCCTGTAAGATCACCAAAGTTAAGCAACATTGATCCTGATCAGTACCTAGATGGGTGACTGGTTGGGAATACCAGGTGTTGTAAGCTTGGATGTGAAGGTGGTGTGATGGATAACAGTTTGGAATTGTTAGTCAGAGAGCTGAGTTCTAGTTCCCATTGTGTTCGTTATATTTACTTATGTGCAAATACCCTTGGGAAAGTTATGAATCCACCTATTCACCCCCCATCTATGGGTTAATCAGTAAGACTTATCACTAAGCATTATCTTGCACAACCAAAAAAAATTCTTACAATCTAAAAATATTTTCTGACTTTAAATAACATGTTAGAAAATAAATGAATCAATTAAAGAGTAAGAAAAATTACTTTTGCTTCTCAAATAAACATGAGGAGATCTAAGTTCATAGAAGGTGTCTTTATTTGCAAAATTTGAATAGGTCTCATAGACAGAATACCAACATTCTAACCACTTAGCCATTAACTCCTCTGACAGTACAGCTCTGCTTTCTCTACTGAGATAAACTTAATGTTTTAACAGAGAACGGGAAATGTGACACTGAAATCTGAACTTACATTGGATTAGTGAATGATGCATTCCAGAAGCTTAGCAAAGTAATAGAAAAAAAAATAACAGAGAAATTTCATTAGAAACAAAGAAAAGTGTACTGAACTGTGACATGTCAGTGTTTCTATATGGCATTGAATGCTGGACAATCTCCTTTGCAGATGAAGAAGAGACTCGAAGCAACAGAAATGTGGTTCTACAGAATATGCTGAGAATATAATGAACCAAAGATATGTGCAACAACAAAATGGACACAGAAAATTGAAATTTCTAGGGCACATAATGAAGAAAGAGGGCTTGAAAAATTTGACACTGACAGGAAATATTGAAGGCAATATTGAGGGGGAAGAAAACAATGCATAACCTACCTGGTGAGCTTGGGTAAATGGATGACATAAACAGGGTTTAGGAGAGATAACAAAATGACAATTTATTAAGAGTTACAAAGGACAGGAAATTGTGGAGAGCCATGATTGCCAATGTCCTGAAGAGATACAGAACATAGTAAAGAAGAATCATTACAGATGAAAACAATGCATAACAAGTAAATGTATAGAACAGGGTTTAAGAGAGATTAAAAACGACAAAATTTATTCATCCCTAGAAAGGACAGGAAATTGTGAAGAGCCATGATCCATGACTGCCAACATCCTAAAAGAAAATGGCATGATGAAGAAGAATGACCATTTAGATTTAAGACATTATTTAAGAATAAAAATCTGTGTTGTCACTTCACAATGTTTAAAGAAGCATAATTTATGCCAAGACCTTCAAGCTTCACTCATTCAAAGCTTTTTTTTCACCATTGATCTTAGGAAGTAGTTGTATACAAATGACAGTTTAGATATTTCTAAATGGGTTTGACATCATGCATGACATCCACATGAAAGTCTCAATCTGAGAAGGTAATTTAAGTACATAACTCAAGATGCCAGGTAAATGTTTTGGTTTTGTGGCAATTTATGGTATCGAGCAAAACTACCTCTGACACATTCTGTTTAATGAGTTTGCATAAATGGATGGCAGAATGAAGAATGGGAGGGATAGTAAGAGGACAAATATTGCTTAGAACTACAAAAGAAAGGAAGTTGTAGTGAGCTATAATCAACCATATTTGAAAGGGACATAGCATATAAAAGTGTAATAATAATAAAATGTAGCTAATAAATGTTTTGATTGTTTGTCTAATGGCATATCAACTCCTTATGGGTCATTTAATACTGAAATTTAATTTTCTTGTGAACCTTGAAGTAATAAATATATGTTATTCAGCTTTCTTTCACAATTGAATATATGATAGGTGATACTCAGCTTTTGTTTGTATACATGTTCGTAGAGGTGGTGATATATGTGTTTTATGTTGTAGGTTTGTTGAAGTTATGTTTTGGAATACAGTTTGATTTCTTTAAGAAATTGCAGGATATTCTGTGGATTAATGTCATGAAAGAGTTCTTTCATATTGGTTGATTGATTTTGTTTAGTGGCATATCAACTTCTATGGGTTATTTAATACCAAATATAAATATTTTGAATACAATTTTATGACTTCAGCTAAATATATTTTGAACACAATTGTATGCCTTCAACTAGGAATAAAATGTATTGCTGGTAATTTTACTAAAAATATGTATTGTTATACTTTCATAATGTTATGTATTTGTTTGGGTACGTTTCACTAATTGCTCATAGCTGGGACCCTAACAGGTACTACCCCCCTGGTCATTAAGACAGTGTTCATCAACCTTTGTGGTTTCTTCTTTGTTCTGTAACCATACACTTAATATAACATAACTGTCCATATAGCAAGTTATTGGAAATTTTTAGTATTTACTGATTCCACATCCTGGGGTTTTATGAAGGATTTAGGGTATGCACCATCACTACTTATATTCCAATTCCAGACCATAATTTCTGTTTGAGAAATGTTTATCTTAAATCTTACTTCTTGGAATACTTGATAAAGGATGTTGATTTTTTTATTCAAATCATTCTTGTCCCAACTATAAATGCCTATATCATCAGCATAATAAACTCCCTCATATTATGTATATTGATCTTAGGTGAAGAAGCAGCGACACTGTTTTCTAAGTGTGTCTTTGGGAAATGGTCTGGAATGTTTAATTGATCAGTGCACATCTCTTCACATCTGTGCTTGTATACATGAAGAGCAAGAATTTAGGAAGAAATCATGTCCCTGGAGAGTCTCAAAGAACTAACCAATTTGGTAAAGAATGTAAGTGGTCACACCACCAGTCAGAAGTGTTGATGTGTACATCTTTGACAATTTTAATTTGTAATCGTACAATGTTGCTTAATTTTTCTGAGCTGTATGTAATATACTTTCTCCAGGCTATGTAACTTTGTGTGTAGAAATTACCAAACACCAGCATTACCCAAAACATGCATGAGAAATCTATTATTTAGGCTTTAGAGTAACATGTATCAATCCTTTAATGACCCAGGAATTCCTGGAGAGAAAACATTAAGATTACTTAAGAGACTAAATAGTGTCTCGACTCTTTGATTAATAATTTATACCTCCTATTCTTCAGTAGCGTCAGATACATCCATCTACAATATTTCCTTTTATCATTTTCTGATATGAGGAAGAAAAATACATATGATTGGGTTTCATGTGGATATTAGGGTATGCAAATGTTTACATTTTTTTTTTTTTTTATTTAAAAATATTTTCTTGTGTAAATTCATTCAGTCTTTAGATTTCAATAAAAGTAACAGAACGTAAGGAATTTTCATATATAAGAAACTGAAAAGTCCTTTGCTTGAACCACTTTCAAAAATTTGACCAATCATAAGAGCTTGAGGGCAAGGGTCTTCTTGGTAAGTCTAAGAGCTTTTCTGCACCTCTTCAGAGAAAGTAGTTATGATTAGTGTATTACTATTCATTCACAAACATAAAATGCTTGCAAAGAAATATCTTAGACTAATTTTACTTAGTCTGTCAACTTATAACATCATATAATGTGTTTTAATGTATTAAAAAAATGAAAGAACACACATATGTATATATAAATAAGATATATATACTAATAACATATACATTTATATATGGGATGCGATGTGTGTGTGTGTGTGTGTATATATATATATATATATATATATATATATATATATATATATATATGGGGCACATGGCCGAGTGGTTAGAATGGGTCTGGGTTCTTACCATGTTCAATTGGTCAGGAAAGAGACTTCCTGATGTTATCAGACTGGAGGGGTTGATCCCAGCATGTGGCACCTTTGAAAAGTGCCCGAAAACCATCCCACAGTTTGACCCAAGCCTTGTGAGTGAAATTGGGTAGATGGAACCCTTGGGGGCCATCAAAAGCTAAGCTAGCATGAAGTCACAAGTCATCGTGGCTGAGGGCTTGAGCATGCTGGCCTTGTTTAAATTGTTGATAACATGCCCTTTCCCAGAAACTCTAACTAAAGTCTGCTCAACAGAGTTGCAGTATAAACAACAGGTGTTGAACAAACACAAATGTGCCAGAGCAAGTGTCTGTATTATGGATTGGCTAGCCACTCTAGTAGACGGGTATCCTTGAATACAAGTTGCCAGCTATATATATATATATATATATATATATGCAGTGTGTGATGTATAAATTGTCATCTACATTACACAAAAATGAAAATAACACAGACATCTCATTTTAACAGATATATTTACCAAAATTACACAAAAATATCTTGAAATAGTAAAGTGCAAATTTATTCAATAAAATTGCCTTTGGCTTCAACCACGGCCTCCAGACGACTTCAGAATCTCCTGCACCTTCTTCTTTGGTGTTACAAGGAATTTTGTTTGTCTAACTCAACTGTGCCCCACACATAATAATCAAGAGATCAGATGTAAGTGGTGATATAATTGCAGAAATTGTCTGACAGCCATGACTGGGTTCTCCTACTTGTGTAGCATGGTGCAGAGTTCTGTTGTTAGACATACAGTCTTCCAGTAGCCACCCACTTGACCCAGAGCAGCACTACCTCCTCAAGGCACTTTGTGTTTAATCTGAAGCCCTGTGTGAAAATAAATGGAGAGATGAATGGAGGCATAATGTCACTATCACTAGTGATCACTCCAAACACCATGATGTTGACTGGAGATATCATCCAACTCTTTCCAAATCCTCTTCACTGTCCTCAGATTGACACAGTGCAGTTGACAAAATCAAAAACGAACAACATGCATGTCATCGCACCTTGAGTATATATAATAAAATATAGTTTTAATGTATGCTATTTTTATGGGTTAAAGTACTCCTTATCAGGGATAGAGTTTGCAGGGGCTGTGGGCAATTTGTCCCTTGCATGGGTGTACACTATCAGATCCCCACCTAAAATAAGGCCTTGTCACATCTTGTCCTAGTAGAGGAAATGAGTAAATAGTGTGTGTAAACACCTCTCTCAAGGGGTTTGTAACACATCTATTTATCATCTCTCTGTTGCATCTGTCCTTGGGTAGTGTGCACTCAGGGGCAACTCTGTCAAAGAAAAGTGTCACAACTGAGGAAAACTATACTGAGAGGTGCCCAGTCTTGGGGAACAGCTGCCCAAGGCCGCACCCTCTCATTGCATCAGAGGGAGGGATCAGAGGCCAGTGCAACTGACATTTGCATAGACTGCCGGCAATTTTTGTTCCTTGCCTGGGTGTATGTACTTGAAAAACTGACCTTGTGTCACAACTTATCTTAGTTGAGAGACAGAGTAAATACCTAGTGTGTAAACCATTCTCGTGTGGTATAAACATTCTAATACTTTCCAGTCACAGAGGTCCATCCCTGTTCTGGTAGCCTCACAGCTATGACTAGTTGCATCTGTCTTTGGGCAGTGTGCACTCAGGGGTGTGACTGTCAAAGGACAGAGTTGCAACTGAAGAAAATTATACTGAGATGTGCCCTGCCCTGGGGAACAGCTACCCAAGGCTGCGTTCTCTCATTGCACCAGAGACAGGGATCAGTGCTCGCACCGAGGCCAGCTCAACCGACTGTTGCGGGGCTGCAGGCAATTTTTGTTCCTAGCCTGGGTGTACATGCTTGGGCTCCTCACATTAAACTGACCTTGTGTCACAACCTCAGGTAATTTTTGTTTCTAGCCCAATGTATGTACTTGGGTCCCCACCTTAAAAACTGGCTTTGTGTCACAACTCATCTAATTGGGGAGACAGAGTAAATACCGGATGTAAATTACTATAAAGAAGTTTGTAACATATTTATTTATCATCTCTCAGTTGTGTGTCTGTCTTTGGGCAGAGTGCACTCAGGGACAGCTCCACTGAATGACAGAGTCACAACTGAGGAAAATTATACCGAGAGGTGCCCAGCCCTGGAGAACAGCTGTCCGAGGCCATGCCCTCTCATTGGATCAGAGAGAGGGATTGGTGATCAAACCAAGGCTAGTGTAACTGACGGTTGTGGGGACTATGGCAAATTTTGTTCCTAGCCTGGGTGTACGCACTTGGGCTCCCCACATTGTATGGGGAGAGTCAAGTAAATACCAAATTATTATAGTGATGGAGGTTTTTAATTTCATAATTCATGTGAGAATTGAGCTCCAATTTCACATTTATTCATATAGATTCCATAATGTTTTACTTAATTTGCTATTATGTTTAAATGTTGAATGTATTAGGTTGGTGTTAAAAAATACGTCAAAAAACGATATTATTTTTGCACCAACCTAATATAACTAATTCTAATTTCTATTTTCCCATTTTTACAATATATTAATTTTATTTTATAAATTGTCCTCCGTTCTGTTATCCATGAAATAAAAATAATTTTTTATAAGGATGTACATACAACAAATCATCTTTAAATTAAGTGGCAGCAGAAGAATTATTGAACTTTTAAAAAGTAAGCTTAAACATTATTTCAATACTGAAATGCAGTGATCATTTTTGAGTTCTTCTGTAGTTTATTGATGCCTACCACATCTACTCCTCCCTAGCTATTGTGATAATATACATATTATCTCTCACTGCAAGCATGAATCAGTTTCATGAATGACACAATCTTCAGGTGCTGAGTATGAACTGACAGTAACATAATTTTGAATTATAATATATCTGCTTATCACAATGTTGGTAGAGTTATATATTATGCAAGGATTACATTTTTTTTTTAATTTTAAAGTTTTAAAATTATATTTGGTAATTAAAATAGGTGGTATGTATATATGTATGTAAAGAAAAAAAAATTAAAAAATTATATATACGAGTAGGGAATATTAGTATTTTAATTAAAAAAAAAAACATTTTTAATTCTAATTCTTAATGTAATTTATATTTACTTTATTTTTAAATTCATAATTTTTAATTAATTTTTAATGCTAATTGCATTATATTTTTAATATATTCCTATTAAATAAATATATTCATGTTTTAATAAGTGCAAGTAATCTACCTTTAATTATATAATTTTTACAAAATTAAAATATGAATGTGTGTGTAGAGAAGTGTGATTTTGTACTTATATGTGTGCAAAGATCATATGAAAGATTTTGATAGACTTATTTTGGAGAATAATTCTTTGTTGGTTTATTAGAATCATTAGATATTCTGGTGTGCAGTCAAGAAAGAGTGGAATTGGAGAGTCAAGTTTGAATTCCAGATGAGTTCATTTCATTCATTTACACGCTAATATTCTTGGGAAAGGTATGAATCCATCTCTTCTCCCTCCAGCTATGGGTAAAATAGCAGGACAGACTGGGTCCTATAAACATGAGTGCCAACCAATTTAGGAGAAGGAAACTCTGAATTCAAACCATCTGCTTCCTTGTAGGTACTGCACTTTTAATCAAACCCCCCCATCCCCAAGGAAGAATGGGGTAACCCCAACGTCTTTGGTTCAAAAGAAACCAGCAAGTCATCGCACTATTCTGCTTTGAATTGAAGCTTATTTGTGAGATGGAGGGGAGTGGTGATCACAGTGGCATAAAACGTGCTAAATAAAATGGTAAATTGAATTAATCAAGAAAGCTTAGAGAATTTTATGTTGCATACGTCTCAATTTGACATGAGATTAGCCAGATGTTACATTATTGCTTAATAAATGCTCCCTATTTAAAGCTAAGAAACATGATTCACTACTTATGCATTTGCCATACCTAGCAGTTATAATATTATGTCTTGCTTAAGACTACTCACGGTGATCAATTTTTTCTCCTCAACTGACTTCAATGGATTTCTACTGATTCACTTCAAGTTCTTTATTTAAGGCATCTTGCTTAGATCATTTGTGTTAAACAGGGGGGGTGTCTTATTTAGTTTACAACAGTATCCCAGTATTATCACTCTCTATCTCTTCTTCTGTACCAAAATAAAGTTGATCACAGTTATCTCATTAATCTTGTGTTTTTCCTGTTCTTACAATGAGCTATTAGGTTGGTGCAAAAATAATATCGTTTTCTCACATATGTTACCATGTGAGAAAACGACATTATTTTGGCACCAACCTAATAATTTAATACCAGCAATCAAAGGGCCCCCATATTAGGAAGAGACACATCTTATCTGTAAATGCTTCCTGTGGGTTTGGTTCACCGAGTCATGTTAGACAATTTTTCTTTCCAGAATCTACCTTACATATCTATAAATCTGCCATTCATCCATGCATTGAATATTGCTACCACATCTGGTCCAGTGTTTCTCCTATGTATTTAGAGATTCTTGATAAAATCCAAAGAAGAATTTGCAATGTTAATTGTCCAGACTTGATGTCTTAGCTTCAGTCACTTTCCTACCACTTTAAAGTAGCTTTTCTGTGTCTTTTCTATAAATATTTTCATGGCAATTGTTCTGTGCTTTTCTCTATGGTACCTAGATTTCATGAATTTAAATGAATTACTAGAGTAGTGACAAGTTCATTTCATTTTACAAGTGAAATGGCTAAATGTAACTATAAATTCTATGCTAACAGCTTCTGCTCTTGCATTTCTCATTTGTAGAACTCTCTTCTCACTTCTTGCTTTCCAGTTAAGTTTGATCTTCAAAAATTTAAATGCAATGTCAATTGTTATCTTTTCTTCAGAATTATCAATTTTATTTCAGACTGTCTTCAGTAATGAACTTAAAAGATTTTGTATTATTTGTTTAAAATAATTTTTATTATTTTATTTGAAACTACAACATTTTCTCATTCTTTTTATCTTAAATGTTTGAATATAATTTCAACCTTTTGCCTTGACTTAACTTTGACAAGCCTACATTTTGATTTGTGGAAGACTATATATTTATCTACAAAAACCCTACAAAAAAACAAACTTTAAAGATTTTGGAAATTCTCATTTTACTTTCTCAGTGGGTTTGCAAGCATAATTTCATACATTTTTAAAATGACTGTTCATTTCTCAGCAATAATTTGTATAAACATCAAGTATAGAAAAGTTCCTAATTCTAGTAATATGATGTTTTAAATTATGGTTACAATTGTTCATCTTATGATTATTATAACAATGATTTAATTATCAGGTAAAAATATTTCTGGAAAATGCAAGAAAGATTAATATTATTTCCAACAACAGATAAATGTTCCCTTTGAAGATGGATATTCAATAAAGTTTGCATTCTATATAACAGATAATAAAATAATTCCCAAACCTGTGCACTGGACTCTTTCAAAGCAGTTCTTTGCAAAGTGTATCAAACACTGAGAAGAAGGGAAAGCTTTGATGTTGAAATAATGAGAAAATGTCTCCTGTAATAATAACTGCATCAAAGAATAACAAGAAAAATAGAATAAGTTAAGGGAGTAATAGAAATAATATGAAGTAGAAAAGAAGTCAAAGCACTATAAAAGCCAATGGACAAGATAAAATAAAAAAAATATAAGCACTATCTGATAGATAAGGCCATCCTGTCTGATAAAAACATCTTGGCAAAAGAATTTGACAAACTTTCAAACTATAAGGACCTGGAAATAGAAATTGCTTGAATGTAGCATTTTAATGCAACCACCATACCAATAATAATAACAGTAGAAATGATTAAAACAAAAATATATATATATATATTTTAAGATAATCCCAGTGAACCCATCACTATCTGACATACAAAACAGCATACCTATCAGCAGTGCTCATATATTTAGATAAAAACTTTCACTATTTGCCTAATAACTTTCTAAGAAAAATATTCTTTTACTTCCCGTCTCAGGTAAAAGACATGGTAAAAAAATGTACCAAACAGGAAAAAATTAGAAATAACAACAACATTCTAGTTTTCACGGTTCTCCTATTTGAAATTTCCGATGAAATAATTATTAAACACTTCTACTTTTCTTCGTTTCATTTTTCCACTAAAACCAAATTATCTTTATATTATTTGTTCTCAATTACCTGGAACACATTGTGTGTGTGTGTGTGTGTATATATATATATATATATATATATATATATATATATATATATATATATATATGTGTGTGTGTGTGTGTTTGCGTATATATGTGGGTGTATCTTTGTTTTTCTTTATGTTCTAATTTGTTTTCAATTACTTGATACACCCTGAACATAATATATAGAATAGTATCTATTAACAAAGTAGACTGATTTTCTATTGAATATCTTTGTATTTCTTGATATTATGTTTTGTTGCCACATTTGATAATATGAAGCTTATAATCAAACCAATAACAGTAAATGTAATTTAAAACCATACAAAAAAAAACTGAAACTGGATGAGACTGCATATGTCACAGTGTTGTTGGGGGACTGCAAGGATGTTGAAAAAATTGCTGGAGATTTGAGGGAACTTACAGTCACTCAGTTACAAGTGATGACTACCAGCCATTTTGTGTGTACATGCTGTTTTCATGGTTGCTGTTGTTGTAGTAAGGAGGAGGAGAAGAAAGAGTGAAAAGTGAAAAATTACATTTAAAATGTAGAATCTATGATTATGCTGATTTTCTTATACAACCATTATGTTTTTCTATTTGGGTTCAGTGTCTAGAATTTTACAGTCTCCTGTGGTTAATTTTGACAGCCCCCTTGATTTAAAGAAAATAAACTATTTCTCAGGTTCTTAAGGGTCAAGGTAAAAGGGGTATAATTTTTTCTTTTTTCTTTATTCCAAGAAGGGGTTATTTTCAAATTAGTTTCTAAATAATTTTTCCTCCTGAAAATAAAATTGAAAAAACGTTTCATAATGTTATTTTTGGCAAAAATTGAACTTTGAATTATTAATACTAGTGACTATTCATTTGTTAGAAAATCTTAATTTTATTTTGTCTATGTTGTGTCATGAAAATCTTTATGATTATATTAAGATTATAATACATCTGCTCTTTTTGCAAACTCATTATATTCAAAGCAGTCATGATTAATGTGTTTATGTAACAAACCTATTTCTTATGTTATGTAAATCTTGTCCAGTGTGCAGCAATTGAAAACATCTTGGAAGACTTATTTCAGTAATGGATAATCCAAATTATGAGTTAGAAATGACTCATCTGAAGAAGAGAAATGATTATAATGTTATTTATTTGCATGTATTGAACAGTCATTATGGTTTTCTACCCAGGATAAGAGTGAAAAGAAAGTGTAAAGAATGTGTGACAAATGAAAAGAAAACCAGGTGAAAGGAAAAAATAAACAATCTTCTTTATATATATGATAAGATATAGATTTAAGAAAGAGAGAGGAAAAGGGGGCAGATACATCAAGGGGTGGGCTTGTTGGTTTCACATGAACAGATTACAAATGAAAGACTGAAAGCATGGTATAGATAAAAAGGCATAAAACTAATGATATATTAAAGTGCTCTATGGAGTGATAGATCAAAAGGATATAAAAGGAGAATGCAATACAAAATATTTGCATTCCTTTCTCACATATGAAGCTAAACCATGTTTCTATAACATTTAGATATAAAACATGGAGGTGCAACAAAGATTGGAGGGGAAAAGAGAAAGAATGTGCAGATACAGGCAAATGACGAGAAAAGTCCAGAGACATAAGATAATGGATAAAGGAAATAATGAGTAACATATGTGTTAAGGAACTACAGGAGGGACAAGCATAATTATAAGATAATAATAAGGAAAAGGACATTGTTGGTTGAAGCTTGGAGAGGGGAAAAATTAAGAATTACATTTAAAATTAAGGGAGAAGATAATAGAGAAAGAAGATAATGAAGAGAAAAAAAATGAAGGAACACATGAGAATGAAAGAGTAAATGAAAGAACGAAAGAGTAAATGAAAGAACGAAAAAGTAAATGAAAGAACGAAAGAGTAAATGAAAAGAATGAAAGAGTAAATGAAAGAATGAAAGAGTAAATGAAAGAACGAAAAAGTAAATGAAAGAATGAAAAAGTAAATGAAAGAATGAAAAAGTAAATGAAAGAATGAAAGAGTAAATGAAAAGAATGAAAGAGTAAATGAAAAGAATGAAAGAGTAAATGAAAAGAATGAAAGAGTAAATGAAAAGAATGAAAGAGTAAATGAAAAGAATGAAAGAGTAAATGAAAAGAAGGAAGAAAAATGGGAATAGGAAAAAGAACAACAATGAGAAAGACTTTCACACTATTTACATTGTTCGGACTGTTGTCTTCATCTATGTTGTCATATTCATGATGTTTCAGCTGTTGTACACTCTGGACTTCTTCAGGTGATTGGAATTGGAAACTTGAGTTACTAAATGGAAATAACTGAAACTGAAATATCCAGGTGAGACGTGGCATGTGGAACTGGAACAATCTACCCCAGTGAAAGAAATAAAGGGTTTGGTTCAAAATTCCAATCCCCTGAATGAGGGTGTAGTGTACAACAGCCAAAACAGTGTGAAGGTGACAGTAAAGATGACGACAACAGTTCCAACAATGTAAATAGCATAAATAGTTACAATACCTCATTTCAGAAATATAGACAGATGTAGTAGGAAAGATTCTGAAGAATAAAATAAAGACGTTAAAAGATTAGAAGAAAAACAAGAACAAAAATGAGAACTGCCAGAAGAAAAAAAGAATTCAAGAAAGGAACAAAAAAAAAAAAAAATACCTATAAAAAAAAAAAAGCAGTTTACATTTAAAATCCCAATGTAGACTGTCATGTTTTTCACATGGAAAAACAAGTTTCCATGTTCAAAACAGAAAATTGTTTGTTGTTGCTAAAGATAAATAAACAACTTTCCTATTATGTCGGAGAAAATTCAAATTTGCATATATTTCTGCATTTGTCAATGTAATTTACATACAAAGAAAATTCAATGTCCCTTATTTAATAATTAGCAAAACATGTCATGCTATGTTTTTGGCAGTTTTTAATGTCAAGCTAGGATGCAGGGGATACAGGAAGTGAAAGGGGATGAAAAAACCTTAGTGAGGAGAAGTGAAGAAAAGATCAATAAAGGAACAGGGTTCAAGAAGATATATGATGATTGATGTTTTATTTAAATTTTGAAAGATTGTAGATAGCACAGAAGCAAGGAATTGGAAGGGAGTTCCAAGGAGAGAAAAGAAACAATTAGAATAGAACATATGGTTGTACCTAATTCAACAATAAAATGTAAAGACCTAATTGCCAATCTAGTAGCATGCTTAAATTCATGCAGTTGAGACATTAAAGAAAACGGTTCATCAGAACACTTGCCATGAAAATCTTCGTAGAAAAGATAGAGAGAAGACATGTTACATCAGTGAGAAAGTGACTAAAGTTGAGATGCCAAGTCAGGATTGATTACATTACAGACTCTTCTTTGAATTTTGTGAAGAATCTCAAGATATATAGTATGAGCACAAGACCAGATATGGCAGATATGTGTGCATTGACCAGATATTCAATGCAAGGATAAATTCTAGATTTATAAATGTACAAGATGGATTCTGACGAGAAAAATTGTCTGACTTTCCTGGAATTTAGCATCACTCATGCTGATAACAGGCAGAAAAAGTTTCTCTGTAGTGATTAAATGAAAGGTGTTAAAATGTATAAGCCATTCATTACCCCAGTTAACAACTGATTGGGGGTCATTTTCAAGAGTAGTTGCCAGTTTTACTTTGTTGGATTTACTACTAGGTTTTGTCATCTGCATAAATACCAAGTTGAGAACTGATAATATTGGGAAGGTTGTTGATAAAGATCAGAAACAGTGTAGAAGATAGAACCCTTGATCTGGAAGTGTACCTGTTCAACATCACCATCATTACATGATCTTTTAGGAATGATTGGATTAAGCCAAATATTCATCCAGAGATACTGTAGCCCTTGGTCTTATGGAGAAGTTCAGCATGACAAACCCTGTCAAATGCCTCTGAAAAACTCAGCTCATATAAATATATCCAGAAATGTTCCCATCATTGGTTGGTTAATATCAATTTTATTAAAACATTGACTTGCATAATAAATTTTGTTTGTTTGGGTTTTATGGCATATCAACCACTGTGGGTTATTTAATGCCAAATCAAGTTTATATGAATTTTAAATGCCTATTTTGTATAGAATAAAAAACGTATAGCTGGCAACATTATTGTTTCAAAAAAAACGTATAGCTGGCAACATTATTGTTTAAAAAAAAAAACGTATAGCTGGAAACATTATTGTTTAAAAAAAAAAAACTTAGAGCTGGCAACATTATTGTTTCAAAAAAAACTTAGAGCTGGCAACATTATTGTTTCAAAAAAAACTTAGAGCTGGCAACATTATTGTTTCAAAAAAAACTTAGAGCTGGCAACATTATTGTTTCAAAAAAAACTTAGAGCTGGCAACATTATTGTTTCAAAAAAAACTTAGAGCTGGCAACATTATTGTTTCAAAAAAAACTTAGAGCTGGCAACATTATTGTTTCAAAAAAAACTTAGAGCTGGCAACATTATTGTTTCAAAAAAAACTTAGAGCTGGCAACATTATTGTATCAAAAAAAACTTAGAGCTGGCAACATTATTGTATCAAAAAAAACTTAGAGCTGGCAACATTATTGTTTCAAAAAAAACTTAGAGCTGGCAACATTATTGTTTCAAAAAAAACTTAGAGCTGGCAACATTATTGTTTCAAAAAAAACTTAGAGCTGGCAACATTATTGTTTCAAAAAAAAACGTATAGCTGGCAACATTATTGTTTAAAAAAAAAAAAACTTAGAGCTGGCAACATTATTGTTTCAAAAAAAACGTAGAGCTGGCAACATTATTGTTTCAAAAAAACCTTAGAGCTGGCAACATTATCGTTTCAAAAACTTAGAGCTGGCAACATTATTTTTCTGAAAACATTATCCGAGACCTTGCTGTTGGATGCAGTTTATCGCCATACCCAGGACGTGGATGTAGTTTACCGTCATACCCAGGACGCGGGTAAAACTTGGAAAACTAGGAGTTCACTATTTGCCCATAGCTGGGACCCTAACAGGTGCTACCACCCCAGGTCAAGGTGGACCTGGAAACACCAGCAATTAAGAGGTGGTTCCACGCTCCTCAAAACCTCCAGATCAGAGGCCTTGCTGTTGGATGCAATTTAACGTCATACCTAGGACGCCTCATTGGGGGAGTCTTACCCCTCTACAGAGGTGCAGTCGGCGTATTCTAAAGCCCCAGCCGACAGGGCCGGCTGGCAACATTATTCCTTTACGAAAAAACTTAGAGCTGACAACATTATTGTTCCAAAAACATTATTTTCTGAAAACATTATCTGAGACCTTGCTGTTGGATGCAGTTTATCGCCGTACCCAGGACGTGGATGTAGTTTACCATCATACCAAGGACGTGGATGTAGTTTACCGTCATACCCAGGACGTTTGCATAATAAAATCTGGCAGGATGGAGTAATTCGAGGGGGATCAATTTATTACTTAATAACAATAGAAAATTGATCCCCCATTTCATGCCCACTATACATATTAATATTTGTAAATATAGTTTGAAAATTTTCCCATCATTGGTTGGTTAATATCAATTTTATTGTTTAAAAATTGACTTGCATAATAAAATCTGACTCAGTGAACTTGAATTTCCTTTTGTTCTCTGGAACATTAATGTGAAGGCATGCCTGATAGTAGTGTATATATGTCAGTGGGTGATGCTTGAACCCAGATAAAATTTGATATTCGAAATGCTGATTTTCCAAGCGGAATGGTCTTGCTCAACTTGGAAGTCTGGTATAATACAATCTTCTTATAAACAACACTTAACAAATATATAAAAGGGAATAATGTTGAAAAATTACTTTCAAATGTTTTTCAAAAATGATTATGATGATTTGATCTCAGATTAAATTATCATCAATTTATATGCCATATCCTTTAAGGACAGTGTCAATTTTGAGTCTCTACCATACTTCCTTGTGAATGTTCTGCCATCACTTCACCCAAACTTATATTCAAGTTATTTACTGTTCCCTCTATCCTGTGAGTATTAAATTTTCCAAGCTGTCCTTTATCATAATGCCTTCCTGAAATTTTAATTGTTTCTTTCTGATTTTAAGTATGTCTTTCTGATTTCCATTTTCTTTGGAACTTATTTGTTATTGTGTGGGAAAATGAAATAAAATTGATAATAACTCAGTCCCCACAGTGTTAGCATCAGTATTATTACCAATCCCTCATCTTTAGTGCAATCAGGCAGGTACTGCTATCAACAGCTACTTCTTGGACTGGTCATCTCTCAGTAATATTTTCAGTCATGCACTGTCTGCAGACAGACACACAACTGTGTTGCACAACTGAGAGATGAAATGAAGTTTATCAGCTTGAGGACAGATACTTTACTCTGATCCTTGCTCAAATGTGGCGAATCAAAGGTGACTGTAATAACAGCACCATTTTGCAGATACACAGTCTTGAATGACAGAATCCAAGTAAAGCAAATGCCAAAAATCCAGTTACCATAAATAAAATAACATTGTCTGCTAAATTATTTAAAAAAATATTATTAAGAGAATTTTTCATAAGATGAGGATTTGGCTAGTATATATTAGCATTCACATATTCAAATCTTATCACTTTACAGGAATAGGAATGTCCATGTAGCATAACATTTTTTCTTTAACAATAATGTTCACCCTGTACAAGGCCCAAGAGCCACTCAAAGTAGAGAGTTACAGAGTAAGAGGTAATGGCTACATTCAATGCCTCAAAAATCAAAATAGTTCAATTCCAGTGTTACTGATCAGATACTGAACTATCATCAGTCACAATGAATAGAAAAGGAAATAAAATAATAATAAAGTGTAATAAAAAAAAAAGAAAAAGAAATAAATTTCCCATAATGCTAAGAGTAAGGGAAGTGGAAATATTATTACACCACTTGTTTTTGAAAAAAGTTGTTAGGTGGTACTGTTGAAGCCTCATTTCTCCTCTTTCTCCAAAATGTCGCAACACGGGGTAATTACATTTCTGATGAGAAGTATTAGTTTCCCCAGTCCACTGAACTCTTTTTTTTTCTCAAATTCCAATGCATGGTACTTGCAGGTGCATTCCAAAACTTTAACCTATGAAGTAAGTTAAGCTTTCTCTTCAGTTGTTCTAAATCAGCACGAGGCTGACTTGTGTGTGACCATTGTAACAATGCTTATACCGACTTACTCTAACTTCTAGACAAAAGGATAGAAAACAGGCATTATATAAGCATATTTAAACTTTCCAGTAATGAACTAAGTAGAAATTTTCGTTTGGTTATTCCAACAAGGTGCAAGGCTGACTTGAGCTTGAACATGAATATGTGACTTATATTTACCTACTCTGGGCAAAAATGAAAACAGACATACTGATAAGACATTGAAAACTTTGTTCTACTACAGTCACCATAAAAAAGAGAATGGTCTGTGGTTGAAACTCAAGTTTTTGTATGCTTTTTTGTTTATCATATGTGAACACCACTCACACACACACTTAAAATACAAACACACAAACTGTTAAATTCCATAGTTCATGTGTTCTGTCAATGGTATTGTCAGTAACCATCTGGAGAACAATCTCTCTTGCTATGAGTCCATACTTTGTCTGTAAGGAAATTGTCTGGCATTCATTGTTATATAGCAGGACAGATATGACATAGCAGTTCAGTACTCGTTTTTTTTTTTGTTTTGTTTTTATTGCATTATTCGTCTGTTTTAATACTCTGCTTAGTTTCTGGGAGGCATTTTTCACTATTCCAATTTTATTTGCTATTCCAGCTTGCCAGATTAAACACAAAATCAGGAGTATATTAACCAAAAATATTCTAACAAGATTTGTAAGTTCTATGCTAATCATTTCTTCTCTGACATATCTAGCTTGTGGAACTCTTTTCTGGCTTCTTGATTTTTTGCAAGCAGCGACATTGAAAAATTTGAAGTTATTATCTTCTGTCTCTTTGGATTCTGCTCTTTTATTGTCATCTCTCTCCTCAGCAATGTTTTCTCAGTTTTCGTTCATTTTCAGTAACACCTTCAGTCTTTGTGGCTTTATCACCTTGTTTGGGGTAAAATGATTTAAAAAAGAGTCATGGTAAGATTAATTCTCTGATAAAAAAATCAGGAGGTTTTACAGTCTCGCCTGAAAAATTACCTTATTTATATCATAAATGATTATCATTTAAAGATTATAAAAACTACCTTGTAAAAATTATAAAATAGTTTTATATTGTCAACAAGAAAACCACAGGAAAGAAAAAAATTCTTAACATCCAAAAACTAGAATAATTTATTGTATACTTGAGGAAGGTTAAAAAAAACATACTTGTTGAAACAGTATTATGAAAGCAACAGAGATAAAGAGATGACTGATTAAAGTGTGAAAAAAGGTACACCAGTTTCATGTTCTGTGGAAACTATATAAAGTGGTTAGTATTTCTTTGATCGATCACAAGAATTATTGTCAATGTTATTGATGACTGCAGCAGAAAGAATATTTGGTGAGAAACACCGAATTAGAAAGGAGATAAGATAAACGAGGAACTGGATTCTTAAGTGAGCTTTTCAGTATCAGAACAGTAAGTCCAGTTAGTAAACAACCTGTAAAAATATCAAAAAGCTAAACATAAATGACTAAAAAGACTAAATTCCTCCACGGAGAAGTGCATAGATATTCAGACATTTTATTTCCGATGATAATGAATGAATGAAATACTTTGAAGCTATTTGGGAGTCACACAGAGATAAAACAAACCAAAAGTTATTTCTTCAAAAGGCAAATTGAAAAACTTTGAAGTCAGTAAATAAACAAAAGAATAGTAACAACAGTAGATGGAAAAGTTTATTTTCAGAAGAAAATACAATAGTTGGTGTCTCTAACTTATTGGTCAAAACAACATAACATGAAAGAGAAACAAATAATTTTTCTTTGGCTTCGTGTGTTTAAATATAAAATCTTGATTCAATTCCCTTTTGCACTAAATAACCAAAATCAAGTATGAATAGTCGATTTGAAACCAGCTTCAGATCGGAAGAATAAATATATTATGACAAACATCAAAGATTAAAACAATTGGGTTTCCATGGTGTGTAATTTACAAATTTGAAATCAAGATGCCAAATAGTTTATCTCTTTATACTTCATTTTATTCACATAATTTTCACAACATGGCAATTTATCCTATTATATAAAAGCCATTGTTACTTTTAGGGCCTGTTGATTTTCTGTCACACTAAAAAAAATGAAGAAAAAAGGGAGAGACTATGGACATAAATGTCTCTGTTATGTCTGTATTTATTGGCAGGGGTAATGGTCATGGCAATATTAGTTGTTTCCCTATAAGGAAACATTTGGCATTCATCGACCGAGCAGCCAGTAATTTTTCCAGTTAAAATTTTAAAATCTTGCTCTTAAAATAATTTTTCAGGAAAATAGCAAAGAGAGGAAAGTGAAGGGACTATGGACATAAGAATTATCTCTACTATGTCTAAAAAACAAATTTTCAGGAAAATTGTTTTTTCAAGTCCAATAGCTTATCACTCATTCTAATATTGATGGTAGTTTCCTTCCTATCCTTTTATTTGAAGTAGTGTGAAATGTCAACATCTTGATGTCATTATTTCCTCTTTGTGTCAATGTAAAAGAATTCTAATGGATACTACCTGCCTTACTCATCAATTATAATTAATGATGAAAAAAATAGGGAATTGTGGGTAGAAAAGGGGCTATATGAGTCAAGGAGAAATCAGTTAGAGAGGAGGCTTGATTAGTTATCAAGCAACTTGATGGACAGATGAAGCACAGTAAAAGAGGAAGAATGAAGGAAAAAAGCAAGTGAGAGAGGAAGACAATAATTTGTATTGCCACCTAAAACTACAGTTACATGTAATATCCATTTTAGTTGTTGCTTCTGTTGGTTGTCATAAAATGATATGATTTCTATTATTTGGTGAAGGTTTTTGTTTGTAAATATTTTTATTGGAAGTAAGAAACTGCTGCAGGTAATACCACAACTACTACTGATGTTTCAGTTTCCTTGCTATGTTGTTTTGAAATTATTAAGAAAGAAAAGAGTTGTAAAAAAAATCATATTAAATAAATTTCTTTCAGCAAGAAAATATTTATAAGATTTTCCTTATTTGCGACAGACAAGGAAAACCTTATATTTTATTCGATGAAACATGTACAAAAGAAAGTTTTCTTCCGAAATATACAATATTTACATTTATTTTTTTTTTAATTGATTTCACCCTAAGCAAGACAGTAAAGCCACTAAGACAAGTGTGGAAGAATTAGAAATGAGAAACTTTACTGAGGAACAAAAACAAAAAAATGAGTAATCAGGATAACAGTAAAAAGCAATTGGTATGGCATTTAAATTTTTGAAGATTAAAGTTGGCTGAAAATCATGGAGCCAAAAAAGGAGTTCCACAAGGGAGAAGTATGAGAAAAGAAACTGCTAGCATAGAACTTATGGTTATATCTAGCAAAGTCAACTGTATATTGGTGAGAAACTGTTATCAATCTAGTAATGCACTTAAATTCATAAAGTCAAGGTACACTAGCTAAGAACTCATCTGAGCTGTTGTCATGGAAGTATTTATAGAAAAGACACATTGGAGGCAATTTTATGGTGATCAGAAAGTGACTGAAGCTGAGATGCAAGATCAGAACCAAAAATATTGCTGATTCTTCTTTCTATTTTACCAAGGACCTCTAAATATATGGTGGGAGCACCCGACCATATGTGGCAACAATATTCCAAGCATGAACAACTGGTAGACTTAGAAATATTTAAGATAGATACAGGAGAGAAACACTGTCTAGCATGACACAGTGATCCAACTTTCTTAGCAGCTGACCTAGCAATGGATCCAATGTAGTCTTTCTATTTCATGTCAGCCAAGAATGATAGCCTGTGAAGGCATAACAAATCACTTTCCTGGGGGTTAGTATTAGTCATACTGATGAAAAGGGTGTCTCAGATGATTAACAGAGAGCAGTTTAGTATTTGAGGCATTAAAATTAACAAGCCATTTTTCCCCCAACAACAGACTGAAGCTCATTTTTGACATCAGCTGCCAATTTGACATTATTGGACTGATCAGACAGTCTTCAGACAGGTGTATGTGTGCGCATGTGCAAGTGGTAGTAGAATGAACAATAATATCCAAACTAAACTGGAGATAATAAGACAGAGTGGAAAATTATTCAGCTGTGTTTTTAATCATTTTGCCACAAGTAGGTTAATAAAACCACTAAGACACAAGGGGTTACTGAATTAGAGAATATGAGAAAAAAAAAAAAAACATTATTAAGGAGGGAGAGAACATTAAAATGAACAAGAATTAAAACAGTGTATAATGATGGACATTGCATTTAAATTTTTGAAAATCAAAGTTGACTGGGAAGCAAGACTTCAGAAGAGAGTTCCACAAGCAAGAAGTGTGATAGAAGAAACTGTTAGCATTGAACTTATGGTTACATCTAGACAATTCTACTGTAAAAAGATGAGACCTTACTACCAATCTAGTACCACATTTAATTTTATAAAGTCTAGGTACCATAGAGGAAAGTTAATCTGAACAATTACCATGAAAGTATTTATAGGAAAGAGACAGGGAAGCTACATTATAGCAGTGGGAAAGAGATTGATGGTGAGCTGCCTGGTCAAGATCTATGACATTCTTTGGATTTTATCATGAATCTCTAGATATATACCAAACCTGATGTGGCAGCAGGATTCAATGTTAAAATGAATGTAGACTTATAAATATGTAATATAGATTCTGATGAGAAAAATTGCCTAGTATGACACAGTGAACCATTTTCCTACCCATTAATTTGATATAATCTTTTCACTTCATGTCATGTTAGTCTGAGAATGTGCAATGAATCACACTTCTGGACGTTAGCATCAGCTACTACTGAACATTAGTAAAAAAGTTGCAATGTGAGAGAAGAAAACTGTGTGTGAAGAAAGGGTATTGGAATATGGGCAAGAGCTTATAACAATCCTTACCATATATTGTGGCCAAAGAGTTAGTGATTTTTTTTTTAATGAAGGTACTAATGTCTGCTGGGTTTGAAATTGAACTCACTTCAATATACATATCTATATATATATATATGTGTGTGTGTGTGTGTAAAAACATTTCAGATATAACTACAATATATCTGTAAAAAGACAATATGAATAAAGACAAAAGGAAACTTAGACAACATGATTCGTTCTTTGATGAACTTTATTAAGGCAAATGTGAGGATTATATTTTGCAACAATTTTTTTATAAACTGAAGTAAAAAAGTTGTTAAATTTTAGTGGAGATAAGTCATGTGGGTCACATGAGAGGCGCTTAATTGTTACTCCATACTGTGATGAAAAGTGGCAGACAAATTTCAATTCATTTGCAGCAACCTAATGGTAAGGTTACTTTTTCTTAGTCCCTGCCCATGGCCCAGACTGAGGCTAAATATGCATTCCCAGCAGGTTACAAGCACGTGGTGCCATTTCCTTTTGGAATATATCTTCCCTAGATATAGAATCAAACTCTAGTTCACAGTCCCCAATTTAGAAAAAAACCCCACAAAACTTGCTGTTTCCTGTTTATGGAATATGTCCTCAAATGGGACATAAATGAATGCAGCCTGTTTGAATGTGGAGTCCCAAAAATGTCTTCTCTCAATACAGGAGTACCTCCATATTATATGTAAGACCCTTCCTTTTGTTTCTCCTTACGCTTTGCTTTTCCGTCTAGTTATATATGATATATTGTTCTCTGCGTGGGAAACATATATATATATATATATATATATATAGTTTTGTATATATCTTAGCAATGTAAAAATCAAAAAACAAAGCATTTTTGTCAATCTCTTTCCTTTTAGACATTCTGTTCCATCAGTGAAATATTAGTGTTATTATATCCTGGGTATAATAATGCCCATTATAGAGGAAATACGAAAAGGAGAATAACTATTTCTTGCAAGCACTCCCATTATGAAAGTATTTTCCTCACCAAAGTGTTTGCTGAAAAGATATCAGGTCAATCAAAAATGGATTCAAAGAACATATTTGGTCATTTGGTCAGATTTTAGGACGTATATTTAGTTGAGAACCTTTTTAGCATTCTCTTATAATGTAAAGTTTTCAAGACACAAGATTTATAACAATGTAAGCTGCTCATATATTTTTCTCTTGTGTAATGTTAACAGTTTTTATTATTATCTGAAAGGCTGCATCCAAAAGTGATCAAAATAAGCAACTTTCTCTATAATTGTGATCGTATTAACCAAGAAGACAGAATATTGATTCATCTCAAGAAAATGAATCATGGAAATATTTGGAATTAAATTATGGCAACGACAATGCAAAGGGTGATAATCATAATGGAAATATCAAAGGAAGGAGGAGAAGTGGGGAAGATAGGTGATTCATTTATCAAATGGAACAGTGATGGGATATTTGGATGCAATAACGTAAATATATACAATGCATTTTTTGAAATAGCAACTGTGATAAGTTTCTGATAAAAATAAAAAGAGATTTCAAGCAATATGTCTAATTCTTTGGGCTCATATCACAATATGTTGTTTACAATTATTATATGTATAAACAGGAAGCAAAGACTGGATCCTAAGAAATAATAATAATTATAACAATAATAATAAAAGAGAAGAAAAAGAAATATATAGTGTGTGGAAGTAATGATGAAAAAAATCAACGACATAATAATTAAATATAGTAAATTGATCAAGATAGAAAATAACAATAAGCAAAACTGGATGAGAAGGGTGAGCCATTGGAAACTGTTCAAGTGACTGCATTTAAACTGTACATACAAATGGTACATGAACAGGGTTACTGTGATTGAGAGAATATAACAGAAAATCCTCTACAGCTTTAAGATTCAAACAAATCACCCAATCCAGGCCAGAAAACAATCTAATAGTTTTAAAAGAGAAGGTCTACCAAATTCAGTTATGTTGTTGCATGAATAACCACTGAATACGAATTTCTGACATTTCTTATACTCCTAATTAGGTGGGCAGCAAAAAGCCAAATAAGTCTAGTTTCATTTCCATATCTTACTTGACAATGTCTAGTGTAGTTCATGTAAATCTTGAACTGTTGTGAGATAATCAAGAAGGGAATTTCAACCTTGTTATGGTGGAACACACCTATTCTATAGTTAATAGACTTACCCACCTATAATAAGTAGGAGTAGTAAGAGTAACGAGTCAGTCAGTCGGTCGGTCAGTCAGTCAGTCAGTGAGTCTATATCGGACAACAGTTAATCGAATACGAAAGTATCAGCGATCACCACAATAATACTTTGTCATACCTATTATATCAAGTTCCTAACGTTTTGTACGTTGAACCTATTTTAGGGCCGAATTAGTACAAATAAAAACCTCCACAGCAAAATAACTCCACAACAGACCTATGTTAGCTAATCAGTGTCTCTGTTCCATTCCAGTCTTAGCTGAGATGTAGACATTAAATGTAATTCTTACAAGTTCAAATTTTTTGAGTTCATCTCCCTTCCACAAGAGTTTAAATTTTATTATAATTTTTATTTTTATTGTCCAGTTTTTTATTTTGTGTATTCGGATTATATAGAGAATATGGTCAGATTGTGGTCTGTTAGCACAAGGAAATCCAAAGAGGAAATTTCAAGGAAATTGCTTAGATAAGTATGATGATTATGCAAAGTAGGTGAGGAAATTGTATAATATGAAAATGACAGTCTGAAAGGGTCAAGGGAAATGTTCTTTATGGCCAAGTTGATATAAGAATGTCAAATTTAATGATGGTTTCCCCTGCCATGAGGGGGATGCAGGTTCAAATACTGGCAGAGGGTCCATATTTTTCTTTAATAAGAGTTTCTCAAATATTCTGGTTGGTAGGCAGAAATAAACATACTGTTTAATAAATAAATGGAATGTCTACTTGTTATGACTGAAAATAATGTTTAAGTGATAAAATCTGCTGGATTAATAAAAAGAAAACATTACTTTATAAATTGCTTTGTTTATGTTTAGATATGAAATTGAGAAATTGAGCAGATATGAAATTTCTAGAGTCTGTGATGAGACAGATTTTGTTTAAAGGCACTATACAACCTTGCTTTACAAGCAAATGTCTTTCATGGCTAAGTGGGTATAAGTACATCAAATCTAATGATGGTCACTTCTGCCAAGGAGGACAGAAATTCAGATCCTTCTGGGGAGTGCATATATTTCCTTAATAAGATTTTTGAATATTCAGGCTGGTAGACAAAAATAAATAATCACTGTATCACAGCTCAAAGGGAAGACTGTGAGCCAGAGATAGTTTCTCTTTAATAATTGGAACATTTACTCAAATATGAGTGTCCACTAAAAATAACATTTAAATGATAAAATACAAATATTTACACTTGTCCCACACAGAGAAACTATAATACATGTATACAACAACAAGCAGTATGAAAATCACAGAGACATAAGGTCTGACTTGGCATAATTCCCATATTTTTCCCAAAAGGAATATGTGTGGGTTGGATTTATTTTCTTTGTCCCTGGTGAGGACATATTATAATAGGAAAACAGAGAGTCATGTGTATTCCCTAAAGGGAAGACTGTGAGCCAGAAATAGTTTCTATGTTTCCCAATAGGAAAATAGTACTATGGTCTTGTGTGCTGGCCCAGGCAGGCCAGTTTAGCCTTTCCCATCTTAACTTCAGGCACTTAACTAATGACTGACTGCTTTTGTCATTATGAACTGACATCACTCAGTGGTCATCACATGACCTTTTTGACTTTATCTAAACCAAAGAGAGATAATCACCTTTTGTGTAACTACAAGGTGTTTCTTCTGATGATCAAATCATGTATTTAAGACTGAAAAACTTTTTGGATAACAAAAATTTTACTGGAGTTCCCCATCACTTGGGATGGCCTTGGATACAACTTCACAAATTTTAATTAATCCTCTGTAAATGTTTAATTTTTTTATCCAATATTTTTTACAGTTGGAGTATAGGCTGATTTCTTTCAGACTTTACAGCTATACAATAATATCACCTGTCTTTCTGACTGGTGTATGACGTTATCAATTTCAGTATTTAATGATTTACATATAGAGATAGTATTCCAATCGGAATATCAAATGTCTATAATCTCTCAACAGGACACTCATGAAATATCTGTAGAAATTTTATTGTTGAATAAGAAGAAATGAAAATAAAAATGTTTTTTGCATAAGTTTTCTGTAAAGAAACAAAATCTGTTGATATTACTCTTCCAACAAACTTTATCTGACATTGTTTCAAGTCTGCAGATTGTTTAAGAGGTTCTTTAGTGCTAAAGCCTTCTAGACACAACCTGACAATCACAGAATTATAAATATCTTTCTGAAACATTCAGCATTAGCCATGTCCTACACAAGAGCTTAAAATGGAAACTAAATAACTGTAGATAAATTTAGAATAATAATATCACAAAGTATTGGTACCGTCCTTGTTGATGTTGGAGGTTGAGTTTTCCAGTCTTCAGGCAAAAACCTTTAGAGGGTTGTTTTGATATGAAATGCAGACAATACCTGAAGGTGATGAGGGACATTTTCAGAGAGGAATTCCAAATGGTAAAAAAAAGAAAAAAGCCTTAAGCAAAGTTTACCACTTTTCTAGCAACACAGACACTGGGAATGCAGAAACCAATGAAGTTTTTGTAGATATTTTAAATATTTATCTAGAATAAAGGATGTCAGAATTTTGGTTCATTTACAACATTTTCTTGGGAAAACTTGATAAAAACACCAACAAATTCTGATGCCATTTAGAAGGAAGAAAAGTAGGGAAAATATAAGGCTGAAAAATGTTATATCAAAACTTTTAATATTGTTAAAATGCAACTATGGAAAAAGCATGAATCCACCCCTTCTGTCTGCAGCTATAGATAAAATGAAATAGCAGGACTGACTGAATTTGGTTTAGCCTTGGTTGGAAACTATTCTAGAAGAAGGACAACTTTGAATTTAAAACCAAGAATGGAAATCTCCTTCAAGCTTCCCTCACAGGAAAACCTAAGGGATCATACTTCCAGTTGTCAAATTGCATATATATATATATATATATATAGGAGGCATGGTGAAGTAGTGGATAGTGGCTTGGATTGAGGAATCGGAGAGCCGTGTTTGAATTCCAGTTAAATCCATTACATTCACTTACATGCTAATATCCTTGGGGAAGGTATTAATCCTCTTCTCTCTCCAGCTATGGGTAAATAGCAGGAAAGACTGGGTTCTATAGCCTTGGAGGGAAACTGGCCTAGGAGAAGGACAACTCTGTATTCAAAACCGGTGGAGGGTTGTTTGGGGATCATGTGGCATGTAGTGCATCAGGTTTATGTATTTGGCCTTTCAAAAAGTGTGGTTGGTTCTGCACAAAGCCTTCACCACTACAATCAAATTATATGTGCTGGTCTGGGTTGTCAGTTCTTAGGAACTGAGCTGCTTGACCCTCATACATCAAATACAATTGGAGAGTCAAGCATATATATATATATATATATATACAAACAAACAAACATACTGTTATGGCATCTCATTAATAAAGACACACTGATCTTAATCCATATTAATCCTTCTTCATCTTTCTGTTCCTGTCTGTGATTAATCTCCTTTCAGGATCCTGTCTTCAAATCTTTTTATAGTCAAGACTTTCATGCAACAGAACTTCCCCTCACCCTCTGCTATGTGGGTGGGGCTTCATAAAAACAAGCTTAAAAATTGATCAGATCATATCCGGGGGTGTTGATAAATGCTTTTGAGTCAAAAGGAGATTGAGAAATTGTGGGAATTAAAACTCACCAATTTCCAACCAAATATCAATGCCCTTGCATTGGTATTTATCAAACACCCCCTTTCCATGAATGATGTCAACCAATTCAATAAACAAAATGTATATTATATTAATTTACTTGTAATGTGTTTAATATTACCTACATTATTTATGAAGTTTTTTGGTATTATTATTCTTTTATAAACAAACATGTAGAAGGAGAAAGCGTATATTGGGAAATTTAAAAAAATATTAAGTCCAAAGTAGTGACATGGGTGCACTGAAAAATCTCTATAAGCAAACATGTCGAGTATAAGAAGAATTTATTAACCGACTGTTTTTTGCAGCTTATCAACCCTATGTGGGTTATTTAAAGCTGAACCATAATTGGGGTTGTAAGAATAATTCTTTTTTTTTTTGTGAGTGAACATTGCATTAACTATTTTTTGAGAATAACAATAATTCTACCAGGATTTCCTGCTATTTAACCCATAGCTGGGGGGAGATTGATTCATACATTTCCCAAGGTTATTTGTGGATAGATGAATGTAACAAAGCCAAATGGAATTCAAATTCTGCTCTCTGATTGTATAGGAAGAGAAATAGAAATTGAAAGATGAATAACAAAATGGTCAAGTTAAAATGCATCTTATTAAGAAACAGTAATGAAAGAAAAAGCAAAGGTTTCATTTGGTTGTTTAACGGTATCTCATCTCTTTATGAGTCGTTGAATGCTAAAAATTTACTTTCTTCGGATCTTTGGTAATTTTTTTCAATAATATATTGCTGTTTTTGTTTTTAATAAGCTGCACAGGAGAGCGTACACAGAGTTTTTAGTTATGTTCTCCTCTATGGGGGGGGGTCTTACTCAGAAGCGATATCTGCAAAGTGTCATCCAGTTTTTGAAGGTTGTCCTGATGTTATATGGACTGCAGATCCTTTGTATTTTCTCTGATAACCCCTTCACATAAGGTAGGTAGAATGTTTTCTGAGTGTTGTTGTCCTCTTCCTCTTGTACCTGCCTATTCCATTTTTTGGGGGCTGCTGCCATGTACCCAGGGTAGTTGTTACATTGTAGGATACTACTTATACTGACCAATTCTTTATCTAATATCTGGGGCACCATTTATGACTTTTGCTTGGTGTTGTAAGAATCAGACGATCCCTTTCTTTATGCTGGATGGATGGTGGGAGTTGAAATTGAGGTACTGTCTGGTGAATGTCGGTTTACGGTATCCGAATGTCTTGAACCCATGCTCTGTTTGAGGTATTAGAATATCCAGGAATGGGAGTATGTTGTTACTCTCTTTCTCCATGAACTGTATCGAAGGTCTTATTGATTTCACAAGGTTCAGTAGAACCTGAACATCTTCCTGTTGTTGTCAAAGTATGAAGGAGTCATCTATGTACCTTAACCACAGAGTTGGCTTCAGAGATATAGATTCTAATGCCATTTCCTCAAAGTATTCCATGTATATATTCACCATTGCTGGTGATAATGATGAGCCCATTGCTAAGCCCTCATCCTGTTGATATATGTGTGAACCCATTACAAAGCGTGTTGTTTGTGTACAGAAAGTCAACATCTCCATCAGATTATATATTGGAATACTGGTCTGTACTTCTAGGGATGGGTCAGAGGCCAATCTGTCTCTGACTACTGAGAGTGCCTCCTCCATGGGTACCTTGGTGAACAAACTCACCACATCAAAGCTCACCATCTGGTTGGATAGGATAATCTTTGATTATCCTAACAAAGTGAGAAGAGTTTTGCACATATGAAGGAGACTTTCTGATCAATGGTTTAATTATATCTGCAAGGAAGCAACTGAGATGGTGGCCCACAGAGCCTTGGCAACTAACAATCGGCCTGAGCGGAATACCGTCTTTGTGAATCTTAGGGAGATCGTATATGTGAGGTAGCTTGGTGTAACGCTGCAAGAACTGCCTACTTGTCTTAGGTGCAAAGTGATCCTTGTTCTTGATTAGTATCTGTGACAGTGTGTGTTTGGAATAGTGTAAATAGTGAACCGGTTCACTAAGCTTTCATAATTTTGTAAACCAGCAGGATGCCACCACTGTATAAAATCCTGTTTCGTTATATAATGTTAAAGTATACTTTTATTCTCAAGTTGATAAGTTGTGCTTACATATGAATATTTAAGTAGGCATGTGTTTATACGTAAGTCTATTAACAGACACAGTTCATTCATACCAGAGTTCGATTGCATCTACCTAGTAGTTGGCCCTATAAGAAATACATACAAATCATATTGTGGTAGTTTGCATTTGGGGACTTGTTAAATATTTAATATAAGTTTGATGCTTATATTTTGATATAAAATTAACACTTACTAAAATAACGAATATATATTTTCTAGTTCTCTCAGAATTTCTTAATGAGGAGTTATCATTATTTACACTATTTACATGTGGATTATTATCCTCCTCTCTGATGTTATCACAACATGTCAACCACAGGTTATCTGGATTGACATACACCTGATGAAGTCTGGAGGGCACAACTGCCGAAACATTGTTCTAACAATAACAAAGATGAGGACAATAGTCTGTATATAGTGTAAGTAACATATTTTTAAATTCTTACATCTGTATCTTCTTCTATGTGGCTTATCCCTTCAGGACACAGGCGATCATGGCCCTCTACAACCTCCTGTCCCTTATAGATCTTAATAAATTTTGGCTTTTTGTTATTTCTCCTAAACATGTTCCACCATTTATTTACTTACGCTCACTAAATAGGTTATGCATTGCTTTACTATGTCACTTTGCATTCAACCTGTACTGTGAGTATCATATTTTTCAAGCCCTCTTTCCTCATTATGTGCCCTAGAAATTTCAACTGTCTCTTCCTGATGTTAAGTATAATTTTCCTTTTTGTTTCCATTTTCTCTAAAACTGTCATTGCTCACATATTCAATGTTATTCTAAGCATCCTTCTGTAGAACCAGATTTCTGTTCCTTCGAGTATCTTCATCTTTGAGGAGATTGTCTAGTATTCACCGTCATATAAGAGAACTTATGTAGTAGTTCAGTTTTCTTTGTTTCTAACAATTTTTTTGTGTTTCTTAATATTCTGCTTAGCTTTTGGAATACATCTTTGGCTATTCCAATGCACCTTCTGATTTCAGTGTCACACTTTCCGTCCTATGTTATTACACTTCCCAGATGTCTAAATTTTTGAACTTCTGTTGATTTTAGTATCTCCAATTTTTAATTTGCATGTCCATTTTGCTAACAACCATGCATTCAGTTTTCTTCCAAAAAAAATGCCTTGTTGCTCAAGTATCATTGTATTTTTAATCTTTCAGCTTTTTGTTTGTTTCTGTTGAAAGAAATGATTACATTGCTGAGTCATTTACTGTCCACTTATCAACTTGTAATTTCCAATTAACCTATAACCCAACTGAGACAAGTTAGTGTGATGAACCAACAAAGATCGACTGATTTCAGTTGATCTGGGACACAATGATCAATGATATTTATTTTAGTTTGCCAGCTTCTCCCTCTAGCCCACAAACAAATATTGTTATTAACACCCATTCTTAGATGTGGACTGTTTACAGTTAGACTAAATCTATTTTATAAATATTTGTTATCATGATAATTTTGTTTCACTTGTTGATACTTTGACCCACTCTTATTTTTTTGGGATTTTCAATTTAAAATTTTTTTTTTAATAATTTCAAGAAAAGTAATGCATTGACAAAACAATGATAAGTTTAAAAATGAAATTGAAAAGTTATAATAGTTACAAAACGTTATTTTTTTCTTTTTATAAGAATATGTTCAACTCCAGCTATAGCCATTCAAAGATCTGAAATTGTTTTTTAAGGACACAAGTACTCAAAAAACACGAGAATACAAATAAGATTCTATTTTGAAGCCAGTTTGAGTTTACACTATTTTTAGAAAATATAAAAATTAATTGAGAAGAGTTATCTATATATCCAACATTATTCAGATGCTCAAATCTCTTCTTTGTATAGTTGTTGTTTTTAACATTATAACTTTGAGAAGAGTCATTGATAGATACAACATTGTTTGGATAATAAAATCTCTTTTTTGTATTGTTGTTGATAATGTTATACTTTTTGAAAGAGTCATTGACATATACAACATTTTTCAGAGGCTCAAATATGTTCATATTAGCACAATATCACAATTAATTTACATTTTCTTTACATTACCAAAATATGACCATTAATTTACATTTTTTAAACTGTGAACTTTATATCTACTGGCTTAGAGATCAAAAGTCTTATTAAAGAAAATATCAGATTAAAAAAATCAATTTCTTACATTACATTGTTTATATTTCAGGCATGTGCTGTGTCTTCCCTCTATCTTTTCTAGAAGTATTTTCATGGCAACTGCTCCAATGAGTTATTTTCACTGGTTCCCAAACTGCATGAATTTAAGCATGCTATTAGGATGACATCTCAGTTCTACCCTTTCAATGTCAAAACAACTAAATGTAGCCATATCTTCTATTTCTATCTTCTTCTTCAACAGCTTTTTATCTCACATCACATTTACTAAAGAAAAAATGTGAATTATGTTATCATATTTGGTCCCAACAGATGTGCATTCTTAAAATACTTAACTGAGCTTTGATTCTCTGCAAAGTCTTTCATGGTTGGGCAACCTAAAACACACCTGACTTGAAGGTGGTATACCCAATTATTTTTAAATTGTTTCAGGTATAAAAATTAAGTGAGCAGACTTGGGCTTTGAAAGGTCATTTCTTAACAAGAGTAAACAACCTTTGATTTTTACTGTGAAATCTTTCTGAGCAGGCTAAAGTACACTTGGCTTGAAGGTGATTATTTTTAAATTATTTTTTCTTAAATTCTATTATATATAAAATAAAAAAAATATATTTTATTCATCATTGGGGACATCCTATCAGATCTTAGATGTAATCAAAATTCAGGTCAATGAAATACTGAAAAACAAATAAGGAGGAAAGTCAACTGACTTCTACAAATGTTCCCGAATTGAATATTACTTTAAAAACTTTTGAATGACAATTAAGTTCAGCCTTTAGCATAATATATTTATGCCAGAAGACATTTGCAATGCATTTTCAAGGTAAAATAATTGGCAATGCATTTTCAAGGTAAAGTCATTGGCAATGCATTTTCAAGGTAAAGTCATTGGCAATGCATTTTCAAGGTAAAGTCATTGGCAATGCATTTTCAAGGTAAAGTCATTGGCAATGCATTTTCATAGTAAAGTCATTGGCAATGCATTTTCATAGTAAAATCCTGTTTAAAAATGAGACGTACTAAATCGGCACATGGCTTGACCATAAGTGATTAAAATTTATTGTCAGATTTTGGCAGAACCACCCTTTTATCTGTGAAGAAAGAATTTCCTCATTCTCAAATATTCTTCATTACCACTAAAAGAATTGTATTTGAGTTTATACACAATGGAAACTAATATGATTTAAAATGCTGTGTTATCTTTGTTTTATATAATTTAGCCAACTTTCAAATAAGTTTGCTGACCCCTGAATTAAGTTCCATTGATGCAATAATAAGCAGAATCTCTTGTTATAGAGGTCAAAGGCCATGAAAATCTTTAATTATAGTGACCTGATTAACAATACAAAATCAGTTACATTTGTTATCACCAATGCTAGATTGTTTGCTAGTAGAATCATGTACTGATATTCAATAAGCTCCAATTAATTAATCAGTCAGGCAGTCAGTAATGGTTCATGGTAAGGCAAACTTGCTTGTATCAAAACCCACTTTACAACTGACTAATGATTGGTTCACCGAAACTAGAGAATTTGATTGAGTTTCAATGCCAGCAAAATTAGTTTCTAAGAATTTGGTGCCAATCTGTCTGCAACAAAGCAAAATGCTTCAATCAGACTCAGACCAGTATCATTAGGAAAGTTTCACAATAAAAAGACATAAATCAATTACAATAAGAGATTACCTAACCACTCAATTAAGTTGCTAGCAACTAACAACAAAGCTTAACATCTTAAAACAAACAGTACTGATGGGAATCTAATAGTGAGGCATCATGGGAAACACTTAGTAGCCATGCTGCATGGCAAATGTTATGGATGTATTCTAAATGTCTATTTTATGGATTCGATTAAGTTTGATTTACAATTTTTGCTTTGCATGCCATTTTGTACTGTTAGCAATTTGAAAGGTATTTATGCCAAGTTGCTTGACTAGTTTCTTCATATGAATCTTTCTTGGCAAATCTGGTCCATGGAAAGTTTCTGGTTGATTAATGTATAATGGCTGCTTACTGGTCAGTTTGCTCATCTACTTCAAGACTGAATACAAATAGCTTTTACAAATACTTTGATATCAAGTGCAGAGTCTGGCTTGGCCAAATGAATAAAAATCATATGAACTAAGTGATGCACTTGAGGATGTAGTGCCTTGACATGAGGTAATGGTTAGCAACACTAATTTAGTCGAGCATTACAACTGAGTAGTGAGTTCAATCCTTGTTGGGTGCTCCATACAAAAATTTTACATTAAATAACTGAACAAGGGTTTGCATATAAAAAATGTGTCTAATCTAAAATCATTTGCAATCCATTTTCAACTGAAAATCATTTGCAATGCATTTTCATTAAAAAAATTCATTTAAAATGCATTTTCAGCAGAAGGAGAACAATCTACTTAATAGATTAAATAAAGTGTTCAGTTTGAAATTCACTGTTATCCATACTGACAAATGCTTGGACAAGACTGAAAAGTGCAACTGCCAAATTTATGTGACAGTTACAACAAATATAAGGATATTAGTTTGACCGTATATAATGATGGAGTACTGTTGCCATATTTGAGCAAGAGCTGCCCAGACCTCACTTTCCAGTCTTGACAGAGTCCAAAAGTGTCTCCAAGTCCTTGTGGGAGAAGAATTATTTTCCACACTCCAACCTCTCTCTGACAGGCAGGATGTGGCAAATCTCTCACTACTATATAGCTATTAGGTTGGTGCAAAAATAATGTCGTTTTCTCACATATTAACACATGTGAGAAAACGACATTATTTTTGCACCAACCTAATACTAACATGGAAAGTGCTTCGGCAAACTGCATCTCCTGATTCTACTCAGTGTGTCCTTCATGACTAGGATCTGCTATGCCATTTACAAATATAGCAAACCACCCACATTCCCTCGGTGAGAATTAAGTTTCATTTAAACAGGTTCTTCATGTGAACTACTGCCCTATAGAACAGAATGCCTAGAGGTTGTTTCTTTGATCGCTACAATCTTAACCTGTTCAAGTCTAGAGCCAACCATTATCGCCCCACCCTATACTTATAATATACCCCTTATCATAACCCTCTACCTTACAGGCCTTCTACAGGGTGAACCTTACTGAAAGAAAAAAAAAGAAAAAAAAAAAAAAAAAAAAAAAAAAAAGAGGTCAGTTTTGGGGGATATGGAGTAAAGGGTGGGGATCCATATTCGTAACTCAATGTAACAGAGATTCTTTTATGAGGTCAAAATTCAAATCTGAAGGCTACAAATGAAAACTAAAAGATAATACATGTAACGAAAGATATTAAATTTTGGACGCTGCCTTTTGCTCTAATAGCGTCTGGCCTTAATTTTATCAAACTTAATAACTTCTGTTTACTGAGATTTGCCAAATGAATTGCTAAATCCTAAATTAGGTTAAATTCACTCTTTGATCTCTGACAATTGTATTAAAAAATGAAAATCAATTAGCAAAGGTTAATGAAGATCCCCTGAGCCATTTTAACTGAGATAGTATTAGGCAACCTTACAGGTAATAATTAAGAGATGATTAATTAAATTAATTAAAATCATTGATTGTATCAATATTTGATTTAGCATAATGAATCTTGTTTTTTTTAAACTGTCTTGTAAAGTCAGACTGAAAAGCTCATCTGTGTCAGGTTATTGGCTATTATTAGGCCAAGTAAGACTGAAAGGATGTATATGTTTTTGTGAGAGATTTTTCTGTCTTTTGATATTGCTTTGCCTATATGCTGTATTGTTTCTGCCAGCATTATTTCAGATTTGTTTGTGTTTCTGGTGTCTCGGCTGTGTTTGTCCCATATATGTGGTGTTCCCCATGTGGAAGACTTGTTCATGCACTCCTTGTCATGAACCAGTGTTTGATTCCCATACTGCTGAGTTTTCCGTTCTCTCTTGTTGGCAGATTCCCAACCAATAAGAAGATAACCCATTTAGTAACATCAGAAAGAGACGGTTGAAATTTCTAGGGTACATAATGAGGAAAGTGGGATTGGAAAATTTGATACTCATAGGACAGATTAAAGCAAGAGGCTCAAAAGAAAATGACCTAGTGAGCTTTAGTAAATGGTTGTTTAGGAGACGGTGTTTAGGAGAGATGACTAAAAGTCAAAATTTAGTAAAAGCTACCAAGGAAATAAAATTGTACAGAGCCATGATCAGCAACATCTTGAAATGACATGGCATACAAAAGAAGAAGATAAGAGAGAGAGGTTTTCTATTTCTTGAAATTAGTTTGTAGATGTGGGTATAAACTCATTCTATATCTTACAGATGCATGGTGAGCAATCCTGTCTATATTTGTCAGCGCTTGTGTTGCTCTTTAAAAATCTATTATGATTATGTGTGTGTGAAGTTTTTCTATCGTTTGGTGTTACATTCTGTGTGTGTATGTGTAAAACTTGGTATGTGCATTTATTCTTCTTGAGATTGTGAATGTAATTCTTTGTGTAAATATGCACATCTGATTAAATATTTGTATGTGTGTGTGTGTGTGTGTGCATTTTGTACTCAGTCTCTTAATATGTATATGCATTTATGCATATCTTTTGACAATTTTGTTTCTTTGTATATCAGTAACTCAGAATTTTTACAATATTCAAATTTCTCCCTGAATTTATGAGATGAGGAATTATCGTTATTTACCTTATTTAAATTTGAACTAATATCCTCATCGTTGTTATCACTCACATTTCAGCTGTTGCGACAGTGACTGTGTTTTTTCTTCTTTCATTATATATTAATCATGGCTTTTCACAACTTCCTATCCATGAAACTTTCCAGTTTGTTGGGAGTCCTCCTCTGTAGTTATTGTTATTAAGAACTCTGGAGAACCTTCTGACCCATCAAATTATCGACCTATTTGTCTCTTACCTCCTTTCGGCAAAGTGCTCAATACTCTAGTCAATGCTGGATTGGTAAAAACTTTACTTTGTGTGACCTCCTTTCAGACAAACAATATAGCTTCCATTATGTCAGGTATACTGCTGATGTGTTAACAGCCATCAATATGTAGTGACTACTATGTTTGCCATGCCTACAGTTTTCTCATCTGTGATTAGTTAAATAATAAATACTGTTTATTTACCACAGGACAATTTACTAATCGCAGTCACCACACTAAATTTTTCTGCTGTGAATTTCGCAAACATGCTTTTGTTAGAAAATCACTGATTGGTTAATTTTTTATCCAATCATATATTTTCTGTGTTCATTCAACTTTCGTACGTTGTTTCCTGGAGCCTACCAATAGTTATATAAACTGTGTTTTGTTCCAAAAATAGACAGTAGAATCCAGCAACTCGCATGTCTACACAGATTATTGATTCTACTCACTACGCACACCCAGACATGGAACTTGAATTTCACTATTCGTTTTCTGTGAACAAGCCAAGTTACAAACCAACACTGTTAGTTATACAAATAATACACAACTAAATTAACTGTATGCTTTTCTGAATGCAACATTCTATTTCAACATAGAACTTTGAACATTCTATTCACAAAACATTCTTAATTACATTTTATCTTATTCAAGCTAACAGATAAAGGAAAACTACTTTTCTTTTCCTTAATATTCACACATGACAAAATTGTTTTGTATTTGTTGATTTTAATATATATTTTATTGTTGAAACAAAAATTGCTTTCTCATTGTTTTTCCTTGATTTTAAAAAATGTATAAATGTTAAATGCTCTTCAACATGCAGCCACATTAATCTCAACATCGTACACAAGAAGCATTTACAAATGAATTTATTTAACAAACTCTAGATAAGAATGGCGAAGCTTGAGATGGAGCTCTAGATATCTCTAAGGTGTTCAACTGGAATTGGCATGCTGGCCTTCTAAGGAAACTCAAGGGCTATGGTGTCACATGATAAATATTTGGCTTAATCCAGTCATTTCTAACAAATTGTATAATGAAGATTGTGTTGAATGGCTATGCTTCCAGATCATTTCATACTCATGTGGGTGTCCTCTATGGATCTATCCTGGGACCTATACTGTTTTTGATTTTCATCAATGACCTCCCCAATATCATCAGTATTATTCCTTACTTTAATTTCTTCTGTTGTTTCTTTAGTCCTCCATGATTTCCAGAATAAAAAAATACAAGTAAAGCTAGCCTCTATTTTACACCCTTATATAGATATTAGAATCAAAGGGGAGGTAATTAAGTCATTAACGTTGACCTTCTGAAAACAAATTAAAAAACACTTGTGTACCAGAGTGTATACCAATTTGCAGGTAAATCATACAGTTTTCTTTCTCTATTTTTATCTTTTAGTTGCTTCACAATGAAGTAATATTGTTCTAAAGTACTAAAAAACTACTGTATTTTGAATGTCTGAAGAAAATAATGGTCATTTAAATTGGAAGAATGATGCCAACATCTGGAAAACTTACACTGATACTTTAGAAGATAAGCTTGGTGCTGCAGTATATCTCTCATTAAAAGGAAAAGCAAGAGAGTTTCTACAAGAGTTAAAACCAGAAGATATTAGAAGGGCTGCTGGTTATAAATTGGTTATAGACAAATTGGATATCATAAGAATTTTTATGAATATAAATGGAGTGCAGATGATAATTTTTAAAACTTTATAATCAAACATGAGCAGAGATATGAGAAAATCAAAAGGCATAAAATGGAGCTCCCTGAAGGCATTAAAAACTTCTTTTTGCTTAAAGCTGCCAATCTTACTGATAAATTTGAAAAATTAGCCAGAGCAACAGAAAATCTCACCGATAAAGACATGCAAGCTGAAAATATTTGGTGACCCTGGGGTGTTAACTGAGAAGGATAGTGTACCTGAAGTCAAGGAAGAAGTATTGTGTGGTTATGGTTTCAGCAGAAGAGGAAGCAACAGAAGGATCAAGAAGAGGATATTTATCAGGCAGATGCAGTCAAGGAGTAGATGAATGCTATCAGATTGCTGTCAATCAAGCATCTTATAAAAAATTGTTCTCACAAGGAAGAATCTGAGAAAGTTCACGTGAACATTCATGTCATGCTTTCCAGTTTTAAGCCAGACTCAATTTAATCTAAACTGATTATTGAGAATTTGGGTAAAGGCCTACTAGATAGTTGTTGCTCAAAAACAGTTGCTAACACAATATGGATTGATGGATTTTTTAAAACACTGTCCCCCGATAAATTAAAGGAAGTGAAAGAAATTCCATCCAGTCAGTATTTAGATTTGGTGATGGTCTTGAAGCTGAAGGTTTAAAATGTATTAATCTGCAATTCTTGATAGGAATAGAAAAAAATATTAATGGATGTTGAGGTGGTAAAAGAATGAAATACCTTTGTTCATAATCAAAGGTACTATGTAACAGATGGAAAATTTCTTAGATTCACAAAAGATATAGTAAATGGAAATGACATTAATTTAGAATGTACATCAATTGGACATTACTCTCTATTCCTGTAGCCAAAACGCCTTGAAATTCAAAGGTAAATGTGATGCTACACCTTTTGCTGGATGGCTTCAGCATTGAAAAAAAGAATGAAAAAGCTGTTAAACTGCACAAACTATTTTCACACATCAAGAAAGGCAGGCTTTTAAAACTCCTTAAGGATAGTGGATGACAATGTAGAGAATTCAGACAAATGGTTGAAGATATGTGTGGTGAGTGTGCACTGTCACAAATATAGCAAGGTTCTACTTAGAACAATTGTCAGCTTGCCTCTAGCATCAAGGTCCAATGAGTGTGTATGTGTGTGTTTGAACTTGAAGGAAATTCAACATGGAAAAACGTGGATACTTAATTGATGCTGCAATTAGGTGTTCTGCTGCTTGTATTATGAATTCAAAGCCCAAGGAAGTGGTAGTTAGCTAAATATTTAAAATCTGGATAGCCTACTTTGGATTCCCCCCCCCCCAATTTTTTAGTGACAATGGTGGTGAATTTGAAAATCATATTTGCAGAGGAATGAATGTAAAACTTGGGGTGGAATCAGTAACTATTCCTTACTTTAGTTCTTTCTGCTATCTAATTAATCCTCCATGATTTCCAGAATAACAACAAGTAAAGCCAGCCTCCACTTTATACTCTTATATAGTATTAGAATCAAAGGGGAAGTAATTAACATTCAGTTCCCAACTAGGTACTTATACAGATGACAATCATTTCCTCCTGAGTTAGTAGCAAATCCAACAGATCTGACAAAGTAAACCTGACAACTGCTTTTGAAAAGGACCTCCAATCAGTGGTTAACTGGGGCAAGAAATGTCTTGTAAATTATAATGCCTCCAAAAGAGAATTGTTTTCATTTAATCACCAGAGAACCTTTTCTGCTTGCTGTCAGGATAGTAACACATTACACCTTCTTGGCCTCATGTTTTCCATTAACATGAAGTGGAGTGACTATATCAAATTAATTGCTTCGTCTACTGCAAGGAAAGTCGGTTCACTGTCATGCCAGAAAATCTCTCTTCAGAATCTATCTTGCACATTTATAAATGCTCCATTCATTTGTGAATTGAATACTGTTTTCATATCTGGTCTGGTGCTTCTACTGTGCATGTCAAGATTCTTGAAAGATCCTGACCAGGCATCTTAACTTCAAAGACTTTCTCACCAACTTGATGTGACAAATATTTTTATAGCAACTGCTCTGATGAGATTTTTCCCTGGTGCCCTGACTACATGAATTTAAGTGTGCTACTAGATTGGCAACTAGGTCCCATCATTTTACGGTTGAAATAGCTAAATGCAACCACTAATTCTACTCTAAGAGTTTCTTTTTTTCACCCTTCCCACTTGTGGGATTCCCTTCTGATTTCTTGCTTCCCAGTTAACTACAATCTTCAAAAATTGACACAATATCAATCACTGTCTTCTGTCTTCTTGAAATCTGCTCCTTTTTTATCCTTTTCACAATCTTTCCCATTCTTAGTCTTCTCATTCTCTTTCACTCCCTGGACCCCCCTGAATTCTAGTGGCATTACCATCTTGATTGGAGTGAAACGATTTAAAAAACATTTGTCTTTTTGCTCTCTCTCCTAATCCTTGTTCTACCAACCATTAATATTGTATTATGGAACTTTTCAAATGAAAAGGCTACCTCACTTTTATAGAATTTTTGACATAAATGAGCAGGATTTTTCTGCCTGAGTAGGTCTTTTCGCAGCCTGCCCTAACTATTTATGGTTTGGGTTTGTTTCATGGAATGATAGATTCAACTCCAGGGGAGTATTCCTTTTAGGCAGTACCTCTCCCATTGTACTAAGCTAAGATCAATTCCTCGTGCCTGAGGTGGACAAAAATGGAGATTCTAAGCAAGCAGGCCTATTTCTATCCTCTGTTCCATTCCAAGGGGTGCGGGGACAGATACTAAGTCCTTTTGTGATTAGTACTAACCATTTGGGTTTGATTTAAATAACAATGACCTCAGCTCACTATCCTAAAGCAGTACCTCTTCCACTGCACTGAGAGGAAAAAAGTCAATCTGAAGGTATCCCAATAGCAAAGTGTTGAGTGAGATGAGTAATTTTTGTTAGTAATAAGATGTTCATATGGCAATCCTCCTTTTAAACATAGTCTTGTGCCATATCCCTTTAGCGTGTGCCTGAGGACAGATACGATTTTGTTTTGTAAATCAATGTTGTTTGAGGACTTGTAATTATTGCCTTCGTACAGCTCTTTCTGAAAAAGTGTTGTTTGCTTTCTTTTTGTTTAATTAGAAGAATTTCCTGGTGTCAGGACAGGCCAAGTTCCATATATATTGACTTAGGGTTGTTATATATGAACATAGGTGAATAATAAAGAAAAATTTCTGCTGTCTCTAAGAGTGGATTTAAAAGTTTTTTTTTCATATCTTATACAAATAAAACTGACTGAATATTTAAAGATAATTTTTTTCTAGTAAAAAATTGGGAGATTTGGATATGAGGGACTACGTCATTACTGTGGAGGTTTTACCAATGTATACAAATTTTCTTTTCTGTACCATAACAAGGGGAATATTACATTCATTTCCATATTGTTCTAAATACAAGAAGAAAGTTTCACTCAGACAGTTTTTACCTAAGAATTGCCAGTTTGTGGAACAGATTTCTGCATAAATGCTCCCATGAACACGATGATCTTAACCTCTTCAAGTCAAGTGTTAATCCTTATATATCCTTTATCCCTAACTTCCTACCACCTACTCTTATGTTAGTATCATATATGTCATTTATTGTTTCCATTTTAAGAGTAATCCTGAGCCTTGTACTAGGTTAGTTCTAGTGCAAAATAAATAAATAAATACATACACTCCTTGATATACATATCATCAAAATGGGCCAAAACATTTAGATTCTGAATTTGGCCTGAGATCATAGTAACTCTTCCCAATCCCTAAATCAAACCCCTTAAAGATAACAATGGCAGTACATTTAATAAGAAAGTAATTAGCTAGACATGTTTGTGGTGACTCAGCATGAACTTGTAGTGGTGGTATTGTGGGTTGTGATATCTTGTGCTGAGGGCTGAATGGATGGAGACAACAGATGTAATTAACAGGAAGAAGCAGAAATAAGAAATACTTTTAATAAAGAGAAAGGAAAAACTACAAGAACTGAACGGCTGACGTGACACAAGGACTGACTTGAATAAAGTCCAATACATGCAGTGGGCAGTACCCTTTTTTTCATGTGTGTGTGTGATATAGCCATATTAGAATGTAGTAAATTGTGGTTTGTAGACAGCTCAGAGGTTTCTAAACATGCTTTCAACAAATGCATGACATATCCACACACATATATATATGATAAACTTTCCTGTTGTTTTCAACGTATGAGTATCTTTCAGTTCAGTTTTTAAACCTGTCCCCATTGCCTTAATTCTCCCACCAGTAGACTTGTTGCTCAGGTGGAATAGCAAAGAAGAAACACAGAACTGAAGTATAGACTATCCATATAAAACATTTGTCTAGAGTGGTGAAGGTTTGTGTAGAACCAGCCACACTTATTGGAAGTGCTGATAACAAGGAGTTGGTGCAAATATTTGACACAGATACAAAAACAACACCCCCTCAGTTTTTATCATCACAGAGTTATACCTCTTCGGTACTCTCTCTCTCTCTCTCTCTATATATATATATATATATAAAGAGTTTTGCACTATTTGTTTCACATTTTAGATCACAGCTAACCAGAGCTAACTTTGCCAAACTCTTCTTTCAGCAACCTCCTCATTATGCTTTGACAGTATGGGACTACTTTAACCAAACCATTCCACAGTGATGGTTCAGAAGAAGGGGCAGTATTGAATGTCCGCCATGTTTGCCTGACCTAACACCAATGGATTTCTTTTTTTGGGGTGTAGCAAAGAACAAAGTTTATGAGAGAAATCCCTACATAGTGGACAAATTAAAACAGTACATCTCAGAAGTATTTATTGAAATTGATGCAGATCGGGATTTTTGTTGTGCTGTGTGCCATAGTGTTCTGGAGGGGTTCGAGGAATGATACAATGTTGAAAGAGGACATTTTGAGCATTTAAAGAGAGTAAACTGTGCTAAAATAATGTAAGTGTTAAACAAAAGTATATGAACAGTTTTCAATAAATATGATTGTAACAAATAAATATAAATGTAATAAAATGTTTTTAAAACATGTAATGTGCATACTTACTAAGTGTAAGCCTACTTATATATATATATATATATATATATATATATATATATATATATATATATATATATAGATATATATATATTTATAAAAATGGTGATACTCATTTGGAAAACCTCAGTTAACTTGTAATAGAACAAATTGGTGCCCGAGGAAAAAATCAGGAATAAAAATAGAATGAACATTAACACAATACGAAACCACTCATCAAGTGCTTAAGCTCCAAGTCAAAAGAAAAAACTCCAAACGAGCAGAAAGACTAAAATGTAGAATGCTCAATATGCTAAGTAGAGTGATAAACTAGAATAATCCTTAGGAGCCAGGCAAACCTACCTACATTTCACCTAAATGGATCTTCAGTGTAAAACTGACTAAAAAGAAAAATAACAACAGTATTTATTGATAAAAAACAAATAAAACCATAACCATGTGACAAAAAAAAAAACTTCTAATAACCAGCCTTTACGATACCTACACCTACTAAGAATTTCCAATTTTTGGTTTAATAAATTTTTAAGTTCCTTATGGGTAGCAATAGCTAGTTTTACCTCCATAAATAGTGAACAAAACTTATCACCTACCTTGTATTTATAACATTTTTTTTAATATTTCCCATTTCAAAATGGGATCTTTGTTATCTTCTTGCTTAATCTTCCATATATATATATATATATATATATATATATATATATATATATATACATATATATATATACATGTGGACAGGGTAGTACTATGTTTATAGGTTTCATGATTGAAACTACTGAGGTGGTTGTAATAACGTTTTTTGAAACTGCTCTGGGTGGATCCTATGTAAACTTTAGAGTTCTTATCAGTACAATTTATTTCTATAGATATATATCTTTACCTGGTAGACCATGCACTGTTGTTGGCACCTGCCCTTGAGAGGGCAAGCATCCTTATCTCTACAGTTACATTTAGGGGGCTGGTGTGTGGTTTGTCTTTGATTTTTTCCCTATTATACTTACTAATTAAGTTAGCCATGTTAGGCATTCAACTGTAACTTAGTTTAATGTATTTTTTATTGAAAATTCTATGTAATACATTTGTCTGGGGGAAATTCTTTTTAAGTAATTTGAAAAACATTTTACCTATTTTTGTTTTAACTGCTAAATTATATGAGGGTGGGATTAAACCATAATATTTTTCTAGTTCAGTTTCTGTGTTTGCTTTGTATTTTAGGGGAACTATTTGTGTTGATATATGTTAATTTACTTCTATGTCCACTACTTTTTAAAGCTTTTTCATAAATTTGTTTATTTTTTATTAAAGATGTTATTATCCAATGAGTTAATGGACAATCTGTGGCTAATTCCTTTAGGTATTTGTTTTAAAATAGGTTTAGGGTGATTAGAACCTACATCACTATAACTTGGTTGTTGGTTATTTTTTCTATATGGTGAAACTGTACCATTATGTAGGTCTAGTGTAATGTCTAAGTAGTGAGTGACTTTCAAATTAATTTGTATATCCAATTTGAATCCAAATTTCTTAAATAGCCAGTGTAACTTCTTACAAATTACTCCACTTTTTGTAGGGGTACATTTATCCTTATGATTAACCCATCATCCCTGTACAGACCATGGTTGCTAGGATCAATATACTTATTTAAACTATTTAGTAGGAGGCACCCAACTAATTCACAGACTTCTGCTTTGTCATATACCCACCATTGGGTTGTCAAAATTATTGTTATCTCCTTTTTTAATCCATAATACAATATATATATATATATATATATATATATATATTGGGTGTATTTGGCAGCAATTTTAAATTCATACAAATTTGGTTCAAAAGTTCTTTGTTAAGGATTTTTAATTTATTTTTTATATTTCAGATCATTTTCTTGATATCTGGTATATATACATGTTTCATTGAATAATATAGACATATAGTGTCTACTTATTTTTATACTGATCCTTTGGTTAAAAATCTATGGTGTCTTCCTTGAATTTCATCTTAACATCAAGAAACTGATTAGACAACTGGGAAGGGTCAGTATAAAAATAAGTAGATACAATATGTCTATATCATTCAATGAAATATGTTTGAATGAAGATATGCTGCATATACAGTGTAACCCGGATATAAGATAGTTGTCGGGACCGGAGAAGTCGTCTCTTATATCAGGGTTTCTTTTATATCCAGGTTTGGTCTATTTTATATACATTAACACAGGCTCTAATTTGGGACCAGAGAAAATCTCTCTTATATCCGGGTTACACTATATATATATATATATATATATGTATGTATGTATGTATGTATACATATTTTAAACTGTATATATATATATATATATATATGAATGAGATAACAATATATATTTTTTACATATCAAGAACAGTATTGGGGAAATTATATGACAAAGTGGAAAAAGTTTACTTGGGACTTGTTTCATCCTTCGGGACTTCATCAGACTAAATTTGTTCTGTTCATGCATGTATAGTCTTGCAAACATAAATTTAGTCCAATGATGTCCTGTAGGATGAAACATGTCACAAGCAAATTTTTTCACTTTGTCTCGCACACACGCTATATATAATGTCCAAGTAGTCCGTAAAGAGAATGTGCCAAAAACCAAGTCCACCAATAGCAAGCCTGCCAAAGAATACAACATGAAAATGAAAGAAAGAATAGAAGAATCTGCAGGGCTCTGTCTTTTAGAAATGAAACTAAGAAAGAAGTAACAACAAACACAAGGAAATCAATTAGGGATACCAATCTAAAATTCTGATGGAGTTTAACACTAAAGAGATGTGTAAATGAAAAAGATCTTTATTGGCTGAAGATCACTTTTTTAGCATGAAACTTTTAGTCACAATTATAGATTGGAAACCCTGAAGTGTTTTCTTAGTGTTTGTTATTATATATATATATATAAAAAACCGTGTGTGAACCAAATATAATACAGATTTTTGTCAGTAACCTTTGTGAACCAGGATACAAAAGCTGGCAAGGATATACTTGAAAAGTGACAATAAAAACTAGGTTTTAACCTCAATTATTTTTTATAGTGAAATTACTTGAACTTTAGGGTCACACCTCATACATTTTGAAGGGCAATAAATACAAAGTTATAAGTTTATGTCTATTTAGCATTATACGAGTTTAGTCAGAAATGTTTCAACTATTTTCATATTTAGGAAAAAGTAGCCAACTTAGGGCAATGCTACTTTTGTCCTTTTTCTTCAATATGTTCCCATCAGTATCTCACTCATTTATTGTAATGCTCCTTTCACTTTACAAAACAATTAGCAAATACACTACCAGCTACTTCAAGTATCAAAGCATTAAAAGAAGATACTGGTTACTATCAGTTCTGTAAGACTGGCTGATACACATGGCAGTAAGCGCATTGTAGTCCTCATAGGATCATCTTGCTATAAATTTTAAATAAATCTGATGAGATGATGAATTCTTTTTAGATCTATTTTATGCTCTTGCTCAATTTGTTTTCTATATTTATCCTGACATTTTCTCCCAGAAAATCCACATAGATAATTTTTTTAAACTACAGAAGAAGCTGTTTATTATAATCATATATCAAACAACTATGTGATTAAAACCACTCTCTCTGAATTCTATTTATGTTATAAAGACTTATTTGCATAAAATTACTTTTAAATTTATATTAAAAAAAATAATCTTACACTAATAAATTTTTATAATGTAAATTTGTTTAAAACAATGAATTGATAACAAGCAATGCAAATTGTTCTAATTTTATATTCTTTGCTTAATGTTAGCTGTTTATTATTATTATCTTGGAAAAGATTTACAAAGCATTCCTGGGGATGTTAGGGTGTGTATATCAATGATGTTCTGTTGTGGACATTAAAACATGGACTCACATTATTTTGCAATGTCAACAAACACTCATTGACACTTTTGTAATGTCAATGAATACTTTTGTTGCTTTTGTAATGCTTGTTGTAGTGGAGACTTTGTAATCACAGTAACAATTATAGTACACCGTTGAATAATGCTGGTGTCAGACACCTTCAAATAGCACTCGCACTAATAGTACTTGCTTGATAATACTTGCTTGAATAGCGATCAGTATAGTGAATAGTATAGAGAATACCGATCTGTATAGTAATAGAGGATAGAATAGAAATGGGGATCAAGTAGATGTCACAATAATTCCCATATACACATTTCATTTACTATCACGTGATTTACTTATTTAAAATGGTATCACCTGTGTTTGCTCTCTGGTGATCTGTGTTCAAACCCAAGTGTTGGCAGTGACACTTTATTTCTATATGACACATTGATTGCCCATTCGAAACATACATTCAGCATATATTAGAGACACAAGATAACAACCTGAAGAGTGGCCAGGTTTGATGAATAACTGTGAAGACTGGAGATATAGAGTTGTGAGGATCTGTATAAAAGACATGCACTGATGATGATGATGGTAAAGAATATGATCTTAAAGATCCTTCTCAAAGTGATCATAATAAGTGATTTCCTCTTTACTTGTATTTGTGAATCATTTTTTAAATGCCATGTCCCTTCAGGACTTAAGTGATCATAGCTCTCCACACATTCCTTTTCTTTATTATCTGTGAATTGCTATCTTTCTTGAGAAAGGTAGTGGAATCATTTCCCTTCTCAATAGTTTGAATTCAGAATGATTTTCCTTGTTGGTGATCATGGTTCTCCATAGATTTCTTTTTATTTATTATCTGTGAAGTGCCATGACTTCTTGGAAAAGATCGATTATTTCTCCCTCCAGGAGAGCCCAGTCTACCCTGAAAATTAAAAGTAACAGGGAGAAGAAATAGATTTTTAAGGGCATTTGTGTGAAAGTGAATGCATCAGACTAGGTCTGAGCTTGAACATGACTTGCTTACTCTACTTTCCACACCAATAGCGGTTTAGCTGCCTACACATCACTTGTGAATACCAATGTGTTAGAACCATATTGCAAATAAAGTAAATTTGGAAGATTGAAAGAAACAATGTCTGTACATATGATTACCACAGAAATCACGTTTACAGATTCTCAGTGGTACGAGGGTGGGGATAAACAAGAGTGTTCCCCAGCCCCCACTCAGTAAAATTAATCTGAGCATTTATAACAAGCTTAACTATATGCAAAATAAGCTAATTATCAAATGACTAGTATATGGACTCTGATTTCAGGGTCATACATCATGTGAAAACTAGTTTAATTAGAACACTGACTCTAGAGAAACAAATCGTTATATAGAATTATGTCAAGACATCTTTGGGAAACAAAGAATGGTGAAAGAATTTAATCATTCTAATAGGTCAATATCTTTGGTTGAAGAAGCATAAACACATGAATACCAATAAAGATCAGATTAATATTCTGAAATCTGTTTATCTCATAATGGTAATATTAATAGTAATATTAGGGATTTCGTTGTAAGGAAACATTTGATATTCATTGAGAGAGCAACCAGTTCTTCTTCCAATTGAAATTTATAAAATCTTTCTATTAAAAGATTTTTTTTGAGGTAAATAATTTTTTTCAACTTCACTGTTATCACTCTTTCCAGTATTAATTATGTTTCCTTTCTAACATCTTGTCTGAAGTCATATAGAAAATCAACATCTTGACTATGTCATCATTATTTCTTCTTTGAGTTACATGCGATATCCATTTTAGCTGTTGCTCCTGTTGAAAGTCCTCAAGGTTTCTGTTATTTGGTACAGTTCTTTCTTTGGGTATCATCAGTCCACAAGGTTTGAAGAACGACAGTTTTTGCTAAGATCTACACATTTAATTTGCTCAAAACCATTTTTAACCATTAATCAGAAAGCCATTGTATACAGCTGACAGTTTAGATATTTCTGAATGAATTTGGCACCATGCATGTGGTCCATATGAAAGTCTCAATCTGAGGAGGCTATTTAAGAACATGATTTGAGTTTTTAGGTTTGTTTTGGTTATGTAGCACATTGCAGTATTGCGTGAAACCAACTCTAAAACTATCAGCTAAATTCATTTTATCATGTGGAATAATGACATTAAATCTTTATGCTTTCTTTTATTTGTCAAGTTATTTTTTCTTTATTGCTTTAAGTCTCTTCATTTTCTTTTTTAGATAATTATTAAAGTGAGGAGGTGAAGGCACAGTGGAGTAATGGATAGCGGCTCGGATTGAGGAATCGGAAAGCTGAGTTTGAATTCCAGTTGAATCTGTTACATTCACTTACGTGCTAATAACCTTGGGAAAAGTATGAATTCTCTTCTCCCCCCAGCTATGGGTAAATAGCAAGACTGACTGGGTTCTATAGCCTTGGATGGCAACTGGTCTACCACAGAAAGAAATGGCAACCTACTGCAGAAAAAAATTTGCCTTGTCAGTTATTTATCGAAAAATACATGATCGCCTATGTGTGTATCATGCATGGCACATAACTGAGTGACTGATTAAAGTGATCCTCCTGTATAAAAGGGAATGCTAATCAATCACTTCACAGATGAAAAAGTGGGACTAAAGCAACAGAGATGTAGTCCTACAGAAGGATACTGAGAATAATGTGGTTGGAACATGTGAGCAATGAGGCAGTTTTAAGGAAAATAGAAACAAAAAAGACACTTATTGTAACAAATAATCGGATCAACCTGACAAGAGACCCAGCATTGGTTGCATGGGGTGCAGTAAGCACTAAGAGTTATGTCCTCTGCCAAAATTGGCTTGTGAGAGAGGGCATTCTAGTTAGAGTAGATAGCACTGACAAAATTTGCATGTAAATTATACTGGGCAGCTTTTTCTCAGTTGGGTAGAAGTGCTCTCAATGTGCAGAAAACCAGACATGATGACCACATTTATATTTATAATCAGAAAGAGACATTTTAAATTTCTGGTATGCATAATGAGGAAAGAGAGCCTGGAGAATTTAACACTTTGCAGGACATGCTGAATACAAGAGAGGCAGCGGGAAATCGAGTAAACTACTTAACAAGCTTTTGTAAATGAATGGCAGAACAGAGAATAGGAAAGAAAGTAAAGAGACAAACATTTCTAAATAGATGAGGAATTTGTGCAGAGTCATTGATTGGTTGATTTTTTTTTGTGGCATATCAACACCTCTATGGGTTATTTAATGCCAAAATATAAACATTTTTTGTATGCAATTTTATTTTATCTAGTGACACAAGTATTACTAATTAACCCATAGCTGTGAAAAGTCGTGATTTCATACCTTTCCCAAGAGTATTTGCATGTAAGTGAATATAACGAACCCAACTGGAATTGGATCTCAGCTCTCTGATTAACAGTTCCTAGTCATTATCTACACATCCAAGCTTACAGCACCTAGTATTTTCAAGCAGTCACCCATCTGTGTACTGACCAAGCTTGACATTGCTTAACTTCAGTAATTGTATGGGAAACAGTCTTTCGACATAATGTGGCTGTAAGTTGTGGATAGTCTTGATTGCTCCTGAAGGGTCATGGCACATAAAAGTAGAAGTTATTTGTATGCAAATGTTAACATAGTGTTTGTTTTATATTCAGAATGAATAGAAAAAAACTCATCTGTTCAACTTTTTATTTTATTTTCTAGCAAAAGTTAAAGACTGGCATCTAGTTTTCGTTCCTTTTGATAAAAAAAATATGCATGTCAAATTTTATTTGCTCTTCAAAAGACAGTTGCAAAGCTATGACAAAAAAAAGAGGCCATAATATATTTGGAAAATAAATTCAATATTCAAAAGAAATCTTTAATACTTTATTGTTGTGCATCTAAAGAAAGATTATTTCACTTCAATGCTACAGAATTAGTAAAAACTTACTGACTATAATGTGGAAATAAAAATTTCTATATTAAGTTTAAATTTTCAGTTCTGGCACTTTTATTTAAAAAGAATATTTGTAATTTTGCTTTCACAACTTTTTTTAAAAGTATAAGTTAACAACATCAATGAAACTTCCCATGAAGTCGACCATATTTTAGTTTTTTTTTTACCATGGGCCTTCAGGATGTAAGACAATCATGGCTCCACACAGATTCCTTTTCATTTCGTTATTATCTGATAATTTCCATGATCTCTGAAGAAAGATAATGGAGTGATTTCTCATTGCCTTGTCTGTGGTTTTGAATTTAAAATATTTCTTTAACTGCCTGGTTGCCACCCAAGGCTAAAGAAATGAGTTTATCTTGCTATTTAAGCCATAGCTGGGTGGAGAAGAGGTAGTTATGTCCTTCCTAAGGGCATTTGTATAAAACTGAATTTTAGACAGATACCCCATTTGTGTAAGCCTATAGATGTAATACTCACTGCCTAATAAATAAAAATGGTCATCTAGTTTAAATATGAATGGAAGTGAATGCAATGCACTAAGCTGGAATGGCAACTCAGCCCTCCATTTCCACTTTTTATACTAATAACCATTGAGTTTTCAAGTCACAGACTAAGCTACTACAATAGTGATTTTGGGAAGTGGGCCAGGCTGAGAACTTTTCAGTACCTATTTGTAGTCAAGAAAATTTGCTTTTATACTCCATTAATTCTTTGAAATGGTTTATAAATTAAAGATAGTGAGAACTACAACTAAAATTATTAGATTTATGGATAGAAAAGTCTGAATGAATCAGATATAAATAAAAAATTAAATATGAATCAGAATCCAATAGGATGATGAGATAAAGAAGAAATAGGAAATGTTTATCAATCTGACATGTTTCACTTTTATTAAAGATTCATCAGAGAATGAGATATGGAGGAAAATAAAAAAAAAAGAAATTCTCGTATATTTTATTTTTTTGTTGTTTGATTCTTATTGGTTAAGCTGTGCATTTGACTTGTTAATCAGTGTTAGTATAATTTATGGTATTCTCAATTCAAAGAGATGATACATCCTTTTAAAGCTCAAAAAATTAACGGATTTCAAACCTAACTGAAAAATGTAAACATTGCTTTATATATGTAAGTGTAGCATAATTCTAGTTTATCTATGTAAGATTCAGATGATAGTGTGTGTGTGTGTGTGTGTGTGTGTCTAGTAGACGTTGTCTATGTTTGGTGACTGTCCACAGGTTGATTTGGGGACATTTCTATGTAAACGCCATTTATGGTAGATAAACATATATTAGAATCTTTGGGAATGGATTTGATAAAGGTTGGTGATAGAATATAGTTTTTTTGATGTGTGTTTATAGTTGGTAAAATATTTATCAGGATTCCCTCAAAGTATTTTCGACAAAGAATTATGCATGTTTTTTTATTAGGGTTCCATTTGTAAAATCAAAGTTATGGCCAATTTTGTTCCTGAGTATTATCAGTGAGTTTAAAGGATTGTCCTAATGTAGATCACTTTTATGTTCATAGATGCAGGCTTTTAGATTCTCCGATGTCTCACCAGTGTAAGAGTTTTTACATTGCAAGCATTTTATTTGATAAATCCTAACATCTGAAGTTGTGTCAAATTTATTTTTCTTCCTGATGTTCAATTGTCTTGGAAATGGTAGCAAAAACCTTAGTAATGGGGATAACTAATTTTCAAATTTTCAGCAGTATGGAATTTTGGAAAAGTCGATTTAGGCTCATGAAATCCAATAATAAGTGAATAAATATAAGCAGGAAATAATAATTTGCATGAAAAACAATTTCATTTTCATTATTCATAATAATGTCTGATGGTTGTTGAAGACGAAAAGGAGACTTGAGGCAACAGCAATATTGTTCTACAGAAGTATACTGAGGATACTATAGACTGAATATGTGAACAACGAAGCAGTTTTAGAGAAAATGGAAACCAAAAGGAAACTTATACTCAACATCAAGAAGAGGCAGTTGAAATTTATGGGGCACATAATGAGGGAGGAGGGATTGGAGAATCTGATACTCACAGGACAGATTGAGGGGCAGAGGAAAACAGTGCATAACATACTTGATGAGCTTGCTGACAGATGACAGAACAGAGTTTAAGAGAAATAACAAAAAGACCAAATTTATTAAGATCTACAAGGACAGTGAAGTCCAGGGTATGATTAAAAACTACATCTGGCAGCAAAGCCTCTGATTGGGAAATTGGAGGTTTAGATGAATATCAATGGCCTCTTAATTGCTGTTGTTCCCAGGTTTCCCCTGACCCAGGGGGGTAGCATCTGTTAGGATCACAACTATGGATAAATAGTGAACCCCAAACAAAAACAAAAGAAATTATAAAAATACATTTTTATAGTAAAAATACCAGCAATATATTTTTATATAAAAAAATTACCAACAATACATATAGTAAAATGACTAGCAATACTTTTTCTGTAGTTAAAGGGATACAATAGTATTCAAAATATATTTAACTGAAGCCAGAAAATTGTATTCAAATTTAGATTTTGACATTAAATAACCCATCGTGGTTGATAAACACTAAACAAAATCAACCAACAACAAAGGACAGAAAATTGTGGAGATCCAAAATTGTGTACATCCTGAAGAGACTTGAATGAATTAGAAATATTATGTTTGCTTATTTTTATCATAATCCTTTCATATTCATAAATATTTTTCTGTATATTATAATTAAATAAGGCAAGAAATGCACTGTAACAGTGATGAGGAAAATAAAGGTGATTCTCTGTTACAATGGATTTCCTGCCTTATTTAATTGTAATATATGAAAAAATATTCGTGAATATGAAAGGATAATAAAAATAAGCAGATGTAATGTCAGTAATTTATTCAATCAGATATGTCTAAAAGAGAATTTGCTGGCTAAGTACACGCACGCACACACACATATATATATATATATATATATATATATATATATATATATATATATATATATAAGTGAACATAGAATTCAACACTTAGAGGCGGCAGTCTGTTTCATGCTATATGCAATCATCAGGCCATGTGTGCTGTTATTTTTCTCAGTTGTTTATATATATACGGGTCAGTGGTGCATTGTGGGTAGTCTATTCTGGCGGTTATTTTACCAGAAGTCATTTATTTATTTGGGTTAAATCATTTTGCTCATTTTTATTTATTTTTATTTTCTTATTTTATTTTATTTATTTATTTATTTTTTTTTAAATCGGTGTTTTTATTAACGTCATAAAAATTTGTTTATATCACTTATTTAATAGTTTTGTTTTGGTCTGAGAATTTAATTAAAGCTATTTATTCGATTTTGGGGTTGATTGTTGTAGTTTGTTCTAACTATTATTTTGGCAGGAACAGTTTTTAATTTGTGTTTATTTGGATTGATTATCTTTATTTGTTTTTTCTAATGGTAACTTTATTGGGATTGGTTTGTTTATTTACTTGGATGAATTTAGGTCAATTTATTTTACTTGTATATTTTCTCTTTTCGGTTTTTCGATTTTTAAGTAACGTAGTATTTATTTATTTTTATTTTTTTTTTATCGTTATATAATAGTTATAGGTATTTTTTTCGTCCAATTTTTTGGTACGATTTTTTAGTCTAACTAATATTTGTCATAATGGTTTGCTAATTTGTTTATTATTTACTTTATTTATTTGGGTTCGTTTATTTTTTTTTTTGTTATTATTATTATATTTCGTCTATTCTAACAGGTGTGATTTGGTAATTTGTTTGGATTAATTAATTTTGCTTATTTAATTGTTATTTTGTTTATTTATTTGTTTTTATTTTGTTTTTTCTGTTTTCAATTTTTAAGTAACGTAGTGAAAATTTGTTTTCATGTCGGCATTTTGAGATGAGCTTGGATCTTTTATGTAATAATTTATTTTGGTCTGGGAAAGTAATGATAGCTATTTTTTCATTTTGCTAGTTTGCAAGTTTTTGATTGATTGTTGTAGGCAGATGATCTTTTCCTTATTTTCCAAGATATTTTTGGTGTGATGTGCATTTTGTTTTTAATTCCCCAGATATACTTAGAAAGCATTGTACTGTTCGCATATTTACTATTTGTCAAAGGTTTTTTTTTGTGTATAAATTCTTTGTTTCCAGGGTCCTTCAGTTACTCCTATGTATACTTTTTCTTCATTATCTGGTGATTTTATCGTGGCTTGGTATATTACGTTGTTTTGTAAACAATTTCCGTTTAAGGGACATTCATTCTTTATTCTGCAGTTGCACATGGGTTTAATTTGTTCATGTGGTTTGTTGATAATTTTCCTGTTGTGCTTTTTTATTATTTGTGCCATGTTCTCGGTGCAGCTGTAGCTGATTTTTTTGTGTTTTTTTTTTAATATTTTGTGTAGGGTGCTTGATTCCAGGAAGTGGTGAGTATGTGAGTGTTTCCCAGCAACACTCACATACTCACTACAGAACACAAAAAAGGCCAACAGGAGAAGAAATATCATATGGTTCAACCCGCTGTACGGCAAAAACGTAAAAACAAATGTAGGAAAAATATTCTTCAAACTCTTACACAAACACTTATATACCACAATCACCAAAACAACACATTCTCTCCATGAATCAGTCAGTCAGTTATGTCACTTATGTGCTATGCATGATACATGCTTAGGTGATCATATATCTTTCGATATATGACTGATGAGGCAGATTTTTTTTCCTGCAGTAGGGTGCCATTTCTTTCTGCGGCAGACCACTTGCCATCCAAGGCTATAGAATCTGGTTTGTTCTACCATTTACCCATAGATGGGGGTGAAGAGGAGGCTTCATTTCTTTCCCAAGGGTATTAGCACATAAGTGAATGTAATGGATGTGATTCTCCATGAATACCTAAACTAATATCCCAATTCTTACAAACACCTGTAGAGGATGATGAACAACATGATTTTATTTACATAAAATAACCCCATGATATGCATGAATAAACATATATACAAGTAAACAAAATTTTTAGTATGGAACCCTCCCCACATCTAAACATGGCAGAAAAGCAACTGGGTGAAAATACAGTGGGAATGTAAAAAAAAAAAAAAAAAAAATGAAATGTTCCCACTGTTTTAGAGAGTTATGCCTTCTGTCACTTAAGAAGAGGATGGAAAGAAAAAAGAAAACTAAAAATATAGGTGACTAAAAAAAGTATCCAATGACTGTTCATTCCCTAAGTTAACCAATTTTCAGTGAAAACAAAAAAAAAAAAAAAAAAAAATTCTTACTCTAACCTAACTGGGCCAGGTGGGCATATTTTTCTCAGAAGAACAAAAATCCTTCAACCATTCAGCTTGAAATGACACTCAAAGTTAGCACCATTCACTCGCACCATTCATGCAAATCATCCATCTTTCAGTAAAGTCCTCGAAAGAAAGTCTCTCCCTTTCTACCCTGACCTTGACCTTGACCTTCAGCTAGTGTCAAAAGTATGCAATCAGTTGATGAGAAGAGAAAAGCAATGACTTATGAACTTCATCCATCTTCATTATCCATACCACCATTTGCATCATGACCATCAAACACAGAAACACATAGTGCTTCCTTCTATCCAACAGCAAGCTCATATTGCTACAGACAGAACTGGAATTCAGGGCAAAGAATTGTCCATGTAGCATGTGGATCATCTTACTATCAATAAGCTTACAGCAGGCATATAACCAGGCAGTGAAGGAGGTGTGCTCAAGAAACACTTCCATTTCCCTGCAGTGGATACATTCTGGTCAACCAAGCAGTCCTGCTATGAAAGACCTTTTGTCAAACCAACTTAGAAGTGATGAGGCAGCTGATGTATCTTTGTTCTTTTTTGAGACTATTTTCTGCCACCTTAGGTACTACATTGGGGAAAATCACACCATTTTTTTTTTTGGCCTATAGTTTTGTGTGTCTCATTAGCATGCTCTCTACATTTTTTCCTTTTGGGAAGCAAACTGTAGAGAGATGCCATTCTCGCTACATTGCCACCAAGTTGGTTTCTGTCATGTTGGCAATTTCTGTATATGTTGAAAGATATGTGGCTTATCATTACTACTCGCCTATCTTCCTTCGGAATCACCTCTATCTGATCTCCTTATGGCATTAGAAATGCCCAAACCTGTTGACCAAAGATAAAGCTGGGCACTTCATAAGCAGTAATGTGTGTGCAACTTTCAATATGCAGTCCTTGTTTGGCAGGTCCCTCTTGGTCAGTGCTATACATTCTTCTAAGATTGACAATAGTATTTCCCATATAGAGAAATACTTTCCTTTGACTATTTCTTGGGCTTTTACTCCCAACTCTGCTAACATTTTAATGATGTAATAATTGTTGGATTTAATTAAAAACAGAAATAATTCTTTTCTCCACAGCTTCCAACTATGGAAGGTTTATGATTAGTCCATCTGGTGTGACTAGGTGGGCATATTGCTTCACCTTCTTTACCGATTCCAAAATGTCTATGAAGCACTGAGGTAGCGACTTCCATGTGGAGGACAAGGCAGTAGCCAAATTTTCCTTGTCTTTCTTTTTCCATGTCTTTGCCAGTTTGTGAGGTTGTAGATTGGTTCTTTCTCTAATGTTCCAGTGACATTTTTTCAGGGGTCACAAATAGACCTTTGACAGCTATTACTAATGTCCTCCTCATCCATTATGGACAAGGAAGGAATGGCACAAAGTCAAAAAAAGCTTATGGATCCTGTCAGGTGTTAAAAAAACTATATATACAAAATACTAAAATAGAAGGTCACAAAAAAAATCCACTAGTCAATCCAGACAACATAATCATACATGACTGGTTCTTAATCCATCAACTGAATAAACAATTCAAAACCAATACAACAACAGTAAACCTTTCTGCCTGTCACCTCATTCTCCATTTTTATGTATCATTTACAGCCAAAATTTACATATATGCAAAGATAATCTTTTGAGATAGTATCTGACTGGGATCTATTGGTTTTAATTATGTAACCCACAAAGCTGGCATTTCTTTCTTCTTTGAACAGTTCAAATCTTTGGTCATGCTGGAGGTAAGATTCCAATTATGGAAGGTTTATGATTAGTCCGTCTGGTGTGGCTAGGTGGGCATATTGCTTTGCTCTCTTTACTGATTCCACAATGTTTATGAAGCAACCATGCAAAGCTGGAATTTCTTTCTTCTTTGGACAGTTCAAATCTTTGTTCATGCTGGAGGTGAGTTATTTTATTCTACCATTGCAGAAAATGCATGCAACCCTGGGCCAATTTACCCTCTGTCGTAGTTCATAAAAATGCATAAAGAAAACAAGGTAGTAACATTTTATCTGAGACAGAGTGAAAAATATTGCACACTGATCCTAGGCAGAACACACAAATATGATACTAAATGCTAGGAAGCAACTTTGATCTTATGCAGAGTGAAAAAATAATACACACTTGTGAAAATATTAAACTGGACAGAAGACACAAATATCATACTGAGTGGAAGGAAGCAATACTTTGATCCTGGGTAGAGTGTGAAAATACTCAATTTTGATGTTAGATTGTGTGCACAAATATTGTTCCAAGGCAGACATGCTGATCTCTTCATATAAATAATCCTGGCATTTTTATGGTTAAGATTGTTTAGTAGAAATAAATATTGTCTTCTTCTGATCCAAAGTGTCAGTGTCAGAAAATCTAATCTATCAGTATGAAAGCAATATTCTATTTACTACTACTAAAAAGTAAAAAAGAAAAATATATATCTTTAAAACAAACTTACATAATTCACATGGCTCAAAAATGTTAGCTTCTCCAATATCTTAAATTTCATTTTTTTTCTTTTAAAGCCAGTTCAAAATATCTTGTTGCAGAGAGATCAAATTCAGTGTCTGCAAGCCAATTTTCCTTTTTTCAGTACACAAGAATTTTACAAAAACTCTGAGCTTTGTAAATAACTGTGAAACATCTGGAAATATTCGGTTCAAAGCAGAGATCAAAAACAGGAAATGTTTTCAAGTTAGAGAACCCACTGTACCCAGAAGGCTGTGACAAAAAATGCATATAGATTTTTCTCTTTCCAGATATTTCCTAAGCTTATTACAGCAGAAGACCAAAATAGAAGCAGAGGAATTCAATTAGAAAGACTATGTAGCATGAAACTTAAGTGAGAGGACTCACTTCTATGACTTGAAAAATCAGCATTCAAATGTTGGATTATCCTCTGGCTTAAACTGATCACTGGTATTTTCTGTTTAAATTTCTAGATGAGGATTTATTACTATTTGTTTACAGTTGAACTAATACTATCATCTTTGCTGTAATAATCACAAGATTTGAACTGGTGTGTTTCCAACTTTCTTCAGGTGTTTGTAAATCTGAGCAAACTTTAAGATATTTTAAACTGGGGTAGATTTTTATCATTCTACTGTCTATGTCAAGAGATATCATAGTAATGCTAATATTAACCATTTCCTTATAAGGAAACACTTGGCATTCATTGACTGAGAAGTCAGTAGTACAATCAGTTCAAATTTATAAAATCTTTCACTTAAAACAATTTTTCAGGAAAATAGGTTTCTCAAGTCTAGTAGCTGTTATCACTCTTTCCAGTATGGATGAGGGCTTCCTTCCTAACTTTTTATTTGAAGTTGTGAAATATAAACATCTTAAGTCATTATTTTCCCTTCAAGTTTTATGTGATATCCATTTTAGCTGTTGCTACTGTTGAAAGTCCTCAAGTGGTGTGCTTTCAGTTATTTGGTATAATAACCTGTTATGATTGTGTAGCACCAGTCTAAAAAAGATGGTCTTCACCTAGAACTACAGGCTTCACTTGCTGAGAGCCATTTTTAACCACTGATTTGAGAAAGTCATTGTATACAGTGGATAATTTAGATATGTCTGAATGACTTTGGTGCCATGTCTTGGATAAGCAGTAGAAATTAGCCTTTTAGAGATAAAAGCATAATGGTAAATTAGAAGAATCAGCAATATTATTGATCTTGATCTGGCAGCTCAGCTTCAGTCACTTTTCTATCAACAATAAATGTGTCTTTTCTATAAATACTTACATGGTAATTGTTCGGACGAACTCTTCGCTATGGCATCTAAACTTTTTGAATTTAAGCAGAGTACTAGATTGATGTCAAGATCTCATCAATTTACAGTTAAGCTGGCTAGAAGTAGCCATAATTTCTATGTTAACAGTTTCTTTTCTCACATTTCTCACTAACAGAACTCCCTTATGGCTCCATGCTTTCCAGCCAACATTAATCTGCAAAAATTTAAATGCAATGTCAATTGCTATCTAATGTCATCATGATTACTCTTTTCTCCTCATTATTAATGCTACTGTTTCTAATTCTTCCACACTCTGTAACCTTTTGCATTTTAGTAGCTTTACTCTCTTCCTTGGGGTGATACCAATTAAAAAAAAAAAAAGAAGAAATATATGTGTACTCACCAAATATTTGTAGCAGTAAGAATTATATATAATATCAATAATATCAAAACCATATTGTTCACGATATTGCTATAATGGTTTCAATATAAATTTCAATGTAAAATTCTCAGATGAGAACCAAAGATAATAATGAGTTGATCTTAGTCTTCATAATTGATATACATAAATAAAAACCATTAGTATAAAACATGCTTAGAAAAAAGATTTCTTGCAGATTGAAAAAACATTTTTCTGTAGAAATTTCTTACATCAATCTTGTTTTTGTTTTGTCTTGAAGAATGGATTTGTAGCATTAAATACAATTTTTCTTTTTTATTCAAAAATGAGGATTAGTGTCCATTAGGGAATCTGTTTTTCAAAAGAAAATTGATTCATGCATGTCATTATCATTGGTGTCCTTAAAATTTTCTTGCTGCTCTAATTACATGAGAGTTTCATTACCTTGCAAAATTAACATAAAGAAACCTTGTGGTCACCAAACTGTCATCCCTGGGGTCAGGGGTTGTGTGTTGAGTTGGTTTAGAAAATAGCAAAACAAAACAGGATAGAAATATTTATTCTATTGGGAACATTGTTCATATAAAGAAAATTTGAAGAAATTTTCTTGAGAGTCTTTGTAAATAAGGAAAGAAAAGCTGAACTTACTCTGCTGATGAATCAGTGAGTGAATGGAGGTCTACTGTGTATGGCATGCGTCTGTTGCACTGACCGTTATCTTCAGCACCCTGTCACAACTTCAGCTAGGGATAAAAGAGAGCTAGCCACTTCTTGTTCACAGCATACATGCTCCCTTATTTATTTATTTATGTATACCCAAATAGGGTTATGTCTGTTGATAGGAATTTTTTTTGGATGTGCCTGACAAAGAGGTTTGTTTGCTACAACTTGAATATTTTAAATGTGATTCTATGAAATGGCACCCACTAACAGAATCTAAATTTTCAGTCAACAAACTAAGCATTTTTTGTTTTGAAAAACTAAAATAAACTATATTAACCTGCACAAAAACTGCACTAGTCAAGTTATTTATGCACCGAATACTAGTATTAGTATGATTAAATTATTTCCATCAATTTTCCCCCTGGCACAGGACTTGGAACAACACGCTTACAAAATATTTTACAAAAATATTTCCTGGCATTATTATTCAAACTGGCACATTTATTAAACTCTAATAATAAAGTTCAGTGTACGTGTGTCTGTCCATTTTTCAATCTCAGCAAATTATAAGCTACCTGATGTAACAGGTAGTAACTATTGTAGTTACACGCGATTAAAAATGAAATAAATTACTCATTTAAAGTTAAATTTAAGTATCAGAGTGAAAGGTTTAAGAAACAATTCTTTATTAAAGATTTAATTTTGCTTTTTGCCACAATTGCAATTGATATTGTCTAATTAAAACTTAATCGAGACACCATACATTGCTCATATGTTTTTTTTTTCTTTTTCTAGAATGTATATTGTAATGTACATGAAATATTACATAGTTTGTGTTCCGTAATCTCTTTTAAGAGTGACTTTATGCGAAGGGATCATGAAGAATGGTGAGTTTAAAAGAAAATAAAAACTGCATACAAAATAAATGTAAGCAACTTACGTATACAAAGATTCTGCCAAATTAAGGTGTTGAATAAAGATAAAATAATTCTATTATTTCTAAATTCTTATAACTTATATGTACAAATTATACTGTAGATAAAAGGCCAAACGGCCAAAGGCCCAAAAGCCCTATGCAGGAGCTAGCCTAAAGTCCCTTCAAAGAGCATCTTCTGGGCTAGTATATAAATAATTTTTGACAGAACATTTATTTTAGTCAGAATTTTTATTTTTCTAAGTTGAAAATTTTTTCACCAGCATGATAATACTAGACAACATTTGTAATGCATGGTTGTTAATAAAAGGGGCAGCTGAACATGCAAATTACTAATTCAGTATACCAAAATCAAACAAATACAAAAATTTAAGTATCTGGAAAGTGTTTTAACAGAGAACGGAAAGTGCGATACTGAAATCCAAAGATGCATTGGGATAACAAAAGATACCTTCCAAAAGATAAGCAAAGTATTAAGGAACAAGAAAATTTGACTAGAAACAAAAACAACTGAATTGTTATGTAAATCAATCCTACTATATGGTAGTGAATGCTGGACAATTTCCTCAGAGATGAAGAAACGACTTGAGGCAACAGAAATGTGGTTCTACAGAAGGATGCTGAGAATACCATGGACCAAACATATGAGCAATGATTAAGTTTTTAGAGAAAATGGAAACAAAGATACTTAAAATCATAAAGAGTTAGTTAAAATATCTAGACCATATAATGAGGAAAGATAGCTTGGAAAATTTGATACTCATAGGACAGAATGAATGCAAGAGGGATAGAGAAAAACATAGCATAACATACCTAGTGAGTTTGAGTAAATTGATGACAGAGTTTAGGAGGGCTAATAAAAAGATAAGAGATACAAAGAACAGGAAATTGTAGAGAGCCATGATCACCAAAATCCTGAAGGGATACTGCACATTGAAGAATTATTGAGTAAAGCAGTATATACCACAACATTTCAGACCTTCATCAAATGTATGTCAATCCACATAACCTACAGTGAATTCCAAATTGAACCCTTTATTTAATCTACTGCGGTAAACTGTTCTTATTCCACTGCCCATGTCTAAGGATATCTCGTCAAGTTCTTATTTTTAATTCTCCATACCAAATAATAGTAACACATTAACAAATCATTATCTAGCTCTAAGAACAGGTTTTGCGGCCTTTATATCAGAAATTGTTAAGACAAATAAAAATAAGTGTCATTTGAATGAAAGACATTTCTATAAATGGATTTTATCAAACCTCCTTTGTATTGATTCTATATTTTTTGTTATGAATATTAATATTGATATTTATTAAATCTTGAGAATTTGAAATGAAAGAGAATGTAAGCCAAAACTCTATTTTTTGGAAATATGTAATAATATATTGGTAAATTTTTTATATGATGATGTAAACATGGACATATGATTTATAAAATACATATATAAAAACCTTTATTCACTTCAACGATTACATATAGAGCAGCATAAGAAATGTAGGTGTCATTTACTATAGGAATGCATTGTAAAAGACTTCTCCATATAGCGACGCATTGTAAAAGATTTATCTGTATAGGGAGACATTGTAAAAGACTTCTCCATAAAGGGATGCATTGCAAAAGATTTATCTATATAGGGACGCATTGTAAAATATTTATCCATATAGGGACGCATTGTAAAAGACTTCTCCATATAGGGACGCATTGTAAAAGACTTCTCCATATAGGGAAGCATTGTAAAAGACTTCTCCATATAGGGACGCATTGTAAAAGACTTCTCCATATAGGGACGCATTGTAAAAGACTTCTCCATATAGGGACGCATTGTAAAAGACTTCTCCATATAGGGACGCATTGTAAAAGACTTCTCCATATAGGGACGCATTGTAAAAGACTTTACTCTAATAATGCATTGTAAATTTTTGCAGTGTGGAATCTTTCTTCATTGTGAACTGCCCAGTTATACTGGCTGTGTGTGAGACCAACCTTGACTCATCTATCCCCTCCACTGACCTCTCAATCCCTGGATACCTTCCTCTCCTTAGAAAAGACTCTCAAGCTCACATGCATGACCTTGGAGTTTACATCAAGGACCATCTCCCGCTGGCTAGAGAGTTGTGTCTTGAATCTCCAGACCATTCGTACCTGTGTCTCCGGCTATCTCTTCTCAATGCTGTAAGCTACCTCTTCTTCCTTTATTGCTCACCATCCTCCCAAGACTGTGGTATAATTGAATGCATTTCTGACAGCATTAACAAGGCTCTCTCTCTCTAAATTCATTTGCTCACATATTCGTGCTTGATGATTTTAATGCCCATCATACCAAGTGGCTCAAAAACGCTACTACTGACCCTGAAGGCATTCAAACCCTTAATTTTTCAATTTCTCAATCCCTCATGCAGATAGTCGACTTCCCCACATATTTTCCTTACAACCAGGACAGTATGGCTTCTCTTTGTAATCTATGTTTTACCTCCATCCCCAAGTCCTGTAGTGCCATGTAGCTCTGCCCTCTTGGCAATTCTGATCATGCTGTAGTGTCTATTAACATCTCCTTCAAATCCACCCCCTTCAAAGAACCTCCTATCACTAGAACCTCATTCTGCTATCAACGAGCAGACTGGGACTCGTTCCGGGATTTCCTTTGTGATGTCCCCTGGGATGTTGTCTTTACGCTCCCCATTCAAGAATGTGCTTCCGAGGTCTCCTCCTGGGTTAAAGCTGGAATCAAGGCTTTCATCCCCTCAAGGAAATATAAGGTCAAATCGTGCTCCTCCTCTTGGTTCTCTGCTGTTTGCTCAGCTGCCATTGCCTATAGGAACCACTTCTTCCACCTATATCAAAGCAACATGTCTGACTGCAATAGACGTCTCTTTGTCTCTGCCTGTAACAAGTGTAAGCATGAACTCAATGAAGCAAAGTCACTATTTGCTGCTTGAATGAAAGAACGTATTGCATCTCGCAAATTCGTCTCCAAGGATTATTGGCATCTCTGCAAGAGCATACTTAACAGTAGCAAATCCTCTATACCTCCTTTGTTCAACCAGTTCAAGGTTCTGACCTCTTCTGCTGACAAAGCTGAATGCTTTGCTCAGAAATTCTCATTCAATTCAATGCTCGACTCTTCCGGTGTATCCACACCCGATTTCCCCCTTAGAACTGAGGCTCTATTGAGCAAGCTGCACATTACCCTGTCATCGAGCATTATCTCTAATTTAGACCCCCCACAAGGCTAGTGGTGGAGATGGGATACCAGCCATTGTCCTGAAGAAATGTGTGCCTGAACTGGCCCCTGCCCTCTCCAAATTATATAACTACTGCCTCAATGAATCTTGTTTTCCAGAGTGTTGGAAGTCCTCATCCATTGTGCCTGTCTTTAAGAACTCTGGTAACCCTTCTGACCCTTCTAATTACCGTTCTATCAGTCTCCTACCCCTCTTCGACAAAGTCTTCGAAGCTTTAATCAATGCTGAAGTGGTTAAGCACCTTACATCTCATGATCTGCTCTCCGACAAGCAATATGGTTTCCGCTTTGCTTGTTCTACAGCTGATGTGCTTACGACCATCACTGAAATTGTTTACCAAGCCCTTAATAATAACGGAGAAGCTTGTGCCAAGGCACTAGATATCTCCAAAGCATTTGATAGGGTTTGGCATGCCGGCCTTCTTCACAAGATTCAGCATTATGGAATTTCAGGTCGATTGTTTGACTTAATACAATCATTCCTGTCAAAACATATATTGAAGGTGGTTCTCAATGGATTCTCCTTCTACTCCTATTCCACGAACACAGGTGTTCCCCAAGTCTCCATCCTCAGCCCTACTCTGTTCCTTATCTTCATCAACAATCTTCCTGACATCATAGATTCCCAAATAGGCATCTACGTGGATGACACTACAATTTACTCCTGCTGAAATAACAAATCTAGTGTCATTGACAAAACTAACCTGGCTGTTCATCTCAAAAAGGATCTCCAATCGGTTATGAACTGGGGCAGGGATTGGCTGGTTAACTTTAATGCCTCAAATACAAAACTGCTCTCTATTACTCATCACAGAGAACCATCCCTGTCCCCCATAAGAATGTCTGACGCTCAACTTCTTGAGAGCTCCTCTTTACGACTACTTGGTCTCACATTGACTGCTGACCTGAGATGCAACAAATACATTGAGTCAACAGCTTCGTCCACTGCAAGAAAAGTTGGCTCCCTGTGCCACACCAAGAAATTTTTCTCACCGGAGTTGATCTTTCAAATCTACAAATCAACTATTCACCCTTGCATGGAGTATTGCTGCCATACATGGTCCGGTCTCCCTTCTGTTTGTCTCAAGGTTCTTGATAAGATCCAGAGATGGATATGCAATGTAATTGGCCCTGATCTGGCATCTGATCTGCAGTTGCTCTCTCACAGACATGTTATCACCTCTCTGTCTTTTTTACTTTCATGGTAACTGCTCCAATGAGCTGCTTTCGCTGGTTCCCAGACTTCATGAATTTAAGTGTTCTACTAGGCTGGCATCTCACTCTCACCCTTTCACTGTCGAAACTGTTAAATGTAGCCGTTTCTTCTACTCCAATAGCTTTGTGTCTCGCAATTCTCGCCTGTGGAACTCCTTCTCCTTTTCTTGTTTCCCTGATAGCTATAATCTCCAACTATTCAAATATAATATCAATCAACATCTCCAGATGCCTTGATCTATCCCCTATCCTTCTCTTCATCCTTTCCTCTATCACTCCAACTCTCTGTAACCCTTTGCATGCTAGTAGCTTCCCACCTTGCTTGGGGTGAAATGCTTAAAAAATAAATAAATAAATAAATAAAAAAATGACTGCATTTCAGTTTATTTTAACTATGTTTATGTAACCCCTGATATAAATGGGAGAATTTATTAAACAAATACATCAAATCTTTCATCCATTCTCTTGATTACCTCGAGAGTGACATAGCAAATTCTGCCAATAAGGAAAGAAATTAAATAAAAAATCAGTTGTATTTGATTTTTGTATGTTTATGGAAAATTTTGACTCTTCTTATTGCTGCCCTTTGACTATTTCTTCTTCATCATTGTGAAAATTTGCTTTAGTAAGTTTCTGCACAAACAAACAAAATAAAACTATATTCCTAGCTGTTTATACAATCCATGATATCCTGAGTTGGATTTATGAAACAAAAATGTCAAAACTTTCATTTATACTAATGAATACTAATAATAAATCTCCAGTGATGCAGTAATGTAGCAAAAAATAAACCTCATACAGAAATGCATTGTAAATTATTTTATTATAGAAATGCATTGTAAATTATTTTATTATAAGAAAATGCATTGTAAATTATTTCATTATAGGAAAATGCATTGTAAATTATTTTATTATAAGAAAATGCATAAATTATTTTATTATAGGAAATTCATTATAAATTATTTTATTATAGAAAATACATTGTGAATTATTTTATTATAGAAATGCATTTTAAATTATTTTATTATAGAAAATGCATTGTAAATTATTTTATCATAGAAAATGCATTGTAAATTATTTTATTATAGAATGCAAAGCTATTTCAATACTGACTGCCTGTGTTAATGGATAGGATATATTAAACAATATCAAATCTCACTTTCACTCTAATAATAAAATATAGTAACGTTGCAGGAATGGAAGTTATTCTATGCCTCCACAAACAATATTTGGCGAATTCATGTGCGTTCAGGTAAAAATAAACACAAAATACAGAGTTCAAACAAACAACAATTAATAAATGTATTAACAAAACATGTTGTAGAATGGTAATATAAGAAATGAAGTTAAAGTTGTGAAGATTTCAAAGCAAACTTTAGTGTGCATCTCTGAATTATGTCCATGGCCTTGTGTCGATTGAAACAAGAAGAAATGTATATTGTCACCTCACAAGTCGAAAGAGAAAGTTTTTAAATCTTATTCCACCTGTGATTATTGTCAGGGGGTACTAATCCAGCAGCAACAAAGTAAATAGAAGAAAGAAATAAAACAATAATTACAGTTACCTTTTATCATCAACAGCCTTTGAACTCACTATATTCAAGTAAAATTTGGGCTCTATTTATTAGGTTGGTGCAAAAATAATGACGTAATAATGTCGTTTTTTGACGTTAAAAAATACGTCAAAAAACGACATTATTACATCATTATTTTTGCACCAACCTAATAGTAATCAGCCAGTTATGTGCCATGCGTGATACATGCTTAAGCAATCATGTAGCTTTTGATACATGACTGATGAGGCAGATTTTTTCCCAGAGTAGGTTACTATTTCTTTCTGTGATAGACCAGTTGCCATCCAAGGCTTACAGAACCCGGTCTATCCTGCTATTTACCTATAGCTCAGGGAAGAAGAGGATTCATACCTTCCCCAAGGGTATTAGTGCATAAGTGAATGTAATGAATTCAAGTGGAATTTGAACTCAGCTCTCTGATTCCTCAATCAGGGCCGCTATTTCCTACTCCCCAATGCCTTTAGTAATAGAAGAGAGTTATAACTTTCATTTGGGACAATCTAGTCTCCTTTTTTTGTCTTTAATTTTGCCAAGACAACATTTTGGTAATCAATTCTAGACCATTCATAAGGTGAACTGTTTGCTCAAAAATATGGTGTTGGAAAATTTTACAAAGGTCTTAAAACATCATGTAATATATTGGAAGAAGCTTCATCCGAGGTCAAAAATAATAAAAACAGATTGAGTTTATAAGCTGTCGAGATGAAATATTTAAAAAAAAATTTGTTTGCTACTGTTCACTCATTTTGTGTTTTCCACTGTCAAAAGAATAGATCTTTTTCTCTTTATCCATATTTCCCCTGTAGAAGACCACAGAATAAATTGGTTGAAACCATGTTGTGTTCTTCAAACTTGACCTCAAAGACTAAAGGCCCAAACATGTAATAAAAATGAAAGACATATTTAAACTTTTCTTCCTCTTCTATGTGAAATGTTTCATCAGGATGTGGACGGTCATGGCTCTCCACAACTTCCTATACTATGTAGCTATGAGAAATAAAACTATTCCTCTTTCATAATACTTTTTTTTTTTACTATACCTCTTACTACGTGTTTTGCCATCCATTTACACAAGCTCAAAAAGTAGGTTATTTACTGTTCTCTTCTATCTCGCTTGCCTTCAAAGTGTCAAATTCTCCAGTTCCTCATTATTTACTCCAGAAATTTCAACTGTTTCTTTCTGAATCTAAGTATAAGTGTCCTTTTTTTTTTATTTCATTTTCCTTAAAACTTCATTGTTGCTCACATACTCAATCTATGGTATTTTCAGTATCCTACTGTAGAGCCACATTTCTGATGCTTGTCTCTTTCTGAGCTTAAGTATAAGTATCCTTTTTGTTTCTATTTTCCTTAAAATTTTCTCATTATTCTCATTCTCCATCCATGATATTCTCAGCATGCCTTTGTAGAAGCACATTGCTCTTACCTCAAGTCTTCTCTTCAACCATTAGGGAATTATCCTGCATTCACTGCTATCTTAGAGGATTGATACTTCATAACAGTTGGGCACTCCTTTCTTTGCTTTTTAAGGAAATCCTCTCATTCGTTAATACTTGGCTTAGTTTTTGAAATGTGTCTTTCATTATTCAAATGCACCTTTGGAATTCAATGTCATATTTACAATTTTTGTACTTGCTTGATTTTAACATCTATTTTCTAGATGACATCTTCTTGACAATGATACTCTTATATTTATACTAATATATACACAACAGACATAGCATTATTAATTGATTAATTGTTGTCTACCTTGGACTACAATTATTCCTTTAATCCATAATTCTTTGTTTATATAATTACCTCCCTTACTGGAATTCTTCAGTTAGTGAAGAATTTAGTCAAGGAATGTTTATTCAATAAAACCTTGCTATGGTAAACTTGTCTCACTAATTCATTTCACATATATTGTGTTTTCTTACAATCGATGCTTAGCACTTTCTCCTTGTTTGCCTGTTACTACCTTGTCCAGGAGTTCCTGCAGTTTTCTCTCTTCATCTGCCATCAACAGTGTGTAATCGGCACGTCTTATGTTGTACTCACCAATAATAAATTCTGTCAGGGCTCATAGTTTTCTGAGGATCACCTTGCTGTAAAGGTTGAATAATACTTAAGAAATGCACACATCTGATAGTACCCTTAGTAGGACATCTTGATTTAGGCCGGTTGATATTAATTTCATGATTTAAGAAGAAAAAAATAGGGATGTCAAGTGAAACATGTGTACAAACTTAAACTAACATTTATAGTTATATATATATATATATTATATGCACGGTACTTATTAAAAAGCACTCAATATCAGAGAGAGCTATATATATATATGCACACACAAGGTGTATCAAATCAAAAATACTTTTAAAAACTTTGGAGGTGAGCTCCTCACACCAAAACAAGGACAAAAATCCATATAAACATATGTTTGCAAATCCTTTGAGTTAAGTCTAAAAAAAAAAGTTTACAGTAGATGGCACTGTGTTGCCATATAGACTAGGTTACATTTCTCATTCGTGTACATTTGTGGCTAGTCTGTCTTCAATGTTTAATGTGTGTAATAGTGAGTTAGCTGAGACGTGTTCTGTTTAACATTGGCAGGATATTCATATCATGAGCAGGCAGATATAATTTTTATATAATACTAATGAACATGAGGCTGCATGACTGTATCAGATTGCATTTCCAGGCTGAAGGCAGCCGAGTCATCCAAAATTTACTGTTGTTTATCATTGCATTGCTGAGACAGGATCCATGCTACCACACACTATGGTAATAAGTATTTTTAATTGTATCTTGGATTGTACATTTAACAGTATCTACTGTAAACTTTAAACTAGCTCAAAAATGAAAGAATTTGCGGGCATATGTTCATATGAACTTTTGTCTTTTTTTAGTTTGAGGAACTCACTTCCAAAGTTAATAAAAGTTAAAATTTTTTCGATACACCCTGTATATATAATTATATGATCATTTTTTAATTTTATTATAATCTATTGTGTAACTTTTATTATAAATTTATTGTATAACTGCTTTCCCTATTTTTTGTGTCAATATATAATCATTAAAAAGAATGAATGTTTTGATGCATTTGTTTAGTAAATACTACTTTTAATTATTTGGTATAACAATAATTTACAATGCATTTCTACGTATGCATTTAATCTTTGATGTGATACTCTGTATGTAATCATTAAAGGAAATACAAGTCTTATTTGTTTCATAAATGATGTATAGTACAAACTCCAATGTGAAAAATTAATATACTTCAATAATATTGAAATGAACAAGAGACATTATTTCCTTCAGAATAAAAATGTTTCTAAAAAGAAAAACTATTCTGAAAGAACACTTACTTTTCTTAGAATATGAAATATATTTAAAGTAAAATTATTTTTTAAAGGCTGAATATATTATATATATTATATATGTATGTATTTATGTATGTATGTATGTATGTATGTGGCATGGTGACAGAACAAAGAAGAAACAATGAAGGTTTCAAGAAATAAACAATTGTATTAAAGTACAATACAACAAATGTTAAATTGGTGTAGATCGAAAAAAGAGATAAGTGGAATTATAAAAGGTGTCTGAGGATAATGTACAAAAGGAGAGGAAGGATGAGTTTGTTACTCACTGGGGGACAGCCTTTGGTGAGCTGTTTCTTGGAAATGGGAGGTTGCTTTCCGACAAAGTCTGTGAACCCAGCCCAAGATGTTGTCCAACTGCCGAAAATATCTCTTTGATGGGCTTTTCTCTCCTTTCTGAGGTTCAGATTGGCTCCAGTTTTTTATTTTGTTTCTTTAGATGTGAGTGGGTGCTATTGACTGGAAATTCTGGATTGTATTGCTTATTTTTCTTTGAGTGTGTGAGTAAAAATGGAAGCTATTTGCAGAGCCTATGCACAGTTGATGGAATTTTAATTCAATCTTGTGTTTTGGAGCATTCACGTGCAGCCAGTGGTAGAAATTAGGGTAGCATGAATCAGAAGATCTGGTTTTAAGAAGAATGTGACATATATATCATCATCATTGCAGGAACTCATTGCTGAGTACTGGGGTGCTCACTGACATTTCCTTCTGAGAGAAATGAGTCCTATCTTCATGGTAGGTAGGAGGGTTTAGAGGATGGAGTGTGCTCTGGCTTTTCTTTAAGCTCTCTTTGTCTTTTGTATTTGCCTTCTGCTGTTTTCAAAGGATTTTTTTTTCATAGACTGCTATACTTCAAGTGATTGTTTCTGCAGTTTCTGTCTCCCAAATGACCAGATTGATTTCTGTCCTCAACAAAGTGTTTTTGAGCTGATCCTTGAATTGATGGCATGTGACTCCATATGGTCTCTTGCCAGATGTGAGCCCTGAGAAGAGGATTTGTTTGGGTCGACTGACATCTAGGCAAGATGTATAGCCCATCAAAGTCAGTGGTGAATAATGATGGTTTCTAGGCTCTCCATCACTGTGCAGAGGTGAACTTTGTTGTTCGTGATCTGGTCCTGCCATGTGTTTCACAGGATTTGACGAAGTTTCATTTGATGGAATCTTTCAAGTTTGTGGATGTCTCTGTGTTAGAGTACTCAAATTTCACAGGTATACAGGAGTGTTGAGATTACAACAGTGCAGCTGACCTTCAGCTTGGAGGCTTGTGTTAACCCAAGATTGTTGAAGACTCTTTTGAATAGCTTCCAGTATGCTGTGTGGGTAGCCTTGATTCAATTATTGACATCTTTTTTAACAGATGCATTTGATGTTATAAAACTAAAGTATGGCAACTGTTCAACATTCTCCAGTCTCTTGATGGAGATTTTGACTCCAGGTGTCCAGGTGGTGGCTGATGTTCCAGTTATATATATATATATATATATATATATATATATATATATATATATATATATGATAGATAGATAGATAGATAGATAGATAGATAGATAGAGAGATAGCTCATTGAACAAACTTATAGTTAGTGAATGCTAACATGAGAAGCAGTAAAAGTGCTCAATATTATACAAAGCTTAAAATGATAAAATATAAATACTTTAGCAACTTAAGTTTCTCTCCTTTGGTCAATGTTCATCAGGCGAGGTTATATTTTTATAATTATAAATTGGTCATTAATTTTAAATACGAGCATCAAATTTAAAAAAAAAAATGTGTGTGTGTATATATATATATATATATATATATTTTTTTTTTCCTTAATCATTTCACCCCAAGCAAAGTGACAATGCCCTGAGAACACTGGGAGTTACAGGGAGTGAATATGCAAAAGAAGATTGAAAATGGGGAGGATTGAAGAAAGGCCAAAAAAGGAACAAGGTTCAAGGAGAGAGAAGATTGTGATTGACATTGTATTTAAATTTTTGAAGATTGTAGTTAACAGAGAAGCAAGAAATTGAAAGGGTGTTTCACAGGTGGAAAATGCAAGGTAAAAACCTTTTAGAAGTGAAATGATGGTTGCATCTAGCTAGTTCAATTGTAAAATTCATTTTAGTTCAGGCACCAGGATGAAAAGCTCATCTGAGCAGTTACCATAAAAATATTTTTAGAACAGGTAGACATGACATCAGTGAGAAAGTGACTGGAGATGAGATGCCAGGTCAGGATCGATTGTATTGCAGAGCCTTTTGTGGATTTCAGCATCAGCCATCCTGATGGTAGGCAGGAAAGGCTCTCTGTGGTGATTAAATGAAAGCAGTTTTTTTTGAAGGTGTTGAAATTTTCAACGGATTTTTTTTTTACTTTAAATGTTATTTTTAGTGGATGCTCATATTTGAGTAGATGGACCATTTATTTATTAAACAGTATATTTATTTATTTTCATTTACTGGCCTTAATATTTGAGAAAACTAAATATGTGCTGTTTGGTTGGATTTGAACCTGCATCTCCTTGGGCAGAGGGAACTGTTTTTAGATCCGACTGACTCACAAACTTTTGCCTATCAAGCAAGACTGAATAGTGTCTTTATGCAAAGTTTTTCTCATTATAGATTCTCAAATTTTCATATCTGATCAGTTTTATATCCTAATGTTAAAGTAGTTTCTAAAGTAATGGATTTTATTTTTTTATTAAAAAATACTATTCAGTATTGCTTGATTGGCAAATGATCTTCACAGCTGAATCAGTTACTGTTTAATAAATAAAGAGAACATCTACTGAAATATGAGTATCCACTAAAAATAATATTTAAATTAAAAAAAAAAAAATCCCTTATTTAAAGGGATAAAATCTGTCAGATTAATAAATAAAAAATCTATTGCTTTAGATAGATATAGGGAGTGAGAGAGAGAGAGACCTGGATCTGAGCCATATCCAGGTGGCAAATATATGTTTTAGAGATATTTGTTGGCAAATACAGTATCTGGATGAGGTTAAACTCAAGTTTTCTCTTTCTATATAGCTTGTGTACATATAGTGCGAAAACTCTGGTTCTCATACAATCACTAAAGTTAAGCAATGTCAAACCTGGTCAGTACCTAGATGGCAAACTGCTTGGGAATACCAGGTGCTGTAAATGTGGATGGTCTGATGGATACTGGCTAAGAATTGTTAATCGGAGAGCTGAGTTCGTTATATTCACTTACGGAGAAATACCCTTGAGAAAGGCATGAATCCTCTATGTATTCACAGGTTAATAAGTAAAACTTGTATCACTAAAACCATTATTATCTCCCCATCAAAATTCTTACAATCTAAAATATTTTCTGGCTTTAAATAACCTACAAAGTGTTGACAATCCATAGAAAAAGAATGAATAAGTCTCTCACTCTCTCTCATATATATATATATATATATATATATATATATATATATATATATATATATATACACACACACACTCAAGGTGTAACAGCAAATTTGTCCAAATTGTGTAACTGCAGAGGATAATTGTTCATCCAGGTTTTCAGATAAGACGTTTAGCCATCTTGACACCATTTGTTGTAAGAATCACTGAAAAACCCTTTGAGTTATTCAGCTAGAAAGGGAACAGGTTAAAATCGTTCAGTATCAGATCCACTGTTTTCCCATGGTGAAACAAAAAAGCACATTCAGGCGTTCATTACCAACATTCATACTCTGGCTTCCATCTTCAAAAGCCATTCAAGAATCATCAAGAGAATGGTGAATAAGTTTAAAAAAGAGGGATGTCACAACAGCAAGTGGGATCACCATTTTAATTTGGGGCTAAATACATTATTATTGTTCATACTAGAGTCCAATATTACTATAAAAACCTTGGAGAATTCCAGTAAGATATATTTAATCATTTCTTGGATACAACAGTTCAAAGCTTAATCTAACTATTGGACAATTTTACTGTTACACCCCATATATATATATATATATATATATATATATATATATATATATATATATATATATATGCACAAAAAAAATTGCATTCATATTTAAAAATGGATGTTAACTGCACAAGCAGATACAAGGAATTCTAGCCTGATTTAATTTGATTGACCTGTTTTATAGCACATCAATCCAGGTGCATCCAATTCTAGCCTGAATATCCCTGACCAGAAAGGGAGAGATTTAAGTTTCTATATATTATTTGTTTAAAATTTGCTATATTTCTGGGGGAAAAGAACTCGATATCAGAGAGATTGTTTGGAGATATAGAATGGGGACATTGAAATGGTGACTGTCAATTCCATACTTGAAATGATTTTCAGCCCAAGACTTATCAGTTTCACACCTCAAGAAATCTTAAGAAGTCTGAAGATCACTTGAAGTGTGAAATTAACAATCACCATACAGAGTGTATATATATATATATATATATATATTTATTTATTTATTTAATTGAATATGACAAACAAGGAAAATTTTTTTTTAATATTGATGAAGGGTTGAAGAATCTTGAGAAATTATGTGTCAACTGGGTTAGACTTCAGGGTGAAACTAAAAAATAAGTGGTGTGTCTCATGGATAGTGTTTATTCTTCTTGGTTGGCCTCCAAGTACTTTTTAACACTCTTGATGTATGGGTCAGTTATAATAAATTTAGTATAGGAAATAACATGGCTGCTGCAAGGGTCTCATAAGCCCCCACTGAATATATAACTGAATTTTGGTGAAGGGTTGAATAATCTTGAAAAATTGTCAACTGGGTTAGATTGAAGGATAAAACTATGAAATAGAATATGTGTCCCATGGATGGAGTTTATTCTTGATGTATGGATCAGCTATAATAGATTTAGTATAGGAAATAACAGGGTCAGTGCAAGGGTATTGTGGACCCCTCACGGAATCTATGATATGAGGTCCCCCCCGATCTATGATATGGTGCCCCCCCCACTCTATTACATTTCAATTTTCATAAGGTAGTATTCGTATAAAATAAAAATTTTATTGTAACCTAATTAGGTACAATAATGGATCATATACAGTATAAGTGAACAATTCAACTAGAGAAATTGAAAATGAATACAATGTGTCTAAGTACAAATTAGAGACATGTCATGGTAGGTTTAAAACAAAGTAGGACCAAGGATAGAGCCATGGGGAACACCTGCATTGGTACTAATGGATGTAGAAGAGTGACCATTCAGGAAAACTTTCATTTCACAAGTTGATAAGAAAGACTGAATCAGTTCAAAAATTTTTCCTGGAAATGCTAGAATGTTCCAGGTCTAAGCACTTTCAACTAACACTATACTTTTTTTCATTTAGAGTATTCATAGTATATATATATATATATATATATATATATATATATATATATATATATATATATATCAGCCATGTGCTGCCAGTAATTACTCAGTATAGGCATCTTGTGACCACCTTTATGTGGTAAATCTACAAAAAAATAAAATGTTTTGCATTTTATACATGCATAATAATCAGAGTAACCATCATAATTTTGTTGGATTAGGTGCATATTGTGCCACAGAAGGAAAATTTAGCTGCTGATCTATTTTATTCAGGGTAGGCACTGCCTGCTTTGCCTACCTAGACAGCATGTCCTTTATTGATATATATATATGTATATAAAATTTTAGGCAGCAATCCCTCTTTGATGCACGATTCATTGAAAATGACTGACAAGGTGTAGTGGTTTTTTTATATAATTTCTCATGTGTTCATATAATTTTTTTCTTTTCAAGACATAAATTACAGAAAAATTGTCCAAATGTTTTCCAAGCACTTTCAGCTAAACTTTTACGCATATCAAGGAGGAATTTTACACTTAACTGGATATTTGGATTGTTTTTCTATGTGTCTAGAGTTATAGGAATATTTTATTTTCCAAACACATTGTGGCTGTGTTCATAGTTGATATTATTGAGTGTTGGCTTTTTTCTTTTTTTATTAATAATGCTTCCATTATTTTTAATCTTTTTGTACATGTGGATGATGCTATTTGTTTAATCAACGAGTATGTTATGGATAGATTTTGGTAGGTGTGCATTTATCTATATAGATGTGTGTGTGTGTGTGTATGCTATTTATGCATGTCCCCATTTTTTGACTGATTTCAATGAAATTGTACACACATATTGCAAATTTATTAAGAAAAATCAAGACTAACTTTTCAATCTCCAGGCTCTCCAGTTTTAGCAGAAAAATTGCTAAAACTGAAGGTGTGTATAACATTTTCTCAAAAACCAAGGCAAAGTTACACATGAAAAGTTTTACTGGATGAGCTGATGTTCTTTTCACTTAATGTAAAACATAGTTCATATTATAAGATTTATGTAGAGTGATTGATAGTTTTCCTGTGACATTGGCTTTACACAAAAAATTGCAAAAAACTGAAAAAAATCAGGATTTTTTTGTACTACTTAAAATATAAACTTGAAGAATTTCCTCAATTTTTATATGATTTTCTTCAAACATGTAAAATAATTGCAATCATGCAAGAAATAAGATGTGATTTTAGTCGTGCTTACTACCCCGTGTATAACAAAAAATCCACAAAATACTGTTGAAAAAAAAAAAAAAAAAAAAAAAAAATTTTCGGCCATAACCTTTTATCTGATGCTTTCTAGATTTACAATGTAAATTACATATGCATAAATTCTCTTGCATGAATATTTGGTTTAGATTATTTCACTTAAGTGGATTGCAAACTAGGTTTAAAATTGCTTTTTGCCATTTAGCCAATAGTTTCTTCATATGATTCCATCCTAAATTGACATTTGAACAACCTTTGATGCAAAGATTGTTTGAGTAGGATTATTGAAGTATTAAAAGGGGAAAATTTACAAAGAACCTCTTATTAATCCGAGCTTTACAGTAAACATGTGAAGAAGGAGGGGGGCGTTCATGTGTTTGCACTTGAATCAAGCTCTGATGCTTTATCCCTGTTTTTGTTTAATTATTAGATTTGTGAACAATGCCATACTATTTGAAAGTCATTACAGCTATAGGAAGTTTACTGAATATCTAAAACATTGAAACAATTTAACCCTGAGTAATGCCTACACAAGAAGTTTTCTATCAATGGAATTCCTTTATTAAGAACAATCAAACACTTGTAAAGGACATACCCTAAAAAAAGATTGGGCGGGCGTAGCTTATTATACCAACAGATGATGCATGCAAATGGGGTCGCAGGCAGACATTTCTAGACAGTGGGGTGCTGGGATACAGTGGGGTGAGGTCATACAATTGCAGCCATGTATACCAAAGGTACCCTTGGCTAGTATATATATAATTCTAAAGATTTAATGCAACATATTTTTATTACTTTTAATGTTATTTTAGCAAATATTTGTAGCTGAATAGTCAAAGGACATTGAATCAAATGGCAGTTTCTTCTGAAAAGAGGGATTCAGATTCAAATCCTGTTGGAGAGTGCATTTCCTTTAATAAATTTTCTCAAATGTGCAGACCAGTAGATAAAATAAAATGTTTCAAATAAAATACGCTACTCAAGTAGATTACTAAAACTAATGTTTAAATGAAGATACTTATATATCTCCACAATTATTTCTACTCAGTAGCCTTTAGAATAATCTTAAACCTAACTGTTACTGCCCAACCAATAATACTTATAATAATACAATAGTCCTACCCATAATGCACCACTTTCCAGCATATATATCATCATATTAGATAAATCCATTGAAGATCTACTGATACTACCACTATCTCTTGCACATTATTGGCAAAATTCTGGTGGCCTTGATATACTTTAATTTCTAGTAATTCTGATGTATTTTGTTGTGTGTCTTTGGGTTGTATATATATATATATATATATATATATATATAGTTGGAGAGCGATCCATATAGATCAGTGCATCTTTCTGTGCCATTTGGGAGAATATACTGTGAATTCTTCAATAATGGATGGTACATATTTCTTTTTTCAGCCATTATTTCAGGATAGGTTTTGTTGAACTGTTTCAATTGCTCAAAAATATGACTGAAGATGAATACAATATAAGAAATCTTCTGGCCTTAAGTGGGGAAAGATCAAGAGCTGACAATAATTTAAGTTACACCACTTAAAAGAAATATGATTTATAGGTTTGTATTCAGTCATGATGAATTATAAAAATTCACTTTTACTTATACAGATATATTGAAAAAGACAGAAAATATCATTATATTCATTCTAGAGATCAAGTTTGGTCATTTTTCTTTTTAAAGTGGCTTAGAATAAACTTAAGAAGCTGTACATTTTCTGAATGCTTATAATTGAAAACCAGACATTTCCAAATTTGAAAATGTCCTCTTTAGTTTCAAATTAATTTCCTGGGTATGAGAGAGAGAGAGAGAGTCATTATGATTCCCTGTATAAAAAATAAATGTATCTTAGATAAAAAGAAAAGATGAACTATGGCTATTGTGACACCATGTCAGTCAACAATTTCCATTTCATGATGAAGAAGTTAACATATTTAATATAAAAATCTATGACACAAGAATCATTTTTTTTTTTAATATGTCATGAGGTATGTTTTTTAATTCCAAAGACATTTTATATATATATATATATATATATATATATATATATATATATATATATATATATATATATAATTATTTATTTAAAAATATGATTCCAACTTGCTACATAAGAGGTCTCATGTTTCAAAACAAGAGCCGAAAACTTCAAAATAATATTTGAATTTACTTGAGTTAAAGTAGGCTCTGTTCCATCTTCAAGCAAAATTTTTTTGGAATCCAAAAAAAATTTCGCTTAACAATTAAAAAAAACTACTCCCACTAAAATAACCATTAGAACAAATAAAAATAAATAATAAAAAACAAGTAAAAATAATCAATCCAAATAAATAAATAAACAAATAAAAAACTACCCCACCACCCAAAATAACAGAATAGACTACAGCAACCAATCCAAAAATTGGACAAATAAATTATCTTCCCAGACCAAAAGAAACTATTAAATAAGCAACCTAAGCAAATCCCTAACAAACTTTACATCATTAATAAAACATCGAAAACTGAAAATAAATAAATATAAAAAATGAAAATAAATAAAAAAATGAAAATAAATTAACCAAAATAAGTAAATAAATAAACAAACCACTCCAGCCAAAATAACCGACAGAATGGACTTTCCACAATGCACCACTGACCTATATAAATAGTTGAGAAAAAAATCCAACACTTGTGGTCTGACAATTGCATCTAGCATGAAACAGCCTCTGAGTGTTGACTTCAATGTTCATTTTTATATTTACATATGCTCTGTCTCTGATATTGAGCACTTTATTCCATAAATATAGCACACCTTAAAACTATATTTCTTCATATACATGTGTGTGTGTATATATATATATATATATATATACACACACACACACACATTTAATTAAAGAATATCAAACACTTAAATACTTGATATTCTTTAATTAATAACAACTTTGGTCTTTCTTTTGATAGAAAGCTCTCCCTGCATCTGTTTCCTCCTGGAAATTCCATACGGATTACCATATTGTATCATTACTACATATACATACATACATACATACATACATACATACAGGGTGTAATGGGTAAATTGTTGCCATTTTATTAGGTTGATGCAAAAATAATGACGTAATAATGTTGTTTTTTGACGTTAAAAATACATAAAAAAACAACATTAATACGTCATTATTTTTGCACCAACCTAATATATTTTTAATTTCATACATGCAAGTTTGTTTTTATTTTTGTCAACTGCACACTATAGTAGGGTCAGTTGGGCATTGTCTGTGAGAAAAAGAGCACCATGAATCAATTCACTTTGATAGAAATTGGGAAATTGCATGCTGTACTGCTAGGCATTTATGCTGGAAGCTTCAATATGAACATTTCAGAGTTTTGGGATCTCAATCTAAGGACAGTACAGAGGATTCAGAAAGAGTTGGATGAGTCTAATGGTGATTACGAAGGTTCTTGTAGTCATGACAATTTTATGCATCCATTCATCGTAGTCTCAGATTCAACACAGAGGCCTACATCCAGTGACTTGAGGAGGTAGTGCTGCCCTAGGTCAAGAGGGTGGCTGTTGAAAGACTCCATGTCTGGTAGAAGGATTCTGCATCATGCCACACAAGCAGGAGAACTGAGTCATGGCTGTCAGACAATTTCTGCAATCACATCACCCCTTACATCTGGCCACCTAACTCCCTAGACTGCAACCGTCTTGATTATCATTTATGGAGCACAGCTGATCAAGAAAATTCCTTGTAACACCAAAGATGAACTGAAGGCAAGGATTATGGCAGCATTCACCATCATAAACAAGGAGACCATCCAGAAAAGATGCGGGAGACTCGATAGTCATCCAGAAAAAAATTTACTCTTTAGTATTTCAAGATATTTTTGTGTAATTTTGGTAAATATGTTAAAAGGAGATATCAGTTTTATTTTCATTTTTGCGTCATTTAGATGACAATTGCATCCTTTATGCACACACACACATATATATATATATATATAAAATCAAATTAACATCATGCAAACCAGTAAAAGCCATTAAGACACAAGACTGTGCATGAAAGAATTAGAAAACAGAAACATTATTAAGGAGAGAGAAGAATAGAAGAGTGAATTTAAATTTTTGATGATCAAAATTAGCTGGAAAGCACAGAGCCAAATGAGTGTTACACAAGCAATAAGTGCGAGAAAAGTAAATGTTTGCATAAAACTTACTGCTACATCTAGCTAATTCAAATGTAAAAAAAATGCATTCTTGGTACAATCTCACTGATGACAGTGTAATTAACACCTGTTGTTGCATGTGATTTATTACTAAGTTATTATTTTGAGAAAAAAAAAAATTATATTCCTTCTGCAGAGAAAAAAAAATTCTCACTAATGTCTCCCATTTCAAAAGCAAAATATGTTTATACATGTTTATATTCCTTAGTGAAAATTACCAATGGTCTAAAATGACGAAAATGTTATTTTCACTGAAAGATTACAAAATTCAAGAAACATTATATTTAATCATGGTTATGTATGAGAGAAAGTGAGAGGGAACAAGTGAGAATGAAACAATACAAAAGTTTAAGAAATATTATTTTCCTTAAGAAAGCTATTCAGAAAGACCGAACAGGTTGCATGTGGCCCATTGGTTGCTGTTGCCCATGGCTATCCTAAAGTGTGGACAAGAAACTACTGACAACTGGAGTAATACAATAATTGTAGTACTTTTTAAAGGTGTTCCTGGTGGTAAAGATATTTACAGTAACTACACAGGTGTTTCTCTGCTGTCTGGCGATGTAAAATTTACTGTCAGCTAATGTTTGTCCAACTGTTTCAGCATATTGCTACAAGAATCTCATTGACCTTTATGCGACCACAGTTTCTACCAGAGCAATATCATCAGGCAGTAAGTTTACCTTTTATTTTTTACAGTAAGCTTCACCCTATATAAGGCCTGGGGTCACTTAAGTTAGAGTGTTACTTTAAGGGGTAGCTTATATAGATAGGAGGGGAAGATAATGGTAAACTCTAGACAAACAGGTTAAGATTGTAGTGATCAAGGAAACATCCTCTTGGGAGTTTGTTCCAAAGGGTAGTGATTCATGAGAAGAAACTGAGTGGAACTTACTTCTCACTGGTGGAATACAGAGGGAATGTGGGTGGTTTGATACAATGTAAGTGGCATGGCGGGTCCTAGCTCTGAAGGTTAGACCTGGTAGGACCAAGGAACATAGTTCATACGAGCACTTTCCATCATAGTAGTGATATGGCAGTAGACCTAGGGTACCAAGACAAGTTTGTTTGGGGGTGGGTGCATCCCCTACCCCCATCTGAGTTAGACTAACAACTATGCTTCTGATACTGAGGGCATGCATAGGGAAGTTATATATTCTGTTTGAGAAAGAAAAAAAAAGAGTCACAAACACAAGGTGGAAATTGACAACTGTCTTGCAAATTCATTAGAATCAGCTGGACGAGAGGGAAGGGAAAAGATTAAGAATGGGCTTGATATCTATAAACTTTTAAGTCCCAACATTCCCTCTACTAAAAACGTGTGTGTGTGTGTGTGTGTATGTCTGTCTGTATGTGCACTGAGATCTCTTGATAGAATATATTTTACAGACAACTTCTGGGGTTAATGGAGTGAATCATAAAAATAGTAATGGAAATGTAAACCTATGAATAGAGCGATATGGTCAAGGAGCAGGGCAGGTGGATATAATTAGGAGGGAGAGAAATACTTGATGACTGACAAGCCTCATAAGAAAGGTAAATGTCATGGATATATCAACCCACCAATCCAAACTCTTTTACAATTCCTGGTTTTAATTTTATACGACACTAATCCAAAATGTATATGGCACCAAGAAAGCGACAAAATACTAAATGTCACTCACTTGTGAATGAGTAAAAAGAAAAAGAAGAATAGTGGAAGAAAAAAAGAAGCATTATTTCTTGATTCAAAATACAAAAAAAAAAAAAAAAACAAGGAAAAAATATTCAAAATGTTACTTAGATTATTTCGTTCAGAGCCCAAGTTGTGGATATATATATATATTTTTTTACTTTCATGGTTATTGATTAAAAGAAACAAAAGAAGTAAAAAAAAAAAAAAAAAATAAAGAAAATAAAAGGGGTGGAGATTCAGGTTCAATCAATAAATTGCCTGAAGTGCTTCCATCCAAAACCTTTATTAAAAGGCCCAGCAAATGCTGAAAGCTTACTGCAAATGTGCAGCTCTTACAATAGTCTCAGCAGTAAAAATGGCAAACTAACAATTAATTGCTGATAAGGGCAAAGATAATAGATTCAAAATGCACACATACACCACAAAATGATTTTATAGTAATCATTATGTATACATATTATGTACACATTATAAATTCATTTTATACATCTTCATAATATGTCCTCATTATGTACTCATTACACACTAATGATATGTACTCATTATAGGCACACATATTCATGACATTTTTCAGTATGAAACACAGATGAACATTACAAGGCGCGATGGATAAATTGTCGTCTAAATTGCGCAAATATGAAAATAACTCTAACATTTCATTTTAACAAATATATTTACCAAAATTAAATAAAAATATTTTGAAAAATAAAGAGTAAATGTATTCAATAATATCACGATTGGCTTCAACACACTATCAAGTGGGGTGGCCATATGTAAGGGGTTATATGATCACAGAAATTGTCTGACATGACTAAGTTCTCTTGCTTGTGTGGCATGGGGCAGAGTCCTATTGCCAGATATAGAGTCTTTCAGTAGCCATCCTTTTAATCCAGGGCAGCACTACCTCCTCACTTGATGTAGGCCTCAGTGTTGAATCTGAAAGCTCTGTGGGAAGATGAATGGGAGCATAACATTGACATCAACAGTGAACACTTCAAACACCTTCGTAATCACCATTAGACTCATTTGACTCTTTCTGAATCCTCTGTGCTGTGCTCAAATTTACAACCAAACAATATGAAATGTTTGTATCTGAGCTTCTGGCATAAATGCCAACCACTCCAGCCTGCTGTTTCCAAGTTTTTGGCAGAGTGAATTACATCATGGTGCTCTTTTTCTCACAGACGGTGTTCAACTAACCCTACTATAGTGTGCAGTTGACAAAATCAAAAACAAACATGCACACATGTGCAAAATTAAAAATGTAAAATGGCGACTCCTCGTACCCTTTATGTATGACATTAACAAAAGATGATAATTTTTATTTTCTATATGTCCTTTCATGATGTAAGTGATTGTGGCTCTCCACAATTTCAATATTATCTGAAAATTGTCATAGATTCTTGGGATAGACAGTGGGTGGCTTCCTATAACCTTCTCAAATTAATCATTATCTTCATAATCTATACTTCCTACTCCCTCCTCTTATACTGAATGAGTTGTGTGATATTAGCATATCTCTACCTTGAGCGACTTTTGAGCCTTGTATTTGCCTTGTATGGAGTAGTGTTTCACTGTCCACATACAGATAGTTCTACTTAGTTAATTCAGCTCTATTTATATTTAGGAGGTGTATATCCATGCTATGTGTCGAAGGGATTGAAATCATAATTACTGTTAGAGGTCACAATACACAGCAACCAAAACGTTGTTATAATAACAAGAAATATTATAACAACATCTGTAAATTATGTAAATAATTATAACTCCTTACTGCAGAAATCTCGATAGAAAGTTCCAATTTTGCTCAGTTATGTAATTTAAAAATTTTTCATTATTTTTATTTTTATTATACTTAAGTTTATTAGGAAATCACCCAGTCTATAAACCTCCCTCTTTTCTCTTGAACATGAGTAGAGGCTCATACCTTGTTTCCAGTTTAGGAAGGGGTTCCTGGTTTGTTTCCTTTTCTCAGGCCTTAATAATTGGTGCTGTCATTGATTTTCTGTGATATGTGAGAATGGTGGAAAATCTTTTCATACTGAGGGCACTGGGTTGACAGTTTTCTAGTTGCTGTTCTTGACTGGTAGTTATGAGGCTGAACTATTGCATAGATTCTTGAGAAGCTACTCTGATCAATAGCTGCATAATACCAGGATTCTTGCAGTGCCATGTCGCACATGGAAAGGTGTCCCTGAAAGTATCTCTGGTGGACAACCCTGAGGCCACACTATGTTGCAGTCTGCACCAGCTCCTTTCCTGCACAGGTTACATTAGATGATCAATGGCTCCTACTACCCTAGTCCTTTCCTTAACAAAATAACACACCAAATCAATAGGATACCAAAGATATAAATCTAAACCAGCTCACCAAAAATTAGTTAAACTCCTGAGAGTTTCTTTCTCCAACATTTGTGGTATTTGTAACAACTTCTGCAGTGTTGAATTGTTCTGCTTCAAAAAGTCTCCAGATATCAAAGCTCTCTGTGAATCTAATCTTAACTCTTTGAATCTCTCCTCTGATTTCTCAATTTCTGGCTATCTTCTCCTCCTTAGGAAGGACCCTAATGTGCACATGCATGGTCTGGGAGTTTATGCCCATGAACATCTCCTTCTGGCGACAGAACTTTGATGAATCTCAACATCAATTTTGTGTCTCTGTCTTCTCTTAACTCATTCAGCTATTTCCTATTTCTCTACCGTTCCCATTCCTCACATGACCATTTTGAGCTAGATAGTATTTCTGATAATATAGGCAAGGCTATCTGCTTACACCATCTGCAAATATATTTATGTTCAGTGACTTTAATGCCAACCATGCCAGGTGGCTTAAACACTGTTAGTGACCCCTCTCGAAAACAGACCCTTAATTTCCGAATGGCTCAATCTCTCACACAAGTGGTGGACATCCCCATGCATTCCCCCAGTAACCCTGATGGACATGCTTCACTTTTAGATTTCTTTTTTTGCCTCTATCCTGGACTAATGTTACACTTTGCAGCTCTGCCCTCTTGGCAACTCTGATCATGTGGTAGTGCCTGGAAACATCTCTTTCTGCTCCCCTACCTACCAAGAACCTCTTACCAACAGAATATCTTTCAGTTATCAATGTGCAAATTGAGACTTGTTCCATGACTTCCCTCATGACATCCCCTGAAATGCAGTTTTTAATTATCCTGTTCATAGATACATGTCTGGGGTCTCCTCCTGGGTGAAAGCGAACATCGATGCTTTCATCCGAGCAAGGTAATATCAAGTTAAACTGTATTCAGCTCGTTGATTCTCCCCTGCGTAAGTGGCCATTATAGCCCACAGGAATCACTTCTTCCAGCTGTAACAGAGTGACATGTCTGATTGCAACAGACTGCTCTTTGTCTCTGCCCATAACGAGTGCAAGCATGTCCTTAAAGAAGCAAAGTTACTGTTTTCAATGTATAGCATCTTGAAAGTTTGATTCTAGAGATTCTTGGCAGCTCTGCAAGAGTGTGCTGAAAAACAGCAAATCCCCAATCCCTCCTTTATTCAATCAATTTTAAGTCCTGACATCCACAGCACATAAAGTTCAATGTTTTGCTTTGAAATTCTCTTTCAACTCAACACTCACCTCAATTGGAGTACACAAACCTGATTTCTCTCCTAGTGGCTCAAAATATCTCAAAGGTGTTTGGCATGCAAGTCTTCTGCATAAGCTCCAGGGCTGTAGCATTTAATTTAATCCAATTGTTCATACAAATCATGAAATGAAAGTTGTTTTGAACAAGCTTGCTTCCAGATCCCCCAAGGCTCTCTCGTAGGTCCTATGCTGTTTCTGATCTTCATCAATGATCTCCCTGATGTCATAAGTTCTCAAGTAGGCATTTATGCAGATGATACTAACATTTATTCTTGTCTCAATAGAAAATTCATCACAATTGACAAAATCAACCTGGCATTTGCTCTTGAAAAGGACCTCCAATCAGTGGATAACTGGGACATTAAATGTCTCATAAATGTTAATGCCTCCAAAATGAAACTAATCCCATTTAACCATCATAGAGAAACGTCTTGGCCTCACGTTCTCAAATGATTTGAAGTGGAATGCCTACATTGAATCAATAGGTCCATCTACTGAAAGGAAAGTTGGGTCACGGTGTTGTCTCAGGTTTTTCTTGTCAGAGTCAATCTTGTACATTTACAAATCTACCATTTGTTTGTGCATTGAATACTGTTACCATATTTAGTCAAGTGTGCCTGCTATTCATCTTGAGGTTCTTGACAAAATCCAAAGAAGGATCTGCAGTATAATCGATCCTGACTTGGCATCTCAACTTCAATCACTTTCTCCCCAACATGACATGGCTTCCCTTTGTCTTTTCTACAAATATTTTTATGGCTACTGCTCTGACAAGCTTTTCCCCCTGGTGCACAGACTAGGTGTGTTTAAATGTGCTACTAGATTGACATCTAGGTTACACCCTTTTACTGTTAAATTAAGTAAATGCAACTGCCACTTCTACTCCAATAGTTTCTTTTCTTGCACTTCCTGCCTGTGGAGCAACCTTCATTTCCTTGCTTCACTGATAACTAAAATCTTCAAAAATTTAAATGCAACATCAATCATCATCTTCAACCTGCTTGAACCACATTCAGTTTTTGTCCTTTCCTCAGTTCTCCCTACACTCAATCTTTTCTTTCTCCTTCACTCTCTGTAACCACCTGTGTACTAGTGGCATTCTCACCTTGCTTGGGATGATATAATTAAAAAAAAAGAAAGCACTAGCTGTGTTTATACTTGAATCTATGGGTATACATGGATCATATTTATATTGAGTCTGTCAGTAAACTTTGATAACATTTATACTTGAGACTATAGGTAAACACTGGTTGAGTTCATACTTGGAGACTGCAAGAATCCACCTAGAATTTGCATCATTATTAATTGCCAATAAGAAAAGGGAAAGAAATCTGATCATTCAAGGTAAGAATGAATGCAGATTGCACAAAATTAAATTGCAAATTAAACTAAAATTCCCATTATTGTCTGTTAGAAAATTCTAACAATATTGTGCCATCAAATGTCTTGCTATGATGTGAGGTTTTTGCTGTTTTATCCGAGATTTTACGTAAATAATTATTCATGTAGTTATTTTTATTTTCTATTTTTCTCCTCAATGGGTTTACCTATCATCTGGTTCACACTCCCCACTCTGCATTCTTTTGAACAGTAGAGGTTTACCTCCTGTCTCCTGCATAGGATTGGGTTTAAAGTCTACTTCAACTCTAGACTTCTAATGTCTGCCTGTATTCTGAAATTTTATTCACCAGTTTTTTTTTCTCTTTTACGTCAGTAGACTTAGATATGTTCATTTATCAACCAGTTCACACTCCTCCCCAGTTTTCTTTAATAGTACAGGTTTATCTTCTGTTCCCTGTTCAGGATTGGGTTTCCTGTTCTTTCTAAAGTCTTTTCATTCTTTTTCATTCCCAGTAGTCTCTTGCATCTTAGTGGCATTATTGTCTTGTTTTGAGTGAAGTGATTATAAAAAAAAAAAAAAAAAAAAAAAAGGAGGCAATATGCAAGAACTGGATAAGATTATTTCAAACTTGGGAGATTGGATAATTATGAAATGGATTATCAAGGCGAGTACAAACATACACAGATTATAATTAACTTTCAAATTGGACAGGAAATTGCTTTATTCTTCAAGTTAACACATTGTAATGATTTTGCCATTAAAAGAATTTGATTTTGTAGAGATTGCCCTCAATTCATTTTAGGTTCTGCTGGTTTATAGCCAGTTTTCAATCACTGAAGTTAACCAATGTTGAGCTTGGTCATTATCTAAATGGGTGACCACTTGGGGATACCAGAGACTGTAAGCTTGGATGTGTGGGCAGTGTAATGAATAATGGCTTGAAATTGGAGAGCCAGGCTCCAATTTCAGTTGGGTCCATTATATACACTTACTTTCAAATATACTTGGGAAAGGTATCAACAACTCTTCTCTCCCTGCTATGGGTTAATTAGTTGGTCTTATATCAGTAAATCATTATTATCTCTCTCTCAATAAAATTCTTAGAATCTAAAAATATTTTAAGGCTTTAAATAACCTGCCAAAAGTTGATAAGCCATAAAAAAGTAAATTGATCAATATCACTTCTGTTGATAGAGTAATGCAAAAATTGCATAAAAAGAAAAATGGTAAAAGCATTGCTGTCAAAACAAGGTATAATATAGTCAAAGAATGGGAATCAAAGACTTCCAAATCTATAAAATTATGCATCATGCTATATCTCGACAAGTTCAACACTTTGCCTAATTTTGTAAAAAATTTTATTGGTTGCAAATTAGCTCAGCTTTGATAATAGATTTATGGAGGCAAAAGATCAAGTCATTATTTTGTGCATATTATGTCGTATATTATACTGAAACGGTGTCGAGTGCATAAAAAAGAAAATAAATAAAAATTAATTATAGTGTAAGAAATAATTATAATAAAATAATTATAACAATTATAATTATCATTAATTCACTCATTCTAAACCAATGAGAATTGACACCACTTTTCTCCTCTACAAACACATGAAATTCACATTATCAGACAAGCAGTTCACATGGACTGCATCAGTGAAAATTTTATTTTATTTTCAGGCCATAATAGTAACATTTATATTTCAGCACTGCACAAAAATTCAAGGTAAGATAACCTCAGATACTTCTTGTATTTTCCAACTAAATTATCTAGACACTCATTACACACATCTATAAAAAAAATCATACAAGAAAAATTTTACTAATTCTTTACCTTTTCATTCTAGTGAATTTCAATCCATATTTGATCTAGATTTGCCCCCAGATTCGCAATTTTACTCAGTATTATTGTCTCTTGTGTCTCCAACACCACTGTAGGATTCAAAATCCTACATTCTTTTCAAAACCCATTTAAATAGGCTCAAAGCAGAAATATGGAATGACACATTCTGATTGGTTATTAAATGTAAAAAAGAAGAGATGTTTTTGACTATGTCTGAATTGAATGTAAAGACAGTCCCGCCAAGTCATTGTGAGCCTATCATGTGACAAACTTTTCTTATTTAAGCGACACTTAAATCATTCCTTTTCAGTGAGGAGGGAAATTTTCTATCCAACACCAGTACACATGTGTCATTCCAATATTCAGACTTCATGCTAAAAACTTATTTTTAACATAATACTCAGTCTGCAATATATATTATTTCAAACAAACTTACAACTTGAATATGCAACCAAACTTAATATAAAATATCTGATTAAAGAAGAACAACCATTTCAAACTCTCAGTAAGTCTTTTGAAATTTATGCAAACTATTTGCAAACATAAACTGTTTTAAATTTACCATAAATACCTAGATACTTAAATATATACTTTCTTATATTTGAGCATAAATTATAACAACACACAATCTTTTCATCCAAAATATTGACATTCAAACCATTAAACACAAAAACATTTAAACAATTTAAAATACTACACTCAACAAATATTGTACTTGTTATTGTATATAAATACAATCTATTCATTGTTAAGGTGTATTTTGCCTTGAACTTTGTTATTTTCTTGTCATATATTTCATTACATATGTGTTAATATAAATGCTGTAGGGTGTTAGCTAACCCCTACATCACATAACAACCTGATAACAAATACTCATTTTGCTGTTTATCATTTTCTCAAGTATTTTTAAATGTCAGGGGGTTGGGGGTTTATAATTATTTAGTCAGAGTTATAACTTCCCCTACTTTGACAAAATATTTTGTATTTGTTTGTTATATTTATTTTTTTTGTTTTTGCTTTTCTACTTAACTTTTTCAAATTAGATGTGGATTATTGAAAATTTAAACTTAGGGTCACTTCTGAAGATCCAGACACTCTTCAGGAGGGATAAAAATATCTTTAAAAATGGTAATATAGAAGAGAAATATTCTTTTTAAAATGGTTGATAATACTATCCTCCATTTTTTTTTTCATAATTTTAAAATCATTGAATACTTTGTTCTTTGTTCATCATTCTTAAATTAATAAATCAACTTACCTCCTTTATTTTATGCACGCTCTTGCAGAAATTAAACTGGCAAATAATTTGATTTTCTGGAAGAAAAAAAATATAAAGAATATGAAATAAAATTTGAAAATTATGCTTTTTCATAAAATAACTAGACTGTAAAAAAGGAGGGAAAGATTTTCTCTGAGATGTCAACTGTTATTTTTCAAGAGATTTCTTTCTACAGTTCAGTGAATAAGGACATGAACCTTAATGCATCTTAAGGAGAATGGAGAACTATCCTTGACTGGATAGGCAGGAAGTGACATACCGGAAGTAGACTGGGGGTGATGCTATTTATTCAGATCAAAGAGGAGGTAGATTTGTGTTTTCTTTTGTTATTTACCATGATTTTAATATTCACTGCAGAAGATTATATTACAACCTAGCAATGACAATTTTCAATAATTTTGATATTTATTCACATGATATTCAAACCATTTTGTTTTGAGAATTCTATGAATAATTATTGAAATATTCAAAAAGTCAACATCAATTGCTTTTCATTAATCTAATACTGGCATTAACTCTGCTTAGCTAAATATGAGGGGTTGCTGAAAATCTTCTAAAAATTTGACCATAACCAAATATCTGAAGTTTTTTCAAAGGCTTCAAAGAATTTTTAAGCATCCCCTTAAATAATTCAAAGCTTTAGAAGTATGGGACACCCAGTGAAGATTGAACTCGTGTGTGTGTGTGTGTGTATATATATATACATATATATAGATAGATAACCATGACATCTTACATATGTGTATAGACATATGCACACAAAGAAGAAATCAATATAACAACAATAAAAAAGTGCAGGAGGTTTTTTTTTTGGTTTTTTTAAGTAATGAAAATGAGAAAATCAACAGACAATTGCAGACGAGTAAACAGGACAAATACACAAAGGTTTCTCTACAGAATTCTGGAGTAGACTAAAAGTGCTGAATATAACATCAATCAGCTAAGTGACAAATTTTACATTTGCATTAATTAATTATATATATATATATATATATATATATATATATTATGTGTGTGCTTGTGTGTAAAATTTGCTATAATTATACAAGATAGTTTTAATTGACATATTGGAAGATTAATATTACATAGTGTAAGAAATTCTGTCATCCAATTTCTTTAAATTTAAAAAATTTGAATTCCAAACAATAATAAAATTTTTAAAAAAAGCATGGGTATGACTGTTAAATAAATCATTTATACTTAGAACCATATGTATGCCAATTGAAAAGAATCAAAAAAGAATCAAAATAGTTTTATTCGAGTTTAAGTCTGTGTAGTTGGTTCATAGAAAAAAAACAAAAAAAAACTATGGTTTAGAAAAGACTTAAGTAATTGGTCCATGTAGCCACATCTTCTTTTGTGTTTGAAGGGCTTGGAGAGAGTTGAATTTCTGCTGCTGAAAGTTGAAAATTTATGAAAAGTTTTTTCCCAAAAGTAGGCCTGGGAAAAATCGGGTTTTGATATTCTCTGACTGGTCAACTATTTTAGATGGTAATCTTCATTTTTAAATAATAGACACTTTAATTTAAATGGTGTGTTTTATTGTGGAATCTTTTTACCATATTTGTAAATATTGTCTTGGTGTGTTCTAATTTGGTATGTATGTGGGAGGTAATTGTATTGGAAATAAGGTTTATTTCCTATAATAGCAATTCAGCACCATTATCTTTGTTTTCAAAGAAAAGATGAGGACTATAATAATAATTTAAAGAGTGATAAAGCCTTATTTAAAAAATTCAGACAGAAATCAGGTTTGGATCATATCCACAAAGTGAAATTAATTTCTTTTTTCTATTGGACTAACAGCTATAAAAACTCCAACACTAAAGATGCTGGAAAAAGGGTCAGTTCCTTGTGCCACTCAAAAAAGTACAAGACTCCTGCAGTTATGTGGCATCTTTACAAGAGTCAAGAAAGACCAAAAATGGAGTAATGCTGCCATATTTGGGCTGAAGCTGCTTGGTTCTCACTTTCCAATATATATACAGGCTGCGATGAGTAAATTGTCGCCATTGTATATTTTTAATTTACAGGCTGCGATGAGTAAATTGTTGCCATTTTATATTTTACTTTTATATATATATAAATTATATGAGAAAAATATATAAAATATATGTATATTTTTAATTTTGTGCATGTGCATTGTTTATTTTTGATTTTGTCAATTGTATATTATAGAAGGGTCAGTTGGGCATCGTCTGTGAGAAAAAGAGCACCACGATGCAATTTACTTGCCAGAAATTTGGAAATAGCATGCTGTACTGCTTGGCATTCATGCCGCAAGCTTCAATCTGAACATTTGGTGTCAATCAGAGATCAGTGCAGAAGATTTGGGAAGATTTGGATGATATATCAAGTCAACATCACAGTGTTTGGAGTGATTACTAGTGATGCCGCCATTCATGTTCCCATAGGGCTCAGACTCAACACAAAAGCCTACATTAAGTACCTTGAGGAGGTAGTGCTGCCCTGGGTCAAGATGGTGGATGCCGGAATACTCTGCACCATGTCACACAAGCAAGAGAACCCAATCATAGTAGTCAGACAATTTCTGCGACCACATTACCCCTTCCAGCTGGCCACTTAACTCTGCAGACTGCAACCCCTTTGATCATTATGTGTGGAGTGCAGTTGAGCAAGAAACCAACAAAATTCCGTGTAACACCAAAGATGAACTGAAGACAAGGATTATGGCATCAGTCTCCAACTTAAACTAGGAGACTGTCCTGAAGAGTTACAGATTTCAAAGTCATCTGGAGTCCGTGGTTGAAGCCAATTGAAATTTTATTGAATGAATTTTCCTGTTTAGTATTTCAAGATATATTTACCAAAATTACACACAAATATCTGTTAAAATGAGGTGTCAGTGTTATCTTCATTTTTGCTTAATTTAGATGACAATTTATCCATCGCTCCTGTAGAATCTAAATCCATCTATGCAGCCTTGTGTGTGATAAATTATTTTCCACTTGTCAAACTCTTTCCCAAAGATGAGGTGTTGCAAGCTTCTCACTACTCTATCACTATTTCTATGGCAAATGGTCTGACAAATTAGAATTCTTTAGCTCCACCTGATTCATGCCAGTGTTCAGAGCATAGCTAAGATTTGCTATTCCCATGTACACTGGGGTGAATCATCCCCGTTCCCTTTGTATGTCTGCACAATTTTCTTCTTATTGGTTGGGTATCTGCTAACAAAGAGGGATAGAAAAATCAGTATCACCAGAATACTGCCAATGAAGCAGCTGAACAGATCATGACAGGCAAGACATGAAGAAGACTTCCACACAGGAACACCATATATACAGGACAAATGCAGCTGAGACCCCAGAAACATAAACAAGGAGAAAAAAATTTCAAATGATGCTGGGTAACACAAACAGAAATCCTTGGTAAGACACAGCGATCCCATTATACAGACAACATGGCAAACTTTCAGACTGCTTCTATCCAGAAAATGTGACTGCTTTTATAGATCCTAAAACTTTAGAAAAGGAATCATTTGCATAGCTAAGAACACTCAGCTCACCATCCCAACTATCTTATGATGAAGCTGGTTAACACCTTACTTCTTAACCAGACATTCTGGGATTTGTACCGGCTCTGTTCTAGCAGGACAGCCATGTGTAGCTGTAGAGATAGTATACTAAACATTGTCTATTTGACCAACAGGGGCTGGTATTGTTATTAGCAGCAATTGGCTGCTCTATCTGCATTTTGTTTCTGATACAATCCCATTAGTAATGAGTAAATAGTTTCATTTGGACATCTTCCTGTTTTATGGAACTCCCAAGATGATGTTTCTCTGATCACTACAATTCAAGTCTAGGTTTACTCATCTTTTCTACATCTTATGATCTACTCTTCTTTTACATTCATTTAAAATCCTTATTCAATAACATTGACTGGTCTAGAGCCTTGTATTAAGTGAAAGGTAAGCAAAAAAAAAAAAAAAAATTAAAATAATATCTGTAGGAGGGAATTTGGCTACTAGTAGAATACTATGTCTATTCAAGATGTAGGAATTATAGTTCTCTACAGCATTTTTCTTTTTTTAAATGTGTGAATTGTCATGACATTTTTCAGAAAGTGGACTCTTCTGTGGTTATGAATTCAAAAGTGGCCTTCTACTAGAGTGGCTGCCACTCAAAGCTAGAGCACTAATCTACTATTTAACCCAAGGCTGGGCAAAGGAAGAAATGGATTCATGCCTGTTGTTGTTGTTAAATGTTTGTAATCCTGACATCCTGGATAGATGGATTCCAACATTTTTATTGTGGTTATGCCTTTTTCCCAAGACTCCACAATAAAAACAACAATATAAAATCTCTAATTTATTTCACAGTCCAGATGAAGAATTATCTTACACTTTGCATTTTTCATGCTGTATGCATACAAGGAATAAATCAGAAAGTTACATCTGATACATAGAATTTAGTTAATGCTGATTCTGTTTAAAGAATAAGCAAGAGAAAATAGGAAACCTGCCAGAACTCTCAATGGAATGAGAGGAAAACCAAAAAAGAAAAACATGAATGATTAAAAAAAAAAAAAAAAAAAAAAAAGAAAACTTTTAATGTTACAGCTACAATGAATTATTTGTACATTCTAAATAAATCTGCCTCAATTTTAGAAAGAAAGCCCCAGGCATATTTTCTCTATTCCTGTGAAATAATTACTTCATAATGGTTGGATCATATAAAATCATTCCATGATGGAATTTGTGGAGTTTTTCTTTTGGAAATTGCTGATACACCCAATTTTAACATAGACACCCACAAAAAAATGCTGTATCAAAAGGACAGTTTTCTTTTGACACTGCTAATATTGTATAGTCCCTTGGCAAATTTTATTTTAAAAAGCTATTTTTAGAATTTTAATAAACTCCAAGCATATGAAACTGAATTTATGCATTTTCATTTTGCTTGAGAATTGACAACAAAAGTATTAAACATTGATTTTATTAGAGTGTTTATTTACAAGAATAATTTTATATTTACAAATTTATTAAATATGTGAACTAACTAGAATATAATATTTATTACTTATCTTAAAGAAATAACTATGAAAATTTTTCTATTTATAAATTAATAAAAATGTTTTAAGAAAATTTAATGACACTGCTTTGAATATACGCTCTTTCAGCGCTAGAGGGCGTCGTCAGTGATGTTCTAGAAAAGGATCATTGGGCAGTTTCGGGTCTTTCAAACATCATACTGCATTTTCTGGGCATTACTTTCACCACATAAATTCACTAAAATAGTTTGCAGGCATTATACCTTTCATTTTCTCAAGGACTGACAACAAAAATATTAAATGCTGTATAGTTACAATAATGGAGTTAAATACTTCAACATTGAACGTATAACTCCAGTTTCATATGTTTGGATTTTATTAAAATTCTAAAAATTGCCTTTTAAAACACTAAAAATTGCTGAAGGAGTATGCAGCAATAGAGAAAAACTGCTCTTTTAGAACATTGTTTTGTGAGTACACATGTTAAACTTTTGCTATCTGTTTAAAGATTAAGCAAGAGAAAATAAATATTCTAGAACTCTCTTTGGAATTAGAAGAAAACCAAAGAGAAAACTTTCAAAACATGAATGCAAAAATTAAATAAATAATAAATAAATAAAAGAGAAGAAAACCTTTAATGTTACAGCTGCAATGAATTATTCTTACATTCAAAACAAGACTTTGCTTCAATTTTAGAAAGAAACCCCAGGCAAATTTTCTGTACCTGTGAAATAATTACTTCATAATCACTGGATTATATGAAATCCTTTCCCTGATGGGATTTTGGAGTTTTTCTTTTTCACAACAAAAAACAAACAATTTATAAAGAAAGACTAAAAATAAATAAAAGTATTAGAATCAATGTAATGAAACATTTTGCTTTCATGATGTGGAATATGCATGGTACCAATACCAATTTAGTGAAATGCAAATAATTACAAGTGAAAAACTGAAGTACTTAAAGGACTCATGAATTTGCCTACAGTGTAGCTGCTTGTCAACTTTTATGACAAATGAAAAGAGGTATTAAATGTGAAGGAATAAATGAATATGAAGACAGTGGGGGTGGAGATTAACAAAATTTGTGTGTATAATTTGAGCAGACAGAAAGTGATTTTCATAAAATAAGAGAAAACAAATCTGTGCATATGCATTTGACTGAAAGAGAGCAATGGTCATAAAAGACAAAGAAAATTTAGGTTTATGCATTTAGCACAGACAGGGAGAGAGAGGGATGGTCATAAAAATAAACAAGAAACAATGGATGTGTCTATGCATTAAGTTAAAGCAGAAGATGGTTATAAAATATAAAATTTGTGCAAAAGCATTTGGTTAAGAGAGAGAGAGAGAGAAAAGCTTATAAAATAAAAAAGAAATATGCATATGCTTTAAGTTAAATTGATAGTGATAATTAAAACATGATTGTCTATTCATTTACCTGAGTAAATGATGTTAATCTAAATTGTTACCATATATATATATATATATATATATATATATATATATATATATATATATATAAGTGAACATAGAAGTCAACACTTAGAAGCGACAGTCTGTTTCAGCATGAAACAGACTGTCGCCTCTAAGTGTTGACTTCTATGTTCACTTTTATATTTACACATGCTCTATCTTTGATATTGAGCACTTTATCCCATAAATATAGCATATCTTACGACTATATTTCTTTATATATTTATATATATATATATATATTTATATATATAATCTCACATTAAAATAAAAACACAAAATACAATGTCTTTAGTTGTACAACATATCATGAAATTTCTAAGTATTTAATGCCTTGATTATGCTTGAGACAAGATACTATGAAGTAAAAACAGCAATGTGAAAATATTTGCATTTTTGTCAGTGAGTGTTCAGTTGTGTGCATAAGTGTCAAAAAGATGCAGATGTTTTTCTCCAGGTAGGTTCTTTCTGATCAGATGATGATAGCCAACAGCAACAATGTTTGGGTGCCAATAAATAGAAGCGACCATTTTATAAAAGAATGCATATAATTCACTTTCTCAGTTTGCTGACAACAGAATAGGTGCTTATGTGAGAAAGTGTCATGTGCTTACCATGTACAAGGCTAACTGCAAAGGAAGAGGGTTGATCTTGGCTTTATTTGATATGAAAGATTTCTTTCTATTCTATGGCTATATAGAAGTAGACATATATGTTCCTGGGGTAGGACCATAACATTTACATCCTTATGCAGTGATAGCCCCCACCCCATCCCACCTTGTCCACAATTTCTGTCACCCATGGTCAGGTCCTGGAATGGTCTCAAATTTTACTCCAAGAATGGTAGTGATGATGGCAATTCAGAAATGCAAAACAGAACCTATAAAATGATTCCTTTATGTGAAAAAATAAAAGATTTCAACTTGATTCTTCCTTTTTTATGCACCATGTACCTCCAGGATGTGGGTGATAATGGTTCTCCACAACGTCCTGTTGCTTAGGTGACATTTATCCACATACCTTCTCTCTCAGTCCCTGTTTTGTCATCCATTTATATAAACTTACTATCTAGGTTATTTGTTTTCTCTTCTCTTCTTGCCTTCAGTAAGTCTTGTGAGTGTTAAATTCTCCAAGACCTTCTTTCTCATTATTTTTTTCAAACATTTCAACTGTCTCTTACTGATTGTAAATATTAGGTTGGTCACATAGTAACATATGTGAGAAAACGACAATATGTTTGCACCAACCTAATATAAGCATCCTTTTTATTCCAATTTTCCTTAAAACTTCCTTGTTGATCGAATGTTCTGTCAATGATATTTGATGTATTTGTTGCTTGGACTGCATCTATATATATGTCACAGCTTCACTGTAAAGAATTTACTCAGAACTCAGCAACAAGGAAGACCAGATATGACATAGAAATTCAGTACTATTGTCTTTGTTTCTAATAAAAGTTACCTATTACTTAATACTGTTTTTAGCTTCTGGAAGGTATTCTTCACAGTTTAAATGAACATTTGTGTCTATGCATTACAATTACTACCATTTGTTATGACTAAACAAAGAAAAGATATGTTGAGGTTACTAAGATCTACAATAAGAATGAATATTCAAACTACTGCATAACTTATATTATTGTATATTGTTAGAAGTGTTTATTGCTGTTAAGCTTTTATTGTACCTAATAAGATCTATGGGAAGAACACATCTTCTATCCATTACATAACATTGTATTGTTATAATTGTTCTATTATTATTTATTGTTGTTAATTTCTTATTGTACCGGATTTATAAAGCAAACATTATAATAGGTATATATATATATATATATATATATATATAAAGGAAAAGGTTTTGTAAAATTCAACCAACAAGGGCTGTATTTTATTTGAAAATTGAAAAAATATATAAATACACTGAGATAATGATACATCATTTTTTTTATATCAAGAACAATATTGGGGAAAAATGTATGGGAGTGTTGAAAAAGTTTTCTTGTGATGCATTTTGTCCCTTAGAACTTCACTGAACTAAATTTATGTAGAAGTCAAATGACTTACCTTCTAACATGGCTGCCTCCTTGTTTCTTCTTGTAAAGGCAGGCTATCTCATTTATAAGAGAGTACCTAATGCAGCAGGTGGGTTAGTCTACTTTACTAGAATGGACCTGTCCAACACATTTGCATGAGTAGACACTATTCACCAATATATCTCTCCATCAAATCACTCAGTGGGGATTCAACTTGAAGTAACTACACCAGTCTACTTGTGTGTCAGACCACTTGCAAGATAACCAATATTCTACAATTTGTTATTTTGGTATGACTACACATGCACATGAAGAAAGGATGTGGTGAATTTAAAATTTTAAAATATTTTTTTTTAATCTAGCCAACTTCATTTAGATTCTTTTTCCTTTTTCTTTGCATCACTTTCATTAACAGATATCCCACACTGTGATAAGAGTGGTACATTGACAAGTTTCTTGTTAAAGCAGGGCCATAGTTAATCTCATATAAAGCAAGGTGGGTGCTGCCTGACAACAAATAAATAAGGAAAGGTTTTACAAGGCTGGATGCTCTTTCTGATGACCAAAATGAGTATTTAATAGAGGCACCACTTATAAGAGGGTTGCCATTCAAGAAAATTTGAAAAATGCAATAAAAAAATTAAACAAATTGACTTTGTTGGTTGAATTTTTGATGCCTAAATTTCCTTTATTTAAAAAAAAAAAAAGTTATAGATATAGGGCTTTGGAACTATCTGAAATTTCAGGTATCTAGTGGGGGATACGTTGTATCCTGTCAGCACTTGCAATTTTTTTTAAAAACACCAAAAAGGAAAAAAGCTTAACCAGCGATTGTTGTAAAACTGATCTAGTATATAAAAAGGTAACAAAATAACACTGAAAATATAGTATCTGTTCCAGTAGCCGACAGCCAGTCCACAGCTCCAGCCATCAGCAGTAATCCCAGCTGTTGCCACTTCAGCCATCTCTAGTAGTTCTCCAACTCCTGCCACTCCAGCCATCTTTGCCAGCAACAGTATATGCAATAAATTGTCTGTTTCAGGACAATGCTGTTCAGTGACCCCAAAACTATCCTTTTCAGGACTATGCTCTTCAGCAACTACCAAAACCGTCTCTTCAAGACAATACTTTTCAACAACCACATCTTTTCAGGACAATGCTCTTCTCAACCTTTACATGAGCAAAATTTTTTGCCTAGTGCACTCTAACCTTATTTTTGTTCAGATATTTTCTTTAACGAAAATAAAATTGAAAATATATTTTTTTTTACTCAACTTTTTATGTTTTTTTGTTGCCTTCCATCATTCAGTATCTGTCTGTGGGACAATATGCTTCTCACAACACATAACATATCCACCTGAGATAAGGGAAACAATCACATTTTCAAATTGAACACTTACTATTTTTTTCAAAAAATTATCAATAAAATCTATATGTAAAAATATTAGCTAAAATGGAAAGCTTTTCAACCTAAAAGAGATTTAAAACTAACTGCAGAATCTATCCAAATTTTACAGTGTATCTTAGCACTTTATCAATAAAGCCTAACATAATCAATCCCATGGCCAGGTGTGGTTGTAGGGTCCCTGCTCAGTTGAGCACCACTATATATCTTGGCAGGTATTTATTCATGCATAAAGTGTCTTGCAAAGTAGACCTTGCGAAGCCCATCCCTCTCTAGGTCAAACCATAGATAGCATCTTTTAACTTTTAGACTCTGAAAGTTTCACCTTGGTCATGGGCATACGGACACTGATCTCATTGAAGGAACTTCCTACTCTGACTGATGGCTTCGTTCTCAAAAACCCTTCGCCAAATGATATATCATCATTACCCATGTATGTTGCCAGTAGTTCATGCACATGTGTATATTTAGCCTGCATCTGGCCAAAATTCATTTTAATAATGCAGTTAAGAAAAAAAAAATGTTATTTATATTTAAATAATGATTGATCCATTTATATATGATTGATTAAAACATTTGAAAGCTGTGGATTACAAGAATTTTATAAAAAGAAAATATTCACTTTCAGTCTTGACAGCCCATTACTGCTTGATGCAATTAATTCTTACATTTTGATATATACCAGCTGTCAAAAATATTTAAGTTACATGCAGCTAAAAATTGGCTGTAGCAAGTGAAGTCAAATACTGTTGTAATAAATCAATGTTCTTAACTAAATAGAGTTGACCTTTTATACTAGAAATGGGTTTGAAGGATAATGCATGGGGATGTAAATATACTAACATTTTCCATGGAAGAAAGTCTGAGATTTATTCCAGGAGATTTTAGGAATAATATTTTTCAATCCAATGATCATAGTAGTTTGGACCACTAGTAGAATAATGATAATAATAATAATTAATCTCAGAACACCAGAAAATACTGCACAAATAAATAAATATATATATATATATATATATATATATATATATATATATATACACACACACACACAAGAAGTAAAATAGTTTATAAGTATAGAGTCAGTATATTTGATTTAACACCTTCCCTGGTGTTATACATTTTTACCAAAAATGTCTTTTTCAGGCACATCCAAAACATAATATTCAAAAACCAACTACAGACATGTTTATACATCAATATTGATTATTTTTATGCCCTTTTGAACTTGAAATGAGCCCAATTGTCAGCTCATATAGGTGTTAGCCACTACTCAGGTACTTCAGAGATGCCTCAGTTTCTTAGTTACTATATTAAAAACAAATAAAAATAATCGTCTAAAATAATTTTTCCCTAAATAATTTGCTTGGAAGAGGCTAATATAGGAAGCATTACTCACATGCTAAGTTTTATGTTTCCTTTAAAAATATTACAGGACCACATGACATTTTCATTTGATATTACATGATGTTGGGTTTTAGGTTATTTGGTTGTTTGTCTTTGTTTAGCGGCATAACAATACCTCTATGGGTTATTTAATGCTGAAATCTAAATATTTTGCACACAGTTTTTATTGTTTTATTTTTCTTGAGATGATAATGGTTTTAGTGATACAAGTCTTACTAATTAATCCATAGCTGGGGAGAGAAGAGGTAGATTCATACCTTTCTGAAGGGTATTTGCACATAAGTGAATATAATGAACCCAAGGGAAATGGGAACTCAGTTCTCTGATTAACAATTCCAAGCCATTATCCATTACACCATTCACACATCAAAACAGCTGTTATGCCCAAGTGGTTACCCATCTAGGTACTGTTCTGGCTCAATGTTGCTTAACTTTGGTGATCATACGGGAGCCAGTGTTTCAATGTGAGGTGGCCGTAAGCCTTGGTTTTTAGGTTTATGACCCAGTGGAGATGATACACACATATGCATACACATAACTATAAATTGTAGTTGATTAGAAAGAGTAAACAAAGAACACATTGAAAAAGAGACACCATATAAAAAAAAACCAAACAAACTGGAAATTGCCTGTTTTACAGTAAATAGATTGGTTTGACCAATACAAAATTGCTTGATTTCCTCATAGAATTGCTTGTGCTACTGTAAATGGGTTGATCAGATATTCATGGAACTATTTGTGTTACTATAAATGGGTTGGTCTGATCCCCATAGAGTTCCCTATGTTATAAATGGTTTGGTCTGATTGATAATTACAGAGTAGCCTCAGTGTAGATGGGCTTATCTGATGATCAGTGTTCTATCCTTTAACCTAAATTTGTTGGTTATATATATATATATATATATATATATATATACACGAGATAATGATATATATTTTTATATATCAAGAACAGTATTGGGGAGATTGTATGACAAAGTCCAAAGTAGCCTTGAAGGACAAAACACATCACTAGTAAACTTTTTCCACCTTGTCACATAATTTCCCCATATATATAAGAAAATAATAAATTCAAGCTACAGATCTTAGAAGCAATTTATATTAAAAAAATAAAGCCAGCACAGAACAGAATCAACTATGAATACTGCAGTAATGTCCTGAAATGCCTATAAAGGAACAGTTTTTCATGCTTTAATGCATGCATGACCATGACATTACAACATAGAGGAAAAAATTCAATAATGGATAATGTTTTCACATTCTAATGAGCACTCAAGCACACTGACATTGTCCTGAGCAGTTGACAAACAACATATAGTTTTGTACTACTTATACCCTTGAAGATGATCTTGGAAGAAGATTGAAAGTACTTGGGAAATTAAAATGAAAGAAATTTAAGCAGTTATAGCACATTTCTCTCATCCTTTAATATCAATACATAGGTTATTTGTGAGTCTGTATGGATTTTGTTAAAAATTAGCAGATATAATTCTGTAATTTATTCACACATGCCTAAAAGAGAATTTGCTGCCTAAATGCACAAATATTATAAATATGTGTGTGTGTGTATATATATATATATATATATATATATATATATATATATATACATACACAGATGGATTTTATCTTTGTTTGGGGTTCACTATTTTCCCATAGCTGGGACCCTAACATGTGCTATCTCCAATCTCCTAATCAGAGGCCTTTCTACTGGATATTGTTTATCAGCATAGCCAGGACTTGGAAAGAAAGATAATAGGGGACTTGAAAAACCTATTTTCCTGAAAATTTTTTTTATAAATTTCAACCAACAGTAGAACTGACTGCTCAGTCAATGAATGCTAAATGGCATATATATATATATATATATATATATATATATATATAGGGTGCGATGGGTAAATTGTCGCAATTTTATATTTTTAATTTTGTGTATGCATGCTGTTTTTGATTTTGTCAACTGCACAATATAGAAGTGTCAGTTGGGCATTGTCTTTGATAAGATGAGAACCATCATGCTATTCACTCTGCCAGAATTTGGAAACGCCAATAATCATTTCAGAGTTGTTTTTCAGTGTCAGAAAAAATTGAATGAGTCTAATGGTGATTATGGATGTGTTTGGAGTGATCATTAGTGATGTCCATTCATTTTTCCATAGGACCTCAGACTCAACACAGACGCTTACATTGAGTACCTTGAGGAGGTAGTGCTGCCCTGGGAGTTGAGAGGTAAATCTACAAATAAAACACAAATTTGTAATTGTAGTAAAAGTGAAAACTGCTTTGTAAATTGATATTGTTCAAGTGACAATCCTATATACCGAGGCAAAGTTTCAGCAGAAGGCTTCCCTATGATGACCAAGTTTGATAGTTTGACCAAGGGCACATTTAAAAGGAGATATAGCAACCATACAGGATCGTTTAGATTGAGTAGGTATCATAATAGGACTGCTCTCTCTAGATATATTTGGAAAATAGTACTGAACACCCAACCAAAAATAAGATGGAGCATATTAAGGAAAGTAAGATCTAGGCAGGGGGAAAGAAATTTTGCTAATTTTGCCAGGATAAAAGTTAGTGATCTTGATTTTACTGAACCCAGGCTCACTACTGAATAAGAGAGTGGCATGCAAAAAATATTTAATAGCTAATATGGAACACAGATGACAGTCAAGCTGGGAAAAAGTACCAAAAACTACAACTTCTCCATATTTAAGGCACAAACCACATTGACACAAGATAAAGATTGAACCTGGCCTGCTGATCCTTCATCTTTGAGGGTGAAACTTGAGTTACCAAGGTTTTATTTATTCTATTCATTTGTCTTATATGTTATATATACAGTGGCAGATCTACAATGAAACTGATAAAACTGATGAGGCCCCTAACCCCAGAGGGTCCCTTGAAGCAACATTTTAAATGAGTGAATTTTTCAACAAGATCACTGTTTTCTTTTTTTTTTTTTAAATGTTTGTTATTAAAATAAGGCCATTATAGTGATAAGCCAATTGGCTGAAGTAGCTAATGTTGGCTCTAAAATATTCTCTAATACCCATTTTATGTGGCGTCAAAATTCTCCTGTAATTGGTCAAATTGAAAAAATTCATGGGAGTCTTGCAGTTCCCAAATCTGTAGCTGTATGGGCTCATTGAGCTTGGCAGAATCTACACATTGCCTACATTTTGGTAGTTGGAAAGGAGCCTCCATATATATTCAAACTTCAGGATCCAAAAAATCTATATCCACCACTGTGTGTTTATTGTGGTGTGTGTGTATATACAAAAACAAAAGTGAATCTTATCTTAGTCAACGCATTTCATTTTCAAGGCAAATGTAAGGATTTTATTTTGCAACAAGTACTTATAAATAAAAGTAAAAGTGTTAAATTTAAAAATTTTGAAAAACTAAGAAACACTTATAAATATTCATCAGGCTAACAGAAACGTCTAGGTAAGTCATGAAGGATGTTGAGTGAAACAATTCAATATCTAATAAAGGTGATGGATTTTTTTAATAATGTAATTAATATGTGTATTACGTTAGTTTGGTATTTACTTATATATATATAAAAGGCAGGATGTGTGTGTGTGTGTGTAATGAATACACAGCCACAATTTTCAAGGATTTGCACCAAAATTTACATGCACATGCTCCAAGTTAGTGGAAAGGCTAAGACTGACTTTGCATTTCCCAACTTCCATTGATAGTGAAAATAATCGATTTTTTCATGCTTCTATGGCAGTTTTCATGTAGTTGGCGGCCATTTTGTACTGGCCAGAGTGAGAGCCTATAGCTGGCTGCCAATGAATAGGCAGGAAGATTCTATTGGCCACAAATGTTAACTAACATGCTAGCATGCAAAAAAAAAAAAAAATCGATAGCTGCATTCATCACAAGTGGGAAAAATTTAAATTTGCATGCCACTTTACTCCAATTGGCACATTTGCTTGCTTAAACTCAACGTTGATTCTGATTCTGCAGAACCTGGGTTGGGTGTGAAAAAGTATTTGTTGTTAACATTCTTTTTCATTCAGTTTTTCCAGTTATGAGTCCTATTTTAAAGCTGATCATTTTGTGTTCATTTTGTTTAGTTCTTTTTTTGTAACGGATTTAATGTTTAGTATAGAGCTTAGAAAAAATTCTCAGTGTGAGATAGGCAAGAAGTAAGGCATGTAGCAACATCAGCACGGCAAAGGGCACTCCTTTAAAGGCAAGGAAGAGCAAAAATTATTTTATGTCAAGTGATAGCGATTGCTGTATGAGTCGTACGATTTTTGAATCAAGCACGGGCAACGCCGGGTCATGCTGCGAGTATCGAATAAAAAGAAGTTATGACTTTAACCATTTTTTAATTTTTTAACATTTTTATAGTCATGTTGGTTGGCTTAGGAGAAGTGTATTTTTGTCAGCAATGAGGATATTTGAAAAAATACAAGGTGCAGATTTGACAAGATTTGATAATTCCACTCAAAAATTTTCCGTCCAAGTAAGTTACTTTCTCTTTTAATAAGTGTGGCATTCTTTAGATCAAAGTAGTGGTTGAATTTATTTCTATGTATGACCAATAGATTTGATAAAATATTGTGTGTGAGATCCTTTTTCTGTTTTGTTATACTGTACCTATGGACTATAATGGGTATGTCCTAATCCATATAAATAAAGTAGAATATACTGTATGTGGCATTCATTTGGATTCACTGTGGGATTCACCTTGATTCACTTCTAGCTCACCACTAGCAGTTGATTACTTACTAAATGCCGCTGGCAAATCTTGCATGTTATTTCTGTTCTAAATATTATTGTTCCATTTCTAACCTGCATTTTGGTTAATCTTATTTAGTAACCATTTCCTAGTTTACATGTTCATAGATACATTTTTAAATTTCTGCCAGTTTCTCCTGTGTATTGTGAGGTGCAGTTAAAACACTTTGTTTTTATATACCTGCTTCAGAATTATATATATATATATATATATATATATATATATATATATATATATATATATATATATGTGTGTGTGTGTGTGTGTGTATACAGTAATACATCTTTTGCCTCATATTAAAAAAAAATTATATTTCTTACGTTTTGGTAAAAGGTGATGTAAATTCTTTATTACAAAGAAAATATACAGTGTCTTAAGCCTTTTTTGCAAAAGTTTATTTTAAATTTCATTTTAAGATAGATTTTTTTTTTCTTAAACTCGGTCATAAAGTTAACTTTTCTATTTATGGCACATGGTGGTCCTTTACAAGAGAAGACTTTCTTTGGAAAAAAAACAAGGATAAACTTTCTAATAATCATTTTTCTTTCTCTCTTATCACATTTGCTCATATATTTTTTTTTTGACTCATAAGAATCTTCGAAACAACCTTGCACTTCTGTATGCCATAGTGTTAACTGAGACACGACACAGCCCAAAACCACCTGCTCCAAAGGACATGAAACACACCCAATGATTCTCTGAAAATATATCTAAGATCATTTGTCTTTCTTTACCTGGAGTCATCTGACACTTCTCAGAATTTGCTACCTAGTCGATACATAGGATCAAAGAGTGCATTTTTTCTTGCCTATTAGACTGCATCATCATAGTATAATGTTTTTAGTCAAGTTGATAATATGTTAAATTGAGTAACACCAGAGTTACTTCACACATCTTAAGAACTTCAGAAGAAACTATTTCTAACTCAGCTTCCAAATTATGAATACCTGTCTAGCAATATTATCTGGCAAAACAGATCTATAATAAATATTAAAGTTGTTTCTGTGACTGTCCAAAACATTTATATCTTGTTTAAAACATTAACATATTCACAGCTGCCTCGGATATGTAAACCCCAATATAATGCCATCAATGTTTTTGTTATTTTTTTTAAATCATTTCACCCCAAGCCTGGCAACAAAGCCACTGAGGGGATTACTGAGTGTTAGAGAATATGAGAAAAACTGCTATTAATGAGAGAAGACAATAAAGGAACAAGAATTAAGAAAACAGAAGATAATGATTGATATTGCATTTAAATTTTTGAAGATAAAAGTTGACTGGGAAAGAATAGGCCAGAAGAAAGTTCTACAACTGAGAAGTGCAATGGAAGAAACTGTTAGCATAGAATTTACGGTTACATCAAGCTTTTTCAACTGTAAAATGATGAGACCCTGCCACCAATCAAATACGGCACTTAAATTCATAAAATCCAATTACCATAATGGAAAGTTCGTCAGAACAATTACAATAGATGTATTTATAGAAAAGACACAGGGAAGTTACATTACAGCAGTGGGAAAGTGACTGAAGCTGAGATGCCAGATCAAGACCAATGACATTGCAGATTATTCTTTGGATTTTATCAAGAATCTCTAAATATATAGCAGAAGCACCAAACCAGATGTGGCAGACACATTCAAAGCATGGATGAAGGGTAACTATATGTATGATAGATTCTCATGAGAAAAATTGTCTAGAATGTCACAGTGAACCAAATTTAAATTCTTATATAAAGTTACTTATGCTTTATTTTGGTAAATCAAATCAAATTTACTAACACATTTACGGTAACTTTGGATATTTCAACCCTTACATCTTGCGGTATTTGTTTTTTGTTAGCTATCATTAGATATTTATATTTCAAGAACATTTTAACTGTTAGCCGTGTTCGACCACTTCCTAAGATGAATGGTTCAAAAAGGCTTTGAGTAAGTGAAGCTTTCTTTGAACATTGTGCACTGGTGCTACAAACAAAGAAGTGTACCAAATAACAGAAACCACGTCCTTTGAGGACTACCAACAGCAGGAACCACTAAAATGGATAGCACATGTAACTTAAAGAGAAAATATAGATATAATCAAGATCTTGACATTACACATTACACCAAACAAAAAGTTAGGAAGGCAACACCCATCAATACTGGAAAGAGTGATAACAGATACTGGACTTGAAAATCCTATTTTCCTGAAAACTTGTTATAAGAGAAAAATTAAAAAAAAATCAAGTGAAAGTGGCACTGACTGCTTAATCAATGAATGTCAAATGTTTCCTTATAGGGAAACAGCTAATATTACCATTACTAAACATCAGAGCCATTCTATTTATTATTCGTCAGCAGATTGTTCCAGTTTATTACAGCAGAAGTCACACAAAAAAATAAAAATGGAATATACCAGACAGTGAAAATGCAAAAACGATATTGATTAATTTTCTATGGCTTATCATGGCAGGTTATTTAAAGCCAGAAAATATTTTTAGATTTGTAAGAATTTTTTTTGGCAGAAGATAATAGTTTACTGATACAAGTCTTATAGGTGGGGAGAGGAGAGGTGGATTCATACCTTTCCCAAAGGAATTTGCACATATGTAAATATAACAAACCAAAAGGGAATTTGGAGTCATTATCCATTACACCACTTGCATGACCAACCTTACAGTATCAGGCATTTCAAAGTGGTTACCCATGTCAGTACTGAGCAAGATCAGATTGCTTAACTTTGGTAACCATATGAGAACTGATGTTTTAATGAAAGTATAAAAACAAATCCCCAATGAATATGGTCAAAATTACCCAGAGGAAAGATGGAGAACAAAAACTAGTAGTGTCAGAAAAGAGCAACATAGAAAGTGATAAAATCTGTTTATTTTTAATCTATATCTTTAATAGCAAAAGCAAAAATCTAGTTTAGAGAGTAGAAAACAATTCTTTTCTCCCAATAAATATAAATGACTCAGAAGTTTCTTTGAACTTTGTTTTAGCAGGTTTCATTTCAGACATAGTTGCTTTCAACTCTTATCTTGAAAACATACTAATATTGGGGAAAAAAATTGACTAAGTTTACATGAAAAACAAAATTAATGATGTAAATATTCATTCTCCCATGAATATACAAAAAAAAAAAAAAAAAGAAAAGAAAAAGAGACAAGGCTAAGTGTAGGGTAATAAAGAATTGTAGTAGGAACATTTAAAGTTAAGAAGTGAAGCTAGAATGCAGAATGGTTCATCTGTTATTTCAATATCAGAAATGGAAATGGTTTAGTAATCGATGCCATATCAATGAATTCTTATCTGGCTTTTGTTTCCATATTCCCTAAACATTCAGCATCAGTTTATAGAATATTTGTCTTTCATATCACAAAAGAATTCCCAAAGAAATTGTCTGGCAACTGATAGAAAGTACAAGTGCTGATTCCAATTTGTGTTAGGTTGTTTGGGTCAATGACAATATCTGATGTTATCATTATCTTTCCCACCCACACACACACATATATATATATATATATATATATATATATACACACACACACCACTTACATTTGTTGGTCCATATATGTCCATTTACATTTATTGGTCTAAGATTGGATTGGTCTGTGACACTGGCAAATATGGATATAATTTATATATAAACACAGATATATACAGAAATATACACAAATGCTCCCCCACACAGAAGAATATATAGAGAGAAATGGACTTTATATATGTATATATATATATATACACACACTAAATTATGAGAACTTTAGCATGAGGTCACGTTTATGGGGCACTAAGTGATGAGTAAACTGACAATAATAGTTCAGCAAACTTGCAAGCAGACTTTAGATATACATGCAAAATACATACATGTATTTTTTAATAGATATTTTATTCAACATTATTTTGTATTACTTTAAATGTTATTTTTCAGTGGGTACACATATTTGTGTTATCCCCATTTTCCTTTTTTCTTTTCTAAAATGATGAAATTAATAACAATTGGCATATATTAAGAAAAAATACTGAAGAAAATTCTGTCTTCAACAGGAATCAAATATGTATCCCCTTTTGCATCTGTTTCTATAACCATAACGGGCCTTTACCAAATTGGCTATGGAGGCCATGTTGATAGAGCAAGGTTTGATTTACTTATTAAAGTAAATACACATTTCTTATTGGTACTTCTATGACTATATCTGCTAGTCTCAGTTATCTGACTGAAATATAAACAACAGTAATTCTTGAATGGATTTTTTTACCCAACATTACTTGTTATCAATATGAACATTGGTAAATGAATGTTTTCATTATAGAAATGTTCAACATCTTTTTATTAAAGGCTTTTGTCATCTATCTATTTTAGCAACAGTAGCAATGGCAGTGATATGCATTGTTGATAAAAATGGGACAGATGAAAAAAGAAAGCACTCAGTAGGGGCATATCACTGCCATTTTTCAAATACGGGGCATTACTTTTGGAACAACAATTATTTAAAAGTTATAATTAAAATGTCTAGAAAGTAAATATGATCATCTCCCTTTTTATTAAAAGCTTTTGTTATCTGTGCATATTTTATCAATGTTACAATGGCAGTGGTATGCACTCACTTTTGCCATGTCCAGTTTTTAACAACAGCAGCAATGGCAAAGATATCCGCAGGTTGAGCGCAACCTTCTTTGTTATGTTATGGAATGAAGTAGTGGAAGCATTTCATTATGTTGGTGCAAAAATAATGTCGCTTTTAGACGTTCAAATTCAAAAGAAAAACGACATTATTTTTGCACCAATCTGATACTTACAACATGAACAAAAGAAAAAAATATCTTGATGTGTATCCTACAATAGCAAAACTTATGGTTACTTATAAACAACATCCTAATAAAAAAAAGGTCATCCTCATAAAATGTACAGGAATGATTTTATAAGCATTCAGATAGTATGTTGTGTAACATCATGAAAAAAAGTGTTCACAGCATAACATTTTGATTTATAGTATAAAACAAATAAAAATTAACGGGCATAAAAACAAAAATCAATAAAAAAAAAAAAAGATCCAGTGGAAGGGAGATAACCAAACCCAAAATTTGTGCTTGTAAAAGTTACATTTGATATTTCTGTTGTCAGCCAAGGGTGAAAAGAAACATTAATTTGCAAGCATAAACCATTCTGTTGGCTCCAATCTATATGAGGAATGGTGATTTATTGACGTTTAATTACAACAATTTTAGCAAAAGACTGAAGAGGAAGTGGGCAGATGTTGATCAACATTAACTATCCGAGACATAGCTACTAAGATTCACAGCCAATTCATCAATTACAATTTGTCCAATCACCAAAAGAATGCATTCTACATCACTCAATTCGACATATGCCAGAATACCACATCTTACTGTGAAACTACAATAATCCATATGATATAAAAATTTCCTTATGAACAAATTTCCCTTAATCAACATCTTTTTACTCACACACATATATATATATATATATCTATACACACATATATATATATATATATATCTATACACACATATATATATATATATATATCTATACACACATATATATATATATATATATCTATACACACATATATATATATATATAATCTATACACACTATATATATATATATATTGTGTGTGTGAATGTATCTATACACACATATATATATATATATATCTATACACACATTATATATATATATATCTATACACACATATATATATATATTATCTATACACACATATATATATATATATCTATACACACATATATTTTTTATTATCTATACACACATATATATAATATATATCTATACACACATATATATATATATATATCTATACACACATATATATATATATATATCTTATACACACATATATATATATATATCTATACACACATATATATATATATATCTATACACACATATATATATATTATATATCTATACACACATATATATATATATAGTATATATATCTATACACACTATATATATATATATAAATATATATATATATATCTATACACACATATATATATATATATATATCTATACACACATATATATATATATATATATATCTATACACATATATATATATATATATATCTATACACACATATATATATATATATATATATCTATACACACATATATATATATATATATATATCTATACACACATATATATATATATATATATATCTATACACACATATATATATATATATATATATCTATACACACATATATATATATATATATATATATCTATACACACATATATATATATATATATATATCTATACACACATTATATATATATATATATATATCTATACACACATATATATATATATATATATATCTATACACACATATATATATATATATATATCTATACACACATATATATATATATATATATATCTATACACACATATATATATATATATATCTATACACACATATATATATATATATATATCTATACACACATATATATATATATATATATATCTATACACACATATTATATATATATATCTATACACACATATATATATATATATATATCTATACACACATATATATATATATATATCTATACACACATATATATATATATATATATCTATACACACATATATATATATATATATCTATACACACATATATATATATATATATATCTATACACACATATATATATATATATATCTATACACACATATATATATATATATATCTATACACACATATATATATATATATATCTATACACACATATATATATATATATATATCTATACACACATATATATATATATATATATATCTATACACACATATATATATATATATATATATCTATACACACATATATATATATATATATATATATCTATACACACATATATATATATATATATATATATCTATACACACATATATATATATTATATATATATCTATACACACATATATATATATATATATATATATCTATACACACATATATATATATATATATATATCTATACACACATATATATATATATATATATATATATCTATACACATATATATATATATATATATATCTATACACACATATATATATATATATATATATATCTATACACACATATATATATATATATATATATATCTATACACACAATATATATATATATTATATATCTATACACACACATATATATATATATATATATATCTATACACACACATATATATATATATATATATCTATACACACATATATATATATATATATATATATCTATACACACACATATATATATATATATATATATCTATACACACACATATATATATATATATATATCTATACACACACATATATATATATATATATAACCA
>OZ010574.1:64771853-64971853 GCA_963932145.1 Acanthosepion lycidas | reverse complement strand
TCTCTCTATATTTCTGAGATGATGTATTACGTACACTATTTACATTATTCAGACTATTATCCTGTGTCTGTAAGTATATCTGAGAATATATAAAGACTTAGGGCCTATCTAGCTCCTGAGTAAGCTGAAGGCCCAATCAAGTATTCTCTGCAGGAGCTCGCCTAAATGACACCTAATAGGGTGGTTTTTAAGCTAGTATATATATCTTGATAGTCTTAATAATAATTTTGTTCTGGCCATAACAAGAAGTTTATTTTTGTTGTGAAAATTCCAATCTTTAACAGAATATAAATCTATAATGCCGCCTTGCCCATATCAATGTTGCAGTGGATGAATAGAGAGTTAGAATAAAGAATTTGTTATATGCATGTTTGTTGCTATGATGAGTTTTGGAGGCTTGTATGGGTTTTTCTTTTCTTTTTCTCCTCAGAGAATTCTGATTTTTTTTTTCCACACTTTTTTGGTTTCCAGTGAAAGATTTGATTGAATGGATCTTTTCCTTCTGCACAGCAATGAACAACATTTCTAAGTCATCAGTAATTTTCTGTTTAAAAAAAAATTATACGGGACATCAGAATTTATTCTATTTCAAGATAAATTTTAAAGAATTTAAAGTATCAAATAATTCAGAAAAAGTTTCTAATATTTATTACTCAATGAGTACTTTATTCTGTTGTTCAGAAGACTTTGTTCTAATGAAAAGTAATAAATTTTATACCTAAATTTATTTAGACAGTAACGTTTTTTGGCAGTCTGAATTTTTTTATCAGTCAGTATCACCCCATGCAAGGCAATAAAGCCACTAAGACATAAGGGGTTACAGGGTTTGGTTTGTTTTATGGCATATCAACCACAATTTAATGCTGACAAAATTTCCTTTTTCTTTTTTTTCAAAAAAGTATAGCTGGTAATATTTTTTTTAAAAAAATGTATAGTTTGGTTTGTTTTGTGGCATATTAACCTCAATGGGTTTTTTAATGTTGACAAGATTTTTATTTCCAATAATATTTTATTTTTTCAAATATTTATTGCTGATACTAAATTTAAAAAAAAATATTTCTGGTATCTATTTTTACACTTTCATAGTGTTTTCTGAGTCAGGTTGTGGGGTCAACTATTTGCCCACAGCTGGGACCCTAACAGGTGCTACCACCCCAGGTCAGGGTGGACCTGGGAACACCAGCAATTAAGAGGTGGTTCCACGCTCCTCAAAACTTCCTGATCAAAGGCCTTGCTGTTGGATGTAATTTATTGTCTTAACCAGGACACGGATGTAGTTTACCATCACACCCAGGACATGGGTTACAGTGTATGGAAGAATTAGGAACAGAAACATTAATAATGAGTGAGTAGAGGAAAGAGTAATCAGACAGACAGTAGGTAGGGATTGACATTGCATTTAAATTTTTGCAGATCAAACTTGTCAGGAAAGCATGGAACCAGAAGGAGTTCCACGAGTCACAAGTGCATGAAAAGAAACTGTTACCATAGAATTTAGGGTTACATCTACCCAGCTCAACTGTAAACTGATGAGATCTTGATGCCAGTCTAGTAATGTGGTTAAATCAAAAGAGCCTAGATACCACAGTGAAGAGATCGTCCGAACAATTACCATGAAAGTATTTATAGAAAAGGCACAGAGAAGTGAACCTTATTGCAGTGGGAAAGTGACTGAAGCTGAGTTGCCAGATCAGGACGAATAATATTGCTGATGATTCTTTTAATTTTATCAAGGAACTCAAGGTAAATAGCAGGGCACACCGGACCACATATGGCAGCAATGTTCTAAGCATGGATGAATGATAAAAATAGATATGTAAGATAGATTTTGGAGAGAAAAATTTTCTTGCACAACACAATGAACCATTTTTCGTAGCAGCTGACCTAGCAACGGATTCAATATAGTCTTTCCACTTTACGTCAGTTGAGAATGTTAGCCTGAGAAAGTATAACAAGTCACTTTCCAGGAGGTTAGCATCAGCCATGCTGATGGAAGGCAAAGAAGTGAGAAAATAGTGAGAAGTTTAGTTTTGGAGGCATTAAAATTAACAAGCCATCTTCTGCTCCAGTTAATAATGTTTTGGACTTTGTTGAACTGATCAGCCTTACTATTGTATCATCAGTGTAGATATGTAGATACCAAGTTGAGAGCTGATGTCATCGAGAAGGTCACAAATTTGTCTAAGAACTTCTTGGCTGTATTTTTGATGCCAGAGAAAGCTTGTGCGATATCTTTGATTTGAAATGTTTAGAGAATTGATAAACTATAATAAGTGGCTTATCAACTCTTTCTGGGTTCCTTATATCTGAAAAATATTTTGGAATAGAAGGATAATATTTTTTTCTTTTTTGTGAATGAATACTGCATTAACAAATTTTGAGAACAAATTTTATCAGATACAAGTCTATTTAACTAATAGCTGGAGAAGGAGGTGGATTTACATCTTTCCCATGGGTATTTGCATATAAGTGAATGTAAAAAAAAAACAACTGGAATTTGAACTCAGCTCTTCAATTTCTTATTCTGAGCTGCTATCCATTTGTCCACATATACATCAACTTGGAGAATTAAGTAAAAGAGACTTTATAACATTTTTTTCAAAAGCCCTTAAAATAATAGTATTTTTTTTTAGTAGAAGTGGATATAATCAATTGATTCATTTTCTACAGCTTATGAAAACATTTCAGGTTATTTAAAGCCAGAAAATAATTTTAGATTCAAAGAATTTTTTATGAGATAAAAATGGTTTAGTGATACAAGCCTTACTAATTAACCTATAGTTAATTAGTGGAGTGGAAGAAGAGGTTGTTTCATACCTTTTCTGAAAGATATTTCCATGTAAGTGAATATAACAAACCCAACAGGAATTGGAACAACTCTCTGAATAACAATTCCAAGCCATTATCCATTACTCCACAAATACATCAAAGCTTACAGAAGTTCTTATCAATTTGATAAGCAAAAATGAAGGTTGTTGTAACTAATGTTTATTATAGGAAAGTGTGGAGAGAGGAGTTCTTTCTAAGTCCTTCTATATTCATTATTTAATTAGAGTAGAAATTTTTATAAATGACTTCTTTATTTAAAAAGTAAAAGTGGAAATCTTCATAATTCAGTTTCTGTCTAATGAAGACCTTATAAAAAACAAAATTGGAGGGTTTTTGGAATTAAGTTTTATTTAATAAGTTCTTTTCAATATCTGTCTATATTTTTGAGATGAGGTATCATAATTATTTACACTATTTACGCTGTTTGGACTGTTTTCACATCTACGTTAACATATTCATGATGTTTCCGCTGTTGTGTGCTCCAGCCTTCTTCAGATGATTAGAATTTCAAACTGAACCCTTTATTTCATCCACCAGAGTAGATTGTTCTAGTTCCATGTGCCATGCCTCTTCCGGATGTCTCAGTATCAGTTATCTCACTTTTAACTCAACTTTATCCCAGTTTGTTGGTGCTGCTACCATATACTCAGGTTAGTTGTTACATGGAAGGGTACTGCTTATACTGACCATTTCTTGTTCGTATGTCTCGAAGTCAATACTTATAATTTTTGCTTGATGTTGTAAGCAGTAGATGATCCCTTTCTTTACACTATATGGGTGGTGGAAGTCAAAGTTGAGGTATTGTCTGGTAAATGGCTTGTGGTATATGTCTTGAACCCATGCTTTGTTCAAGATGTTAGTTCATCCAAGAAAGCTAGTTATAGTTTTCTTTCTCCATTGTGAACTGTATCAATGATCTTCACATGATCTAGTAGTAGCTGGACCTCTTCCTAGTGTGACTAGTGTATGAAGATATCATCTACATATCACAGCAATATTGTTGGCTTTAGTGATGTGGATTCTAATGTCAATTCTTCAAAGTATTCCATGTATATGTCACCCATTGCTGATGAAAATGGCAAGCCCATTGCTAAGCCTTAATTCTGATCCTATTCCAAAGTGTGTTGTTTGTGTAAAGAATGTCAGTATCTCCATCAGGTTATCTATTGGTATACTAGCATGTTCTCCTAGGGATGAATCTGAGGTCAGTCTGTCCCTGACTACTGATAGTGCTTCTTCTGTGGGTAGCTTGGTGAACAAACTTCCCACATCCAGGTTCACCCTCTGGTTGGGTTGGATTGGAGTATCTTTGATTATTTCCATGAAGTGGACAGAGTCTCAGACATATGATGGCGACTTTCCTATTTATGGGTCAATTATATTATAAGGAAGTGAGTCAGAGGGTAGCACACAGAGCCTTGGCAGCTAACAATTGACCTGAGCAGAATACTGTCTTTGTGAATTTTGGGGAGACCACATATGTGACGTAGCTTGCTGTAACATTGTGACAACTGCCCGTATATCTTAGGCGGGAAGTAGTCCTTGTTTCATTGGGATATGTGACAGTTTTTGTTTCATTTTCATTGTTAGACCTCGCTTTACTATAGCTACCATTTCTAATGAGGTCTTCTAGTTTTCCTGTATATTCTGCTTTGTTCATCACTACAGTCACATTGCCTTTGTCATCTGGTAGTATCATGATATTGTCATTCCTCTGTAGGATTTTGATTGCCAGCCTCTCCATTTTCAAGATGTTTGATTTAGGTGGCATGGCTTTCTCCAGTATCTGTCTCATTTTCCATCTTAGCTCATCTGTCCAAGCCTGAAGAATGTTCAAGGCTATTTCCTTGATTTGGGCAATAATTTATAAGTATGGTATCTGCCTGATGGTTCTTGCAAAGTTGAGATCCTTGTATCCTTGTTCAGAACTGACTCCTCAAAGGCATTCAGCTGATGCTGACTAATGTTGATTATTGACTTCACTGGGTGGGGTTGATGGACCTTATGTGTCACCTAAATATATTATTTAATAAATTCTATTTAATAAGAGTTAAGATCCCTAGAGCTCAGTTCCTGCTGTTGCTGTATTTAATAAATCATTAATAAATGAATATCTTAAAAAATAAGATAGTTCTTCAGGATTTCTTTGTTAACAAGCTCCTTTTTTTGTTAATATGACAACTTTGTTTGAACCAATTGAATATTCCTAAACCTCATATTAAAATATGTTTGATCCCAAAATAAAAAAGTTACAATGAGAAGATACTGGAAGCAAAAAGGTGGTTTATTTTTGGATTGGAATATGAAAAACATTCATCCTTTATTAAATCAAAAATATCTTAAATCTTTCTACTGTTTTACTTCATCTTGTTTTTGTTAATTTTTATTAAAATGCTCAGGTTGATTCACTCTTTATAATTTCTTTTTTTTAATCCTAATGTCCACACTGTACAAAGTCCAAGAGCCACTCAATGTAGAGGGTCACAGAGGTAAAGTCTATAAGGATATATGAGGAAGATACTGATTAACCCAAGACTTGAAAAGGCTGAGATTGTAGTGGTCAGAGAAGCATCATCTAGGGAATCAATTCCACAAAGCAGCAGCTTGTGGGAAGAAGCTGCTTGAGTGGAACTTATATCTCACTGCTGGAATTCAAAGAGAATGAGGGTAGTTCATTACAATGTGCTTGGTATGGCATGTCTTAACCGAAGGTTAGAACTGGCGAAAACAAAGAATGTAGTTCATCCGAACACTTTCCATGGAAATAGCGATAGCATATATGGGAAAGTGGTAGTAGGGTAGGAAATAATTCATCACCCATGAGGCTTTTGTACTCTATTAAAACTGGAAAGTGGAGCCTGGGAAACTTCTGCCCCTATATAGTAGGAGTGCTCCATTTTCAACCTAATCTTGTAAAGGCAGGAGGAGTCAGATCTGAGAAGTCTGGAGCAGTACAGGGAACTCAGCCTTTTTCTTGCGTTTTTAGCAATGGATCGTCTCTATGATTTCAACGAGGTCTGGCTTGAGCTTAAGTCCCAACTGGTGTTCAAGGTACGTTGTTTCTCTGAAAATACTACTGTTTATCAGAATAGTTAAAAATTCACGGTCAACTCTGTGATGATGGAACATCACTTATTTTCCCAATGAATAAATTTAATTTACCAGATTAATATTATCTTTACGCTGATCTATAAGAGACTTAAAAAATGTGTTTATCTTGTCAACTTTGCTTTTCAAAAATTTAAATGCAATTAATTTTTACTCTTTTATTGTTCTCATTCCTTAAAGTTTTTTTCTGATTCTTTAGCACTTGGTAACTCCTGCTGTCTTTTTATTGATATACTTGGGGTAAAATGATTAAGTAAAAAACACTTTTCTGCTATGCATTCATACACATATTATGATGGCTAAATATCATGAACATATTATTGTTAATAATATGAACGATCAAATGTCAAATTGGTACTGTTTATTAATTGGTCTAGAACAATACTGGGTTGCCATATTAATTATGAATATGTGATTGAAAGGCTGCGGTATTGTTATTTACAAAAATAATAGTCTCCTGAAATATGAATAATGCTGAAAACAATAAAACAAGGAGAGGATAAACAAAGTCAAATGCTGAAACTTATTGTCTTTAAACAAAGACACCATTACGTTTGTCGTTTAATAATGGAAAACTCTAACAGAAATTTACAGACTTTGGAACATAAAAGAATGTCAATGTTTTAAATGGCTTCCAAAGGAATGCATTAAAAAGATTAAAAATCAGGAAGAAACAGAATAGAAAATTTAAGAAATATGAGTTCAAATGAGCATATAAAGAAAAGAAAGAAAATGAGTAATGGAAAGAGGATAAAAAATAGATTTAGAAAAAAAAGATGAGGCAAGAGAGCATAGAAAGTAAAAGGGAGAGTAAGAAAAATTAATGGTGGAAAGAAAATAGAAAGAAAGAAAGATTTGATTGATTTGTTTTTATGGCTTTATCAATAAAGTCAGGAAAATGGGAGCCAGAGAAGAAGACAGGAAAGAGAGTGGAAAAAGTAATATTGAGAATAAAAAGAGAGTGTACAAGCTGGTGGAATAGAAAGAGAGAGAAAAAGCAGAGGGATTTTAAAGAGAAAAAAAAAAAGCAAAAATGCAACTTCTTGCATATGCCAAAATGATAAATAAAATTGTATCTGTATATCTACTATGGATACATTTTGCCCAGATAAACACCATGAAAACATGTATCCTCTTGCATGATTGCATCTTCTTTGCTGTGTCCTTTTGTTAAATAATACTTTTGCAGACTATTACTTTTTAGAGGAAATGTATTGCTACTCTGACATACTGGGGTTGACATTTGATGTCAGAGGAAAGACAAAACAATGAAGTTGATTTTGATTGGCTGAGCCAGCATAAGGAGAAATAGAGCAAGTGATTTCAGGAAGTTGGTTCTTACACGTCAAGCAATGTAGATTTGCTGATATTTGTGTCTGAAACTGCTCCCCAGTGGATGGAGAGAGTGACCCCACTAGCTAGTTAGAAGATGTATACATCAACATTAATAAAACAGTTAAGTAAAATACCCTGTGTTGAAGTTCTTTTAACTCTGAATCAAAACAACTAGCAATTACTGGCTGGGAGAAGACGAGAGAGAGAAGATATAACATATGAATGAATTGACACTAGTGCCCAAGACCACCCACACCAAGGGGCTATACAACATCATATTAATTGGCACAGTGACCAAGACCTACCAGTAAAAAAGGGCTATGCAACACTTTCAGGATGTGGGCAATCATTGCTCTCTACAACTTCCTGTCCTTTATTTCTCTTAGTTGTCATTTTGTTATCCCTCCTAATTGAATGGGCATGAGTCTAGATCATTTCATACTAATACAAGGGTCCCACAGGGCTCTATCCTTAGACCTATGCTGTTTCTGATCTTCAACAACTACCATCCCAATGTCTTCAATTTTCAACTAGGCTTTAATTCAGATAAAAACTATTTACTCCTGTCTTAGTTGCAAGTCCAACAATATAAACTGACAACTGCTCTTGAAAAAGACCTTGAATCATTGACAAACCGAGGCAAGAAATTTTTAATTTGAATGCCTCCAAAACAAAATTGCTTTCATTTAATCACCACAGAGAACTTTTTCTGCTTGCTGCCAGCATGGTTGATGCAAAACTTGAGGAGAGCAACTCATCACATCTTCTTGGACTCAGGTTTTCCACTGACATGAAGTGGAGTGATTATATTGGATCGATTGCTGGGTCTATTGTCAGGAAAATTGGCTTATAGTGTTAGGAAACCATCTGGCACATTGATAAATCTACCATTCATCCACACATTAAATATTGACACCATATCTGGTTTGGTGCCACTGCAGTATATCTCAGGATTCTTGACTAAACTCAAAGAAAGGTCTACATGATAATCAATCCTGATCTCGCATTTTGATTTCAGTCACTTTCTCACCACCATAATGTAGCTTCTCTTTGTCCTTTCTACAAATATTTGCATAGCATGGATGAATTTTTTCTTTAGTGCCTTGACTAGCAACTAGATCTCACTGTTTTACCATAGAACTAACTAGATGCAACTATAGGTTGTATTTTAATAGCTTTTTCTTGCACTTCTTGCCTGTGGAACTCCCTTCTGATTTCTTACTTCACTGCCACATAGAATCTTCACAAATTTGAATGCAATATCAATCAGAATCTTCTGTCTTCCTAAGCCTTGTCTCTTTATTATCCTTTTCTTCATTTTTTCTTACTAGTCTTCACATTCTCTTTCATTCTCAGTAATCCCCTACATCCTAGTGACATTATTACCTTGCTTGGGATGAAATGAATAAAAATTACCCTATTTTGCCAACCATTTATACAAGATCATTAAGTAGGTAATTTTTTACTGTCCTTTTTCCTTCTTGCCTTCAATATGCCCTGTGGGTGTCAGATTCTCCAAGCCTTCTGTTACAGTGCTTGTACCTGAGTATGCCTAGAGCAGCTAACCAATTCTTGTTCTATGTGTTTGTTCAACACCCATGGAGCCCACCTGTGGTTTATATGGCAAATACGCTGAGCTGACTTTAATTGTAGTTTCTGGCAGAGAGTGCATTATCTGGTGTTGAACAAGTATGCTCAAACTCTCAGTCAGAATGACTTCTGACTTCATGCTTTCACAAGTATTGACAAAAAATTCCATCTACCCAATCTTACTCACAAGGCTGGGTATGGTTTACCGGCACTTTCCAAAGGCTGATGATGTCACTCCCTGAAAAATTGGGCATGGTGAGATTTGAACTCAGGTCTCATGGTTGGAAGGCTAATGTTCTAATGGCATGCCCATATCACATGAAATAATTTTCATAAAGGGGAAATTCAGATTTTGAAATTTGAAGAAACAATTAACATTTATAATCATAGTCTTTGAACTCAACCATTAAATTCTTGAATCCTTATACTGGCTATGCAAATATCTGAAAGTTTAAAAATTTTTTAGCACTCTTTATTTACAGTAACCATTGACTGACATTAACCTTTCCTGTATGAGTTAAGTCAAAAATTAAAAAAAAACAAAAAACTATTTTTTATCTTTGGCATTTAAGACCTATTCAAATAGGAGCTTCCATCAGACTGATGGTTATCATCAAGGGAAATGGAATTGGTTAGCAGTGTTCAAATTCCATTCCAAATGTGACAGTGGGCATCCACTTAGCACTAATGACAGGTAAAAAAAGGCATAAATCCATTTTTTTTGTTTTCATTTGCAAAATGTTAAATAGCAAATTGTAGGAGAATAAAGACTGACAAGTGTGGAAACCACTCCACTAGCTTCCCCTAGAACAATTTTGGCAATGTATAGTTAAAAAATATTAAAGCAAAATTAGGTGTGGCCAGTCATTGCACTTCAGAAGAAGGATTCAAATTTTCCAAATATTTTGCAAATATTTCATATATATATATATATATATATATACACACCGGGTGTAACAGTTAAATTGTCAAATTGTTAGATTAAGCTATGAACTGTTGTAACTTAGAAATAATTAAAGGTATCTTACTGAAATTCTCAGTGTTTTATGACACTATTGGGCTCTACTTTGAGCAATAAGAATGTATAATTACTCTCCGAGCTTAACAGAAGAATCATGATGAAATTGATCATAAATGAAAATTACATGTTTATCATTAATTAATCATAAGCTCATGAAGAATTGATATAAAGTTCAAATATATATATATATATATATTTATTATTCCAGGGTCATTTTCCAACTTATTCCAGATGATCTTCACCCTCTCTAACCTTTTAACTTTCTGTCCTGGAGTAACAAGGTGCCTCAGAGCTTTTAAGTATGATTTCATTTTCAAGTCTTTTTTTCACTGCTCTTTGAACTGTCATAGCTGAAACTTCTCTCTCACATCTTATGAATCGAGTCGGATTTTCTCTAATTGATCTCTTTAGCTCTACATTGAAATGATGATGTTTCTTCCTTTTGTGACCTCTTGATAAAGTTTTCCTCCCTACTGTTCTCTCATTTTAAAATTATTCACCATTCTCTTGACGATGGAAGCCAGAGTATGAATGTTGGTACCATTACTGAAGGCCTGAATGGACCTTTTCCTCTCACATTTGCTCAGCTGGGAAGACATTGGGAATGACACAAAACAATTTTATCTTGTTCTCTGTCTAGCTGAATGACTCAAAGGATTTTTCAGTGATTCTTATGACAAATGGTGTCAAGATGACTACAGAGCAATATTTATACAATACAATGGGTTTCCTTTGATGTGTGTGTGTGTGGGGGGGGGATAACATATTCAAGTACAAAGAGACCCGATGTATGGAACCATTGGAAAGAAACATTATAGCACAGGTTGTCCCCACACCTTGTGAATCAAACTGAGTAGACAAAACTGCTATCGATGTTTATTCTAGCACAAAGTGACAAGTCATTGTGATGAAGGATTTTGGCATACTAACTTTGTACAAGCTGCTGATCATATCAGATTACATATCCTCTCCTATAATGTGTAACTAAGTTCCATTCAGTACCATGGCAGTATAAATCACAGGTTGGCTGTGAGGGTGTTTAAGAAACACATATGTTTCAGTAGGTGTCTGTGACAGGGATGGGATAGACACTCTAGCAAGAGGAATATAATCAGAATATGAGTAACAATATTGTATATATTTATATAATTTGTATATTCTTTCTCTTACATTAGAGTTCTCTATTTTAAATACTTTTTAAATAACTATTTAATACTTAGAAAAATAGCATTTTTTTAATTAATTACTTATTATTTAAATGGATAAATAATAATAATTGTTTTCATTATGTGCTTACACACATGCATGTGTGTGTTCATTTGTGAAAGGCTGATACCCCCTGACGAGTGGATGGAATGATTCCCAGAAGTTCCACCTATAAAAACTCTGGAATTGGGATGCTGAAGATAACATCAATTGGCTAAGTAACAAAACTTTTACTTGTATTAATTCTCTCTCTCTCTCTCTATATATATATATATGTAGGGATGGATTGTGTGTCAGAAATGGGAAGGTGAGTGTCCAAAATAGAAAATTCAAAAGGGAAAAAAAAGGAGAACATTGAAGTCTGCCCAAAATTTGAAACAAAATGGAAATGGTAAAATTAAGATAAAAAAAAATTTATTATATAAAAAGAAAGAATATACAAAAGAAATTAAAAAGATGTCATGAAAAGTTGTTGGAAAAATATTAAACAAAAAACCAAAGAAACTCATTTCTGTTGAAGAGATGAGCTTATGTTGTAACATTTAAAGAATTCTTCTTTCTCCCAAAACATATGCAAAGTTTCTATTCCTGTTTACAAAACTAAAGTCGGAGCATGTCCTTTCTCAGAACAACTTAAGAGGCATAATCAGAAAAGAAAAATATAAAGCAAAACACAAAAATGATAAAAAAAAAAAGAAAGTGTAAGAAAAGAGAAAAATAAGAATGGAGAGAGAGATACAAAGAAAAGAACAGACTATAAAGTGAACAGATGATAAAAGTGAAAAAAGAAAGAAAGCAAATTCAATATGAAATGACTCCTGCATCTCAGAATTAACAATGAAAATGCTCTGAGAAAATATTTTTCTCTCCTTGAATAAAAGCTCTAGTAGGAATAGGTTTGAAGTCCAACAATTCATGCCACGGCATCATCACAAGTGGACTTCTGTGATCATCAACAAATCTCATTGATTTCAGAGTATATGACGAGACTATTATTACAGGAACCCCCATTTGACAGTGAACTGTTTGCAATTCTTGGCAGATGAACTTAAGAATTATTTGAAATACAGAATAAAGTTTTTGTAAAAAGAATGAAATAAATATGCCATCGGAAAAACGTAGTAAGTGCAGAACATTTCAAAATTTAATCTGATGACATTCCGTATAAGAAAGATATACAGATGTGAAGTATGCTCTAAGCTAATGAAAACAATTTTGCCTATTTTAAATAAAGGCAAAATACAAACCAAATAGAGAAATGAAATGTTACTGAACAATATCTCTGGAAAAAACAGCTTACAGCAAAAACTTGAAATATACTGCTAGTCTTTTTTTTTTGTAATTATGTTTTGTGTGTGTCCATTCCTTTGTGAGTCTAACAAAAAAAAAAAAAAAAAAAAAAAAAAAATGGTTTCATATTTATGCCTCCTCTGTATACTTCTAAATGCATCTTGGGAGTGTTCATTCTTGGAGCATCCAAAGGAAGAACCTATTTAAAATTTAGTGCTAGTCTTTTTCTTTATAAATACATTTTGTGTGTGTGTCCATTCTTTGGCTAATCTAAAAAAGAACATGTTTCAGATTTACTACTAATATCTTTATCACCAAATAGATTTTTTTTCTGTGTCCATTTCTTTGGGATTCAATAGCAAGAACCAGTTTGAAATTTACTACTAGTCTCTGTGCATCCATTACTCGGTGAATTTCCAGTAAGAACTGGTCTGAAATTTACTGCTACTCTCGGTATCACTACATAGATTTTATGTGTATCCATTCCTTGGTGAGTCAACAGCTAGAACCAATTTGAAATTTATTGCTAGTTTCTATTTTTCCAAATATATTTTAAATCAGGGCCATCTTAAGAGCTCATTACATTGTCAGTTGCCAGGGGTAACTATAGAAACTCCATGTTATCATAATGTTCATGAGAAAATTTCTAAAAGAGTGGATAGTTTCTCAAGCTGGAAATGCCTTAAATTCTAATCCACTTTTATTGTTTTATATTCTCTCCATCTCCTGGCACATGCAAATATACATAAGTCTCTGGTGATTATTTTTAAACAAATGAAACCTGTTTATCTGATTTTAAGGATTTGAGTTTTTAATCCCTTCATCTGATCATGGCAAACACCAAATTCTATGCTGATACTAATGGTTTAAAAAGCAATAAAATTTAACAAGGTATTTCTTTGAGATATTGAATTTTATTGATGTAAGTGGATAGTTAAAACATGAAGGAAGAAGGAATTAATTTCTTTTAAGGAGAGTTTTCCTTTTAAAGAAGTAAGTAAATTTGAGTTTTCCACTCAATAAACCTCTGCAGATGTCACAACATTCACTGAAAATTATTTACACTTTATGAGAATTTCTTACTGAAGATATTTCTTAGAATTATCTCACTGACAATATGCTTGAGTGAAGGTTTGACAATTCCTGGGGAGATTCAAACAATTAGGCCGCTAAAAAATGGTATTTTAGGCACACTAAAGAGCTGTTGAATAATTTTGATACTTTTTGAAAAGGACAGAAATAGCGTAAAGATAAATCAATTGTATCTGTTGACAAACATTTGGAATTTGAATTAATGATTAATTTGGAAGAAATAAAACAATGTATTTGGTTGCTCGGAAAATAATGTCCAATTTTAGAATAGACTTTTTAATTATGTTCTAATACATTATTAGAATAGCTGCACAAAAATACATAACTCATTCGGAATGATTAAAGTGTCCTCTTTCTTAATTTTGTTCTCAAATATGTGACGCACCCTGTGTATACACTGAAAAATAGAATGAAGTTTTTCGGAAAATAATGTGCAATTTTAGAATAACCTTTTTAATGTGTTTTGATATATCATTATAATAGTTGTACAAAAATGTATTACTCATTATTAATGATTAAAGTGTCCTCTTTCTTAATTTTTATATCAGTCTGTTTCAGAATGCTTTTCTGAAATATGTGATTCACACTGTATATACAGTGGAAAATAGCATGAAGTTGTTTGGAAAATAATGTCTGATTTTAGAATAAAGCTTTTTATTGTGTTCTAATAAATTATTATAATAGCTACACAAACATATACAACTCATTCCTAATGATTAAAATGTGCTTTTTACTAATTTTATATCAATCTCTTTCAGAATTTAATTCAAAACATTATATACTCCTAATCTTGAATATGAAAATGAAGAGATTTGCTTTTCTTCTTACATGAGTTTAAGCATAGTCATCATGCTTCTCAAACTGCTGCCAACATGAACAGATCATTGGGGTGAAGGATACTCTTGTGAATTGGTAGCACAAGGTTGGTTTCAATGAGATAGGAGTCTTGAAAACCAAGGTTGTAGAGAATATCCATCTGCAATTGACATATTTTTCCTACACATATCTATGATAAAATGTAATTTACAAACCCATATCTTTCAGGCATCAGTTTTATCTAATACTATCTTTTTTCTATATATATTGTGAAAATTTTTCTTTAAAGTTTGTATTTTCCTGAATTTCGCTGAAAACGAGGAAATTCTCTGATATAGTTCAGTGAAATGATCGCATAACAAAATTATAGTTTATAATTTCAGCTAACAAGAGAAAGTTAGAGTTAAACTAGATCTAATAAAAGATTAAGGCATGAATAATTGATAATAAAACTGAATGATTACAATATGTAATAATAAAGGTGACATGACAAAGAGATTTCTTTTTTTGTTGAGACCCTAAAGGATACTGCAATTTTTGCTCTCCAGGACAGTCCTCGTGTTTTTAGTGATACAATTATTTGTATTTTTATGCTGGAAGAATCTGTTCATTGCTGAAGAATAACTGAAATAATTCTCTTTAATTCTCTTCTGTTCTTTATATTAACTTGTTTAGGATAAAGCTTTTGTATTTTAATATATTATAATAGTTGTACAAAAATATATTACTCATTACTAATGATTAAAGTGTCCTCTTTGTTAATTTTATATCAATCTCTTTCAGAATGCTTTTCTGAAATATGTGATTCACACTGTATATACACTGGAAAATAGCATGAAGTTGTTTGGAAAATAATGTCTGATTTTAGAATAAAGCTTTTTATTGTGTTCTAATAAATTATTATAATAGCTACACAAACATATATAACTCATTCCTAATGATTAAAATGTGCTTTTTACTAATTTTACATCAATCTCTTTCAGAATTTAATTCAAAACATTATATAATCCTCATTTCAAATATGAAAGAAAAAAAAAAAAAAGAAAGAACAGAACACATCTGTTTACTTTTTGTATGTGTAAACTTCAATCATTTGCGAATATCTATGCTGCTGATACAATGATATATAGGTGCACCGCCAAAAGTCTAGATGACCAGATACTGGCAAATGATCTCTCTTCTGACACAGCTCTATCAGCTCAGTGGGGGTAAAAACCGGCTGGTAACTTTCATTGTCTCAAAAACATAACTAGTGACATTTCCATTATTGCCAATCAGACCTAGAACTATCATCAATCACAATCAATGAATGATCCCTCGGTGAGGCAGTATGTCTTAAGTGCCTATTGGGATTTAAACACACCCTAGACCTTGTACATATGATCCATCAATAAAGATGCTGGAAAAATTATTGATTCCCTGTACTGCTCCTGTAAGTAGCTGACTCTTCCTGCTAGCCTACTCTATATTTACAAGAGCCAGTTCAGGTCAAAAATGGAGTACTCGTGCCATGTATGGGCAAAGGGCTGCCCAGTCTTCTTTTTTTAGTATTCAAGTCAAAAAGTGTCTCTGCATCCATGTAAGTGACAATTTATTTTCCACCCTACAAACGCCTTTCCCCAGAGAGCAAATGTCACAAACCTCTTATTGCTCTGTTGCTATTTTCATAGAAAGTTTTCATTAAAAAAAAAAACAGTGATTTTTCTCAGACAATTGTGCATAATTTCTTAATGCTAACTGCCAAGTGACATTTTCCATGGCCAAATCAAAGATTAATTACCAGTGAATAATTCCATGTGCAAACAATTGCCGTCTGGATCCTATAACGTCGCCCAAAAAGGTCCAGAAGTTTACTGATTGATCAAGAACTTGTTGCGCATAATTGTGTTTTTCATGGTCAGTTTCCATTATTTCATCTTGATATTGTCATTTTTCGGCAGCCAAGTCATCAAGGATTCAGGAAACACAGTTTGGCATAGGTTTGCTTTAAGAACATTACATTTTATGAGGTGTTTAAAATGTTACTGATAAATGGGATTTTTCGCTGAATATTTTGTTTACACGCCATGTTGGATTTTCTTATGTGACAAAAAACAAGGCTTTTAAACAGCCATGTTCTGTCAACTGAAAACAATTGCTTCTCTTGAGCTAAACAAAAAAATGATAATGTCTATATGTGAAACATTGATTATGGTGGCCTTCTAAAAGATATGTGCTGCTTTCCTGTCCATCTTGCCTTCAACATATCCTATGAGTGTCACATTTTCTAGGCCCACTTTCCTCATTATGGGCCCCAGAAAATTAAAACTATCTCTTTCTGATGGTACATATAAGTGTTTATTTTCTCTAAAACTCTGCTGCTGCTTGCATGTTCAGTCTATATCATTCTCAGCATCCTTCTGTAGCTCAAGTCTCCATTTCATCTGTTAGAAAATAGTGCAGTATTCACTGCCATTTAGGAGGATTAATATTTTTTTCATAACCCTGTTTACCCTGTACAGGACCCGAGAGCCTCTCGAAGTAGGGGGTTGTTATGGAGTAAGAGGCACCATTCTAATACTGAAATTGAACTAAAGTGTTCAGGTGCATGATGGTAAGAACTATACAGGGAACAGTTTGTTCGAAGCCAGCTTCAGAAATGATCTCAGCATGTGGTGTTCTTAGGAAATGTCCACAACAACAAGAAAGGTGATAAAGCCACTAAGACACAACAGAGATAAAGAGACAAGTGAAATTTCTACAGTACATATTGACGAAAGAGAACTTGGAAATATTAGACATACTGAAGGCAAGACAAAATTAGTGCATAATCTACGTAACAAACTCCTGTAAATGGTTGGTAGAACAGGAATGGGGAGATATAGCAAAAAGACAACATTACTAAGGTCTACAAAGACAGAAAATTGTTGAGACTCATGATCAGCCACATCCTCAGGGGATATGGCACACGGAAGAAAGAAGGAAATATCTATAAGTTTTGAATATTTAAGCACTTTTTTATATACAGTAACCAAAACAAAGAAAAGAGTACTGGACTTATTTGATATCAATCCACCTATATGGCAGTGAATGTTGGAAAATCGCATCACAGATGAAGAGATTTGAAACAACAGAAATGCTCTACAGAAGGATGCTGAGAATACCATGGACTGAACATGTGAGCAACAACAAAATTTTTAGAAAAATGAAAACAAAAAGGACACATATGTAGAATCAGAAAGACAATTGAAATTTCTAGATTACCTAATGAGGAAAGTAAGCTTGGAAAATTTAATACTCAAAGGACATGTTGTGTGCAAGAGGGACAGATGAAAGCAGAGAATAATCTACCTAACAAGCTTTTGCAAATGGTTGGTAGAACAGAGATTAGGATAGGTAGCAAAAAGACAAACATTGCAAAGAGTTACAAGGGACTGGAAGTTGTGGAGAACCATGATCACTCACGTCCTTTAAGAAGTTTTTATTCAATAGATGTGTATAGAGTGATGGTTATCAGCAAGTAAAATGAAACTAGTGAACAGTGTTCAAATTCCTGCTGAGACAGAGCGCATTCACTTTGTCTTAATGTAAGTAGGCATGAATCTATTTTTTTTTCTTTTTACACCAGCTAAGCATGATATAGCAACTTATCTAAGAGAAGGAAAACTGAGAATTCAAATCTGGGGCGATAGCAATGGAAAGTGACTCACCTCTCATTCTCAAGAAGAATTGTGGTAATGTACAGTTTATCTTTTTTTTTAAAAATCATTTCACCTCAAGCAAAGCAGCAATGCCACTAGTTACGTGTGGCAGACAGAGAGTGAATGTGAGAGAAAGGATTCAGGAAAGGATAAAACATGAATGGTCTTCAAGAATATAGAAGATAGCAATTGATGTTGCATTTAAATTTTTGAAGATTGTAGTTATCAGGAGAGCAAGTAAACTGAAAGGAGTTCCACTGTTGGGAAGTGTGGGAAAAGAAACTGTTGAAGTGGAAGTGGTGGTTACATTTAACTATTTCAGTAGTAAAAAGGTGGGACCTAGTTGCCAATCTAGTAGCACACTTAAATTCATGTAGTCGGGGGCACCAGGGGAAAAAAGCTTGTCAGAGCAGTTGCTATGAAAATATTTATAGAGAAAATAGAGATCATCAACAGCACATTAGTGAGAAAGTGACTGAAGTCAAGATGCTAAATCAGGATCAATTATGTGACAGATCCTTCTTTGGCTTTTGTCAAGAACCTTGAGATGAATAACAGAAGCACCAGTCCAGATATGGCAGCAATATTCAATGCATGAATGGATGGTAGATTTGTAAATGTACAAGATGGACTCTAACAAGAAAAATTTTCTGGCTGACACAGTGACCCAAATTTCCTTGCAGTTGATGAAGCTTTTGATTTGATGTAGTCATTCTACTTCAAGTAAATTGAAAGCATGAGGCCAAGAAAGAACACGGTGTTGCTCTCCAGGAGTTGAGCATCAGCCATGCTCATGGCAGTTAAAAGATATCAAAGAAAAAGTCAGTCACTTCAGTAAAGGGATTCAAATTTTTCAAATATTTGGCTAGGATATATATATATATATATATACACACTCTGATTTTCTTTCCATCTTCAAGATGGCACATGAGAGTCATCTTTAAATTCCTGCTGGTTTTGTTATATTCCCTTTACGTGCAAATACCCATTGGAAATAATGAATCATTCGTAAGACTTGTATCACTAAACCATTATTATTTTAAAAAATGTCTTACAATATAAAGCTATTTTCTGGTTTTAAATAACCTGCAAATGGTTGATAAGCCATAAAAATGAATGTCTGAATGAGTCAGTCAGTTAGGCCTCCTGGTTCTGCCTCAAAAAAGACAAAAATGCAGCTTTGATGATGAATGTGAACAATTAGGAGAGCACATTAATTGTGTGCAAAATTTTACAATTTCTTTTTTGTAAAGCATTTTAAAAATAAAACAATGCACCCAGTTAAGTATAGATTCTGAATTTGAGGGATCTACATGAAACCATCTTGTTGTATATAACAGACACATATTTGAAGAATGTTCTGACATGTCTCATATTTTATTAAGTTAATCTACAATGTCAGAAACAGAGGTTGGTGATAGGGCTGTAAAAGCTGAACCTTTCTGAAAATAACCCATAGCTTTCCTGTTACCTCACTCTTCCTTGATCTTTCTATCTAGAAATTAAGTGATGGGCAGGTGTTGCATCAACAAAACATTTCCATCTACTTTATAGCATTTAAAAGACACTCTCTCAATCTATCAGTTACATATTCTAGATTAAGAACCAAGCCAATACATCTCTGATTTAAGCAAATTACCTGTATGTTAGTGTCATTGCAGTGAAAGTTTTGGGTCACTGAATTTCATCAAAGTAAAACTTTTCCCATGACATACAGAAAATGATTTCGACAAGATGTCCTGTTGGGGAAAAGCCATGAAAACTACATCAACTATCTAGCAGTTAATAACATCAATTTTTATCTTCTTTCATTTTCTTACGGTATAGCTTTAAATAACACCTCATCTTCTGTAATAAAATTGATTTTGATTTGTAGATTTTGATTTGTGAATATAGGTATTGGTATAATCAATTCCTATTGGAACTTTGAAGTTGAGCAGTTTTAATCTCCCAGCAATTCTTGGTCAAAAGTCACAAGCAAATTTTAACCTCCAGCCAAAGCCTGGAGCAAAATAACATTGGGATGATAGTTGGATATGATTAGGTTTACAAGCAAAAGAAGAAAGTTTCACATCATGAGAGTCAATTTCTTTTGAATGAAACGGCTTTATTTGATATAACTGAATAAATCTCTTAGATTGAAATACATCATTGTTAATAATTTGGGACTGGAATATATTTGTCTGTGATCTCATATTGACAAAAATATCTTCTCAAACTTCCTTGCCTTCTCTGCCATTTACAAATTGTTATAAAATAAAATAAGACATATCTTGGCTGATTTACAGGTAAATACTCAAGAGCGAGAACAGGATGTGAACGGGACAAAGCCCCGTCACAAAATGAACATTATCTTCATTTACAAATGTTCCCGACACTCGAGTTCTGGTCGAAAAATAAAATAATATTTAAAGTGCTCTATTTTTCGTCCAATAAAAATGCTTTCCTCCTAATTATACTCACTTCGTTTTTCGAGCCTGTTAAGCCATAAAAAACGGTACAAAAGGGGTCACACGGAAGTTCAATGGGCAGTCAACAAGTGGCCAGTGTAGAGACCTGTCACGGTCAGACCGAGCGACACCAGCTATCAGCAGAGAGTGCCAGCGTCGACATGTGTGAACTACTATGAGAGATCGACCTAGATCCGAAGCCGGCTTATGAACTTTACCACAAGGTAGCTGTCCCAAACCCTCACGTTCCTGTTGAAATAAACCATGTAAATCTATTTCTGCTGTTGTTGTATTTCTTCTAGCAACCATACGCTTATCTATAACAAAATTATGTTAACATTCTGTTTATACCATTGGGTGTTTGAACATGTTTCAAGATATTTTTCCTTAATATTTTGCAAGTTACAAGTTAAATTTTTATGATTAGATAAGCAGCTTTCTGAATAACTCTGAAGTAACTAACTTTTCTTTTATTCATTTTAATTTATCCTATAAGAACTAGAAATACACAAAAATAAAGGTGGTCGTAAAACTAGGATGTGTTTTCTCACTGAAGCTATTCAACCTATACAGCAATGCCATTCTGAAAGGATTCATTATTGGCATCCATAACCGTAACAACACAAGATATACAAATGATACAGTGTTTATAGCAGACACAAAAGAAACTACAAAAACTCTTACAGAAGGTAGTGAATGAAAAGAATGGATTAAACATCAATTGCAAGAAACTGGATGCCTGGTTGTTAGCAAAAGTAATAGCCCAACTTGCAAATTATTGATTGGAGGTACTAGAATCAAACAGGCACAACAAGTTAGCTATCTGAGAAGTGTATTAACAGAGGATGGAAAAGGCAAGACAGAAATCTAAAAGGTGCATTGGGTTAGCAAAAGATGCTTTCCAAAAGCTGAGCAAAATATCAAGTAATAGTAAAATTTCATTGGAAACAGTAGCGAACTTTTATGTAATATCAGCAGTGGTGGAATTAAAATGTTTTAAGAATGAGTTCTCTCAACATCAGATCTCAATAGCAACGGGTTCTCTCATTTTTTCTTAGTCTATACTTTACTATATAGATATAATTTAGGAATAAAGCAAATTTTTTTGGCAGTTATTCAAAAATAAAATTAATCTGGATTCCATTGTAGGTTATCATTTGGAAAGGAAAAATAATTAAAGGAAATGTGTTAAAATCTTTTATTCATGATCTTTGATTTTAAAAATTCCCAAATAGTCACTTGATTTCCATCATAGTCTTCAGCTTTTTTTGCCCCACTCTGTTGTCATCAACACTGTGACTTTTTTTCTAAGCCATGTTTTAACAAATGGAGTAACATCCCATAAATCTAAAGGGTGACCAATAAGACTGTCATCAAGTTTGCTGCATTTTCCACTGTAAGGTTGATTCTTTTACCTAAGTATATAATATTAATTCCTGAAAAATCTCTTTCTGCCTCAGAAGAATTGATAGCAATCATATTGATAATAGTTTTTGCTTTTTGAACACTTTGAGGAATTACAAGATTTTTCAGGGTATTTTTTGCATATTCATGAAAATCATTAATGGGAATGTTGTGATGAAAAATTTTACTGAAGTCATTCAGTTTTTCTTCCACAGCTTTCTAGGGAAGAACTATTTCTTGAATATTCCAAGAATCTGGTTCTAACAAGTTCAGCAGTTCATGAAATTTCTATTAATCTTTATTAGGTCACCTGAATTTACATTTCCAACATTTGACTAACATTTGTAGACAATCTAAAAAAAGCAGTTTGCTCAGATTGCAGCTAGCAACAGGTTTGCTGCACTCATAAAATTCCAATAACAGGTTTGCACAAACCCCCTGAATCCCACCACTGAATATTAGCCCTCCTATATGGCAGTGAATGCTGAACAATCCCCTACAGATGAAGAAGAGAAATGAGAATGATGCTGAGAATATCATGGACAGAACATGTGAGCAATGGTGAAGTTCTAGAGACAATAGCAACAAAAAGGAAAATTAACATCAAGAAAAGACAGCTGAAATTTTCTAGATTAAGAACCAAGCCAATACATCACTGATTTAAATGAATCACAACATGACATACATAATGTCTTTTGAATGAAACATCCTTATTTGATAGAATTGATTAAATCTTTTTTAGATTGATCGTGTTAACAATTTGATACTGGAATATTTTTCTGTGATCTCATATTAACAAAAATATCTTCTCAGACTCCCTTGCCTTCACCACTATTATTTAATATTCTGTTTATATTGTTGAGTGTTTGAACATGGTTCAAGATATTTTTTCTTAATAAGCAACAAGTCAAATTTTCATGATTAGGTAAGCAGCTTTCTGATTAAATGTCAAATAATTACAAGGATTTTCTGCTTTTAGTCATAATATTTGTGTAAATTACAAGCAGTTTCGTTTTGATGTGCTATTAACAAACTGATATTTTTTTTTTTATCCTCAGATTTGGAAATACATGTTTTTAATTAATTATGCAACAATAAGCAAGAACATAGTTTTAAGTCATTATAGCTTCCTTGTTTTGCCCTTATGGCTGCAGAGATAATATTTTAATATTGGCCATTTAGTTTGATTTTTCAAAGTAAAACCTTTTTGTTTTATTCATTTTAATTCATAATCCAGAAGGAACACTGAAGATAATGCAACAAAACGCCCATAAAATGTCTTAATCTATCAAGTGGCAAGTCAAATTTTCACAATTAGTCAAATAACTTACTGTCAAGTAGCTATAAGGAGTTTCTGCTTTTTAGTTGTACCATTGTGTGAATTACAAGCAATTTCATTTGTTTACTGAAAATAAAATAAAACTTATTTTTGCCTATTTTAATTTTTGCAACTTACAAATTTAGTATTTAATACTGATCTTTTAATTTGATTGCTCAACTGTCTGTAAGATTTGTGGTAGAAATGTATGCAAAAGAATCACAATAAAAATTTGTTTATTGCTTGGAATGTGAAAAAAAACAGTTAAACAGAAGTCAGGTTGATCATAAATTGTTTTAAAAGAGCCAACTGGAAATAAAATGAAACATTTTTGTATATTTAAATTTTTGCAACTTAAAAAATCCATTTTTTTCTTATAAGACATTTTGATTTGATTTTTGAAAATAAAAACTTTTCAGTTTTATTTATCTGATGAAAATAAGAACATTAAGGACAATATATAACAAGAAAATTAAGAACTAAAGGATACATCTGCAATTTGAAGGCTCCACAGTACTAATATTGCAACAATGCTGCACAGTATTAACCAAGGGTTAAATTAATATTCAGTTCTCTGATGAGAAGACCTAGGACAAGGAAGATTTTTTGTGAGGTATCCTGTCAACCACTCCCAATTGGTTACAGATAAAATAATTACTGAGGGGAGAGATTTTTTGAGGGAAGCTGGCGTAAGGGTCATATTTCAGACAGTGGAGGAAGGCTGGTGAGACTAATTGTTGAGGGCGGAGATTTCCTAAGAAATTTCCAGTGGGGGACAAATAATATTGTGATTGAAGTCTTATTTATGTACAGTTTAAACTTATTATTGAGGAAATGGTTTCCCCAAAGTCAGCAGGTTGGAGAAGTTGTGAGAAATTAGTAATGTAATGTACCAATAAGTATCTTGGTGCATAATAATAGCTACTGTAGAAATGAGAGAAGCAGGTGGTTGATGAATAAGATATCATTGGGAGTTTTATACAGTTAGTGTTAGAAGTCCTACCAGGATTTATTATTGGTGACCACAGTCTTAACAACTTTAGATATGCAGTGTTGATAGCAGACACAGAAAGGAAACTACAGAAACTTGTACAGAAAGTAATAAAGTAAAGCAAGACGTAAGAAGATCAGACACCAATCTACTACCAGTCATGATGAATGGATGTCCTCTCAAGGAGGCACCATTTCTTGAGAGAATATTGGACCTTAAACTCACATCTGACCTCAAGTGGAACTCTTATATATGATCCATCACTAAAGATGGAAGTAAAAATGATCAGCTCCCTGTACCACTCCAGTAAGTATCTGACTCCTCATGTTATCCCCCACCTTTATAAGAGCTTCATCAGGTCAAAAATGAAATACTGTTGTGATATTTGGGTGGGAGCTGCCGAGTCCTCACTTTCCAGTCTTAATAGAGTTCAAAAGTGTCTCCATGTCCTTGTTGGAGAAGATATATTTTCCACCCTCTAAACTCTCTCTCACAGGTGGGTTGTGGTAAGCCTCTCACTACTTTATTGCTACTTCCATGGAAAGTGCTTTTTTTGATTCTGCCAGATCTAACCTTCATCACTAGGACTTGCGATACCACTTGTATTGTAGCAAAAAAAATCCATATTCCCTCTGTATTCCATTGGTGAGTATTAAATTCAACTTGAAGAGTTTCTTCCCAGAGAACAGTGCTCTGTGGAACAAATTCCTAAGATGTTTCCCTGAACCTGTTAAAGTTAACTGTTATCTTCCCTACCTATCCATACAAACTACCCCTTAATATGACCCTGCAAGTGGCCCCTGAGCCATGTACAGGGTGAACCTTACTGTGAAAAAAAAAAGAAAAAAGAAAAATGTATAGTTGTCAGCCACAGAAGCAGCCCAACATGCAAGTTACAAATTGCAGATACCAAAGTATTTTAACTTAGGATACAAAATGTGACACTGAAATCCAATGATACATTGTTATAGTGAAAGACACCCCTTCAAAGCAAAGTATTATGAAACAAGAAAATTTCATTGGAAACAAAGAAAAGTGTTCTGAAATGTTAAATAAAATATCAGTATACCTATATGGCAGTGAATGCAGGATCATCTGATTGTAGATGAAGAGACTTTTTATTGAAATCTTTAGGGCACATAATAAGGAGAGAGGGCTTGGAAAATTTAACACTCACAAGATATACTTAAAACAAGATGGACAGAGGGGAATTAATGTGTAACCTACCTAATGAGTTTATGTAACTTGTTGGCAGAAGAGGGATTATGAGATATCGCAAAACGACAAAGTATACTAAGGAGTAAAAGAACAGGAAGTTGTGGAGAGATATGATTGCTTACATCTTGAAGTAACACAGCAAATAGAAGAAATTTATACTAATTGCTAAAGAGAAGTTAGAGGAAAGGGTAGGAGATAAACAGATAAATCTTCTTGACAATTTGTTTAATTAAATTTAAAATTACAATTTTTTAAAATGTCTTTTATTAAGTGATTTAATGATATCATTGAACAACTTCCTTTAATCTACAAATATTGAATAAAATGAAATCCTTAATTTGTCCAAAGAAAAAACTGATGTTCTGATGACCTACATTCCTTAGTACCACTAGTCTAGACCATTACAGTTTTTTATTTTACTATAGCAACATATCAATGCCTATCTAAATAATTTGCATGCACCTTTATCGTTATTTTTGGAGATAATAACTGTTTTAATGATACAAGTCTTACTATTTAATCCATAGCTTGGGGGTGATGAGGTGGTTTTCATACCATTCCCAATGGTATTTGTGTTTAAGTCAATATAACAAATTCAACTTGAATTGGAACTTGGCTCTCTGATTAATAATTCCAAGCTATTATCCATTACACCACCTGCACATCCTGGTATTCTCAAGGGGTTACCCATCTAGATACTGACCAGGTTTGAAGTTGCTTAACTTCAGTGATTGTAGGAGAACCAGTGTTTCAACATGATGTGACCAAAAGCCCTAATACTTGTCATGCCATGTATACATTCTCATTCATTTCATATTCCATTGATAAAAACGAATTTCCATTCAGGCAACTTTTTCACAAGAACTGCTACTTTGTGGAACAGACTCCCAAAAGGATGCTTCTCCAATCTCTAGGACTTTAACCTCTTCATCCTGGGTTTAACTTATTTATACTACATGTACTCAATAATCTGGCCTTTTAACCTTTTTCATGTCAATAGAACAACCTCATTCAGTAACTTGAGTGCATATTTGACCTTGTACTGGGTGAACAATATTTAAAAAAAAAAAAAAAAGGCCAAATTTTGACACTATAAATGATGAGTAATCCACAAAATAAATTAATCTGTCAATGTTCTCACCCCAAAGCAAATGCTTTGAAATTCTAAAAGTGCATTTGGGGGTTAAACAAAGTAAAAAATTACAATGAGAATCCTTGATTTTGGCAGTCTAAATTGTAAACGGGTGTCAATAAAATGCGATGAAAAGTGACAAGCTCATGTGTGTTTCTAAATTGGTCACCATAGCATCAATCTATGAGGAGTTTGAATAATCTTTGAAACTTTCAGGATTCTCTGGAATTCATTCTTTATGTCAACTTCATTCAAAGCTATTTGTTTTGAGAATAGTAACCTAGCCCTTCTCAAAGACAGAAATCAGAATTTCTGGGATGAAGAGTTATCAATATTTAATCTCAGACTATTCAGTCTTTATTTTTGTTGCTATCAACACAATATTTCAACTGTTCAGCCCTTCAGCTTTCTTTTGGTACATCATGGTAATTCAGAGAATTTTTCAGTTGAATTCCTTACTTAATCTACAAGGTTAAACTGCTCTTGCTCTGCTGTCCATGTCTAGAGACATCTTGTTTATTATTTAGTATTGCTCAGTTATTGCTCACCATGGTTCCATGAATCTATGTTTCCACTACCCACTTCAGGTGGAATCATTTGAGTGTAAATAATGTAAATAATAGAAATCAGCAGGAATGTTTTGTTTGTAATAATGGAGAATGAAGATTGCAGGTTTATCTCTTGGGTTAGAGCATTGGATATATACCAGGGGAATATTGGCAGTTCAACTTTAAACTTATTCTGTTTTCCTGGGTGAATTTTGTCTGAGAAATAATAGAGTACAGCCAGTTTGAGGTTGGCTTGGTATTTTTTACAATGTATCAACCGGTGTTGAGTTCTTTAGTATTAAAATCAGTTTATTTTATTATAACTGTGTCTATTGGTAAGGTTTATACTTGAGCCTACAGGTGACTGTTGGTTGGGTTTATACTTGAGCCTATAGGAAAATATTGGTCATTTTTTTTTTTACCTACAGTAGTCAGTCATTATTTAGCAGTTAAACCGAGAAATAGACAATCCAAAATTTTTTCTTTATAATGGTTTAAAGCACAAGTGTTTACTTTAAGCGAAAAGATGAAAGTTCTCAAATTAATAAAAAAAAAAAAAATAATGTGGTATGCTAAGGTTGCTAAGATCTACAATAACAATGAAGCTTCCTTTATATCTTTTATTACAGTATATTACTGTAAATAAATTCCACAAGTGAGAAGTGCAATAGGAGAAATTGTTGGTATAGATAGAACTGATAGTTTTATCTAGCCATTTCATCTGTAAAATGAGAAGTTGCCATCAATCTAGTAGTGCAATTAAGTTCATAAAATCTAGGTACCATAGAAGAAAGTTCATCAGAACCATTCCCTGAATCGCAATACATTTATGACAGTATAGTGTTATAATTTTTCTATTTACTTATCAGTTATTGTTGTCAATCTTTTATTATACCTAATAAGATCTATTTTCAAAAGAAATCATCTACAACAGTATATTGTTATAATTGTTCTCTTATTATTGGTTATTATTGTTTAAATCTTATTTTACCCAAGTTATAAATTAAATTTTAACATAGATATGTATATAAATAGAAATTATAATTAGATATAGATTTGGTATGAACATATAAAAAACATACTATGTATAGGGTTCACTATACAGCCTTAGATATCTACTTGCAGTCCTAAAACATAATCTACCATAGATAAGAGGGGATTAATATACTGCCGATTATAGAAAAATATTATAGTCATTATTTTCATTTGTTTTTCCATGTTATCAATGCAGTCTTTTCACCAACCATTTATTTTTTTGCTGATTGCTGTGAATTTTTTGCTATTAATAATGAAACAATTGATAAACAATCTTAAGGAAATATTAACAGTAACTGTCTATGAATTATAACTATTTACACTATTTATATTTGAACTGTTGTCCTCATCTTTATTGCCATTTTAATAATGTTTTGGCCTTTGTATGCTCCAGCCTTCTTCAGGTGATATTAGAACTGAAACCTTTATGTAGTCCAAGGGGGTGAGTGGTCAGTCACTTATGTGTCATGCGTGATATATACTTAGGTGATCATCTATCTTTCAATACATGACTGACAAGACAGATTTTTTTCCTGTAGTAGGTTGCCATTTCTTTCTGTGGTAGACCAGTTGCCAAGGCTATAGAACCCAGTCTATTCTGCTATTTACCCATAGCTGGTGGGGGGAGAGGAGGAGGATTCATACTTTTCTCAAGAGTATTAGCATATAAATGAATGTAATGGATTCGACTGGAATTTGAACTCGGCTCTCCAATTCCTCAATTTGAGCTGGTGGTGGTGGTAGATTATTCTAATCCCATGTATCTTTGGATATCTCAGTTTCAGTTAATTCCCTTTGATAATGCAACTCTCTAAGATTTCATTCCTTCTGCTGTGGCCAGGTATTGAACTGACATCACTCTGGGTCAAGTCACTTTTGGATCAATCAGCCAACACATTTATCCACTTGGCATTCTGAACATCAGTTATTGAATCTTTGGAACTTATAAACCTAATGTCTCAGTAAATACTTTTTTTTACCAGAGCTCATATTGCAATTTTTTGTAATGGGTTTGAAATTTCAATAAATATCATCTGAAAAAGGTCGGAGAATACAAACGTCAGGAATATGACAATGAAAATGAGGACAACATTCTGAACAATGTAAATAGTGTAAATATTTACACTTACTGTTTGCAAAAAAGATCTTTACAAATATCTGATTGGAAAGTAACAAAAAATATTACTTTGAATTATTTTTATTATTAGCATGGATCTTCTGTCAGCCTTAAAGATCTTGAAGCTAAATCAATATAAGCAGCTATAATGTTAAGATAGACTTCACAAGACAAAGAATATAAGTCTTGGTGAGTGCATATTCTTCACTTCCAATGTGTACCATTGAATGAGATCTTTAAATTAAAATTAAAATATATTAGTAAATCTGTGGAATAGTGAAAAATGACTTCTAAAATCTAAGCAAAGTATTAAGAAATAGGAAAATTTCATTAGAAACAAAAGAAAGAGTGCCTAAATGCTATATATTGATTGATTGTTATTAATAACCCTTCAGCCTCTTGCGAGTCATTTAGAGCCAAATTGATTGTGTTGTAAACATATTTTATAGTTGGTCAAGTATGGATGGAAGTAAGTTTTATAGATATGGTTGAAAGAAACTTTCAAAGTTTGTTAGGTATGGTTGAAGGAAAGTTTTTCCAAGTATGGTAGAGAAGATTTATTGTTTGTCAGGTTAAACCCTCATGGGTGAAGTGGAAACTTGAAACATTCTACTAATGAATGCTGAAAATACCAATATCTGCTTTTAAAATAAAAACAACAACAAAAAAAAAAAATGACAGAATGACTAATATTACTTTAATTTTTTTAATAGTTAGCTTTGATCTTAAACATCTTGAGGTTCAATCAGTAAAATTGGCTTCCCAAGAAAATCTACACTCAAGTCTTGAGTTTTTATTCATTACTTTTGGTCTCTGCTGTTTAGTGATAGCCTTGAAATAACTGAGTAGTAGTTGTGAGGAAAAGTAAATAAATTAAAAATAAATGCTACTAAATCTGTGGAATAGGGAAAGATGCCTTTCAAAAGCTAAACAAAGTATTAAGAAATAGGAAAATTTAATTAGAAAAGAGTACTGAACTGTTTTGTAATATCAACAGTAGTGGATGTCACACAATTTCCTTTAAGATGAAGAGGAGACAAGGCAACAGAGATGTGGTTCTACAAAAGGATGCTGAAAATACCAGAAAAAGACAGAAATCCAACTGTGCAATGGAATAGCAAAAGATGCCTTCCAAAAACTATAAAAAGTATTAAAAAACAGAAAAATATTATGGGAAACAAATAAGAGACTTATTACGTAATATCAGTCCTTCTATATAGCAGTGAATGCTGAACAATTTCCTCACAGATGAAGAGAAGACAAGCCAACACAAATGTTGTTCTACAGAAGGCTACTCAGAATACCATGGATGGAACATGTAAGCAATGAAAATGGGAATGAAATAGGTACTTTTACTTAGAATCAGAAAGCAATAACTGAAATTTCTGGGATACATAATGAGGAAAGCATGCTTGGAGAATTTGATACTCACAGGACACTGGAGGCAAGAGGGACAAAAGAAAACCATCAGTAACCAACTTAACAATTTTGTGTAAATGGATAGCAGGTGTAGGAGGAATAGTATAAGGAGAAATGTTGCTTAGAGATATAAATAGATTGGAAGTTGTGGAGAGCCTTAATTGTCCATGTCTTGAAAGGACACAGCATAATTGAATAGAGGAAATAAAGTATCTTCAGTTAAAATAGGTATGGATAATGAAAATACAACATAGTGTTTTTATTTTATCTAAATCAGAAGCTCTAAAGATATTTAAGCACCCAAACCTTCGACCTCTTTCTCACAGGTGGGATGTGGCAAACCTCTTGCTGCTCTATCACTACTTTGATGGAAAGTTCCTGGACAAACAATATTCTTTGGTTCTGGCAGTTCTAACCATCATGGCAAGGGCCCAACATACCATTTACATTGTAGCAAACCACCAACATTCCTTCCATATTCCATCAACGAGAAGCAAGTTCCACTCAAACAGCTTCTTCCCATAAATCACAGCCTTATGGAACAGAGCATATCTCCCTGATCACTACAATCTTAATCTTGGAGGGTTCAGGGTTAACCATTACCTTCCTCTCCTATCCATTCAAACTCCCTCTAATGTTTTTATTTTCTGCCAACTGCTTGTGAACCTTGACCTTTATAATATACTTGCTCAGTTCATTATCTATTTGTATGCAGGTGGTTTGTCCCCAAATTTTAATGCACTAAAATTTAGGAAAGAAAGCATTGTTGATGATGAGGAATTAATACAAGCATAACAGAAAATCATAATTTGAAGAACCACGCTCCAAGTTACTAATTTGAAGGACAATCTATGTTTGTTTTTTAAAATACAAGATTGTCCGAATTTGCAGCAAGTAACATTATGAAAAAAAAAAAAAACAATTAAAAAAGTTTAAACCTAAAAAATAAAGTTGAAAGGCTTCCAATGCATGGCAACCATGGTTGCTTATAATAACAGATATTTTCAATTATGTTCATTCAAATTCAGTTATAACAAATTTAGTATCGGAGATAAAGAAACTGAACATAGAACAGGTTAACAGGTACTTTGGCTGAAAACTATAAGTTGTGATTGAATGGTTCATTTTCTATGGCTTATCAACCCATTGCAGGTTATTTAAAGCCAGAAGTTATTTGTACATACTAAGAAATTTTTTGAGATTACAGTTTAGTGATATTAGGTTGGTGCAAAAATAATGTCGTTTTCTCACATATTTTAATAAGTGAGAAAACGACATTATTTTTGCACCAACCTAATACTTGTCTTGGTAATTAACATATAGCTAGGGAGAGAAGAGGTGTATTCATACTTTTCCCAAAGGTATTTGTACATAAGTGAATATAATGAACCCAATGGGAATTGGAACTTGGCTCTCTGATTAACAATTCCTAGGCCTTATCCATTATACTATCTGAACATACAAGTTTACTGCACCTGGTATGCCCAAGCTGTCACCCATTTAGGTACTGACCAGGCTTGACCCTGATTAGCTCAGTGATTATATAGGAACTGAACACCACAATTTTCTATGAAACCAAAACATTAACCCAGAACTGAGAGTCAAGTAATTAAATAGTCTCGTCAAATTGAGACTTTCATATAAATTCCATGAATAGTGTGCAACTCATTCAGAACTATTTAAACAGTCAATGGCATACAACTACTTTCTCAGATCAATGATGTCTTTTGGTTTGTTTTTTTTAATCATTTCACCCCAAGAAAGGCAATGCCACTAAGACACAAGTGAAAGAAAATGACAAGCCTTTAATGAGAAGAAAGGACAAAAAAAAAGAACAGGAATTAGGAAGACTGAAGATGGCAACTGGTATTGAATTTAAGTTTTGTATTTATTGGTGATGGCATGAAAGCATGAAACCTTAAAACTACAAGCAAGAAGTACCAGAAAAGAAACTATTACAATAGAACTTATAACTGTAGCTAGTACAACAGTAAGATGATGCCAATCTATTAGTATACTTAAATTCAGGCAGTCAAGTCAACAAGGAGGAAAGCTTATCAGAACAATTACCATGAAAACAGTTGTAGAAAAGACAGAAGGAATTCATGTAAAGGTGATGGGAATGTAACTGAAATTCAAATGGCAGGTCAGGATCAATTCCATTACGAACTGTTCTTTTGTCAAAAATTTGAAGAATATAGTCAGATATCAGACCAGATTAAAAATGGCTTTGATCCAATGGCACCAGTAGGTCTAAGAAAGGACCATACTTCTTCAAACCTTGCAGACTGGTACTACAGAATAATGAAACCTCTATGAAATAAAAGGAAAGCACAATTAATTTAATAATAATGTAAATAATAAAAAAAAAAAAATAATGATAATAATCAAAATGCTGACGTTCCACACTACTTCAAATAAAAGTTTAGGAAGGAAACTCCCATTAATACTGGAAAGAGCAATAACAGATACGTGACTTGAGAAACCTATTTTCCTGAAAATCTTTTTAATAGAAAATTAAATTTCGAGTGAAAGAATACCAAATAAATACTAAATGTTTCTTTATAAGGATACAGCTAAAATTATCAGATGAGAAAACAGATACTAGACTTAGTAGTTACTTGCTGGACCATGCTGGCAGGATATGACACAAGGTCAGTTTAATGTGGGGAGCCTGAGTGCATGCACATGGGCCAAGGCCAAAAATAGTCCAGCCCCTGGAACCATTGGTTGCGCTGGCATTGGTATTACTACCAATCCCACCTCTTTAGTGCAATGAGGGAGGTACCGACATGGGCAGATCTTCCATGGAACTGGGCATCTCAATAATATTTTCAGTTGTGCTCTTTATGAAGACAGACACAACTGAATTGTGCTCCATCTGAAGACAGAAACACAATTGAGATGTAAAATGTAATTTATTCACCCAAAGGCAGCTACTACACTTTCATCCCAGCCTAATGGTAATGGAGCAAAGAAAAAACATAATTCTAGTAGCACTGGATTCTTGGTCAATGAATGCCAAATGTTTCCTTATAACGAAATGGCTAATGTTAACATTAACAATATAAACTTATTAAGAAAGTATTAATTAATGAAACTATGATGTAGAACCAAACACAATACAATTAATAAATAAGCAGTTTCACTATACTTTTTCTCAGCAGCTGAATCTGATACAAAGCATTTACAAAGTTAATTTCTACGTTTGGAGGTGTTAGTTTTAATCTAATCAAGAGTTCTATGTACAGACACTCACCTTCTGACAAGTGTTCAAGCTATGAACTTTCTTTTGAAAACCATGCTGGCTCAGAACTTCAACTCTCATACAATAAATGACATTATTGTAGCTGCACAGTGTCACCATCTAAATACAACACTGTTGCAGTCTCTCTTTAAGGTGTCACTGTTTTACTTGTTTTCACAGATAAATATATAATGTAGACATCAATAGCTGCAATAAACCTATAAAAAAGTGTTGCCATTATTTAAGAATTTTTTCTTTACTTAAGGATCTATATGTGTAATGGTTAAATTGTGAGAAAAAGAGTACCATGACACAATTCGAGAAATTTGGAAATAGCATGGTGTATTAGTTGGCATTCACACCAGAATCTCCAATATGAACATTTCAGGATGTTTGGGTGTCAATCGAAGGACAGTGAACAGGACTCAGAAAGAGTTGGTTGAGTCTAATATCACCAACGGTATAGCAGCTTGGAAAAATCACTGATTATTTGGATAAGAGAAGAACTCTCAAATTTGTGAGAGTAGGCCTCAGACTTAACACAGTGGCATGCATAAAATGCCTTGAAGAGGTAGGACTGCCCTAAATCAAGAGTGTGGCTGTGGAAGACCCTATGCCTGACAACAGGACTCTGCACCATGTTACACAAGCAGGAGAAACCATTCATGGCTATCAGACAATGTCACCCCTATATCACCCCTTACATCTGATCATCTACAGTAGGGTCAGTTGAGAAAAACAGCATCATGACACAATTCACTCCATTAGAAATTTGGAAATGTCATGTTCTACTGTTTGGCATTCATGCTGCAAGCTCCAATATAAACATTTCAGAGTGTTTGGGTGTCAATTTTAGGAGAGTGCAGAGGAGTTAGATGAGTCTAATGGTGATTACGAATGTGTTTGCAGTGATCACTAGTAATGGCAACATTATGTCTCCATTGATCTTTCCACATGGTCTCAGACAAAGCAGGGAGGCCTACATCAAGTGTCTTGAGTAGGTAGTGCTGCCCTGGTCAAGAGGGTGGCTGCTAGAAGACCCTATGTCTGGAAATAGGATACTACACCATACCATACAAGCAGGAGAACCCAGTCATGACTGTCAGATAATTTATGCGACCATATCACCCCTTACATTTGGCCACCTAAATCCCCAGACTGCAACCATCTTGATTATTATGTATGTGTGCGAGACCATCAAAAACATTCTAACCCCAAAAGATGAACTGAAGGCAAGGATTATGGCATCATTCACCAACTTATACAAGTAGACAATTCAGAAGAGGTGAAAAAGATTCTGAAGCCATTTGGAGGCCCTGCTTGAAGCCAACATCGATTTTATTAAATAAATTTACTCTTCAGTATTTCAAGATATTTTTGTGTCATTTTGGTAAATATATCTGTTAAAATGAGATGTCAGTGTTATTTTCATTTTTGCTTAATTTAGATGACAATTTACCCATCGCACACGGTACTACTTGTTAAATCCGTGTAAAGATTGTGTTTTTTTTTTGTTTTTTGTTTTTTTGCAATAATGGTCTATTTTCTCACACTTGTTGCCAATGGAACTCTTTTTCCATTCCTTGTTTTCCTTCTGTCAAGTATGATCTTCAAAAATTTCTACATAACTGAATGTAAGAAACTCAACTTGAATTTGAACTCAGTTCTATAATTTCTCATTCTGGGTTGCTATTCATTACACCACACCACATCCTCATCTGTTTGAAAATAAGACAGCTCTTGTATGACTTTTTTGCTAGCATATGAGAAATATACTTAAATTAAAAAAATTGTGTCCAATGACTACAGTGTCAACTGAAGCTTGAAATGGACAGCAATGAGTGGCTACCCATTGCAAACATGTCGTATTGGTTGACATTAATATTTTAATTTTAAGTTCTTTATTAAATTCTTGATGAAATACTTTGTCATATTTTTAGCAAAAGTTCAGTTTCCTTCTGCTAATTTTCTTTTTTTGTATAAAACAGTATTCTTGATAACATAAATTTTGGAGTTTATATTCACTCAACACCAATGCCTTAAGAAAGGCATGAATTCATTTTCCCCTGTACTGCCAAAATGACTTGTCATTAATATGACAAGAGAGATTGTAAGTGCATTTGGGTAAAATAATCACCCACAACAACCACCTTACCTATCCAGGTAGCAAGAACAAAAAGCAGTCATTTTTCATTGTCAATCTCCATACACACACCCAGAGATAAATAGATAGATAGGTCAGTAAATTCATAGCTTAATGAATAAAAAATTTTACACAACAAATATTTACTTATCTGTCTATACTTTTGAGATAAGGTATTGCAACTATTTGCACTATTTACATTGTTTGGACAGTTGTCCTCATCTTTGTTGTCATATTCATGATGTTTCAGCCATTCTATGCTCTGGTTTTCTTCAGGTGATTGAAATTTCAAACCAAACCCTTTATTTCATCCACCAGGGTAGATTCTTCAGAAGTGGCCACCCAGAGACATATGAACAAGAAATGGTCAGTATGAGCAGTACCCTACAATGTAACAACTACCCAGGGTACATGTCAGGAGCTCTGACAAATTGGAATAGTAGGGTGCAAGAGGATAACGCTCAGAAATTCTTCCGACAAAGACCTCTCCTGTAGAGGAGAACATGATAAAGGACCATCCCATGCATCTGTGGGATGTGGTTGAAATAATAGACAGAGAACATCAATTAAAAATGTGTAAACTTAAAGAATCAGTGCATATGCTAGGCCACAAAAATCTTCTATGCTGGCCAAGCATAAACATGAATACAATATAGGAACCAGTAATACAGAGTGCTAGAGAAAAAACAATTCTAATATGAGTTCTAGTAAAAAAAAAAAAAAAAAAAAAAAATTGTTAGCGAGACATTAGGTTCCAAAAAATTCATTCACTGATGTCACCAAGGATACAGTGAATAAAAGCATTGGTTGAAGTAATCCAGTGATTTGACCCAAAGAGTTGTGAGTTCAGGTGAACAAAAACTTGGATAATTGAGTTACCAGCTGAAACTATCATGGAATTTCAAACTAGAACAATCTACCTTGGTAGACAAAAAAAGGGTTCAATTCAAAATTCTAATCACCTGAAGATGGTCAAAACATTGTGAATATGACAACAAAGATGAGGACAACTGTCCAAACAATGTAAATATTTACTTTTTAACATTTTCCATCCTTGTTAATGCACCTAATTTTGTGATGAATATTAATCAGAGATCAAACATTATGGAATTGAAATTTTAGATCAATTTTTGCAGCTAATAACTGCTTGTAAATCTGTAGATTTATTGATGGATCCTCATATAGAGAGCTATGCATTTGTTTACATCTTATTGATCAAGTTTAGTTGTGGCATTTTTATCACAAGGCACTTGTTTACAAGTGTCAAGAGGTGCTCGAAAGCTTTCTGGTCCTCACTAGACTCAATCACTGATGTGCTTCATAATACATATTCTTTTTGGATCTGATGAAGCCTAGAAAGGCCAAACATGTAATCAAATCTAGTTTCAATGAAACAGTTTTCCATTTACCAAATTTCTTCAAAATTTTGTTGAGATTCTATATCCTATTTTATGCATATTGTTAACACAGAAAATACATGGACAGACCTAAAAACATAAATCTTTTTTTTCAACCCATTCTAAAAAATTGAATAAGGATTTACGTTAAATTCATTTCAGAAAAGTTCTGATGGCTTGTTTTGAAAGTAATGGTAATATTAGCCATTTCCTTATGAAGAAACAAATATTTGGCATTCACTTACCAAGCAGCAAGTACTACTGAAGTCATGCTTTTCTTCACTCTCTAGCCATCAAGCTGGGATCAAAGTGTAGTATCTGTTCCCCTTAATTCTAATGCTAATGGCAATATTTATTATTTACTTTTAAGGAAAAATTTGGCATTTATTGACTGATTTGAGGTTGCACTTAACTAAAAGTTACAAAAATAACTGTAAAAAGTAGCTACTGTGGGCAGAATTGTCTATTTCTGCTTTCTCAGTAAAATGCACTTTTTTAATGTATTTATCTTTAGTCTCCTAAAAAAGGAAAATGTTGCATCATTTTTTTTCTCGTAAAACAAAATGGAGAGGAGAGAGAACAACGTTTGGTTGGAATCTTTATGGTTCTATTTTATTTGAATGCAATAATTCTTCAGTTTTCCTTGCAAGTCTTCAAGACAGCAGAATGATAAAAGTAGCCTGAAATACTTTCATAATGTACATCTAGTTTGGTTTTTTTTTTAAAAAAAAAAAACAACTATTTTTGTAGCTATTCAGATTTTAAGGTTAGTATGCATGTACAAAATCCATTTTCAGAGTGAAAGTTTACATTGTACTGTTTACGTTTCAAATACAAATACAGACTTTCAAGAAAATCGGAATGAGAATGTGTACATTCCTTAAAAAGTTAAATAGAATGCTACTAGGTTGCTTGGTGTGGGGAACTCAATTAAAAAATTGTATATATTTCTTAAATTTCTTTAATGACTTGAATAATTATATCTTTAAAGACAGAGAAAATTCTGTTGCAAAGGAAAACAAATATGAAACCATGATTGTTTCAGATTCAGCTGCACTGGAAGGTGATATACATTGATTTCTTATCATTACTTATTAATTTAATATCCAAGTTAGCCTTAATATATGAGCTGAATGGTTTAAGCATCAGTCTGTTGCAGAGTTGAATCATTCCACAACAAAGGAAAAAAGTGAGAATGGTGTTTAAATATAAAATATTTTTATCTTTTGTATTTTTACAACTAAATTTTTCTTAACATGTATAAGTATTAAAGATTTTACAGTCTTTCTTTGTATCTGTTTGTTAAGATGAAAAGAAATGGGATTTCTCTGCATGTATGTGTGAAAAAAGAGGCAAGGAAGAAAGTGAGGAGGAAAGCGTAAGTGTTGCTTAAGTTGGTGAGGAAGAGCGTAAGTGTTGCTTAAGTTGGTGAGGAAGAGCGTAAGTGTCGCTTAAGTTGGTCAGGAAGAGCGTAAGTGTCGCTTAAGTTGGTCAGGAAGAGCGTAAGTGTCGCTTAAGTTGGTCAGGAAGAGCGTAAGTGTCGCTTAAGTTGGTCAGGAAGAGCGTAAGTGTCGCTTAAGTTGGTCAGGAAGAGCGTAAGTGTCGCTTAAGTTGGTCAGGAAGAGCGTAAGTGTCGCTTAAGTTGGTCAGGAAGAGCGTAAGTGTCGCTTAAGTTGGTCAGGAAGAGCGTAAGTGTCGCTTAAGTTGGTCAGGAAGAGCGTAAGTGTCGCTTAAGTTGGTCAGGAAGAGCGTAAGTGTCGCTTAAGTTGGTCAGGAAGAGCGTAAGTGTCGCTTAAGTTGGTCAGGAAGAGCGTAAGTGTCGCTTAAGTTGGTCAGGAAGAGCGTAAGTGTCGCTTAAGTTGGTCAGGAAGAGCGTAAGTGTCGCTTAAGTTGGTCAGGAAGAGCGTAAGTGTCGCTTAAGTTGGTCAGGAAGAGCGTAAGTGTCGCTTAGCTTGGTCAGGAAGAGCGTAAGTGTCGCTTAGCTTGGTCAGGAAGAGCGTAAGTGTCGCTTAGCTTGGTCAGGAAGAGCATAAGTGTCGCTTAGCTTGGTCAGGAAGAGCATAAGTGTCGCTTAGCTTGGTCAGGAAGATGGGTGAATGAGTAGGGGATCTCTTTGAAGCTGTGCTGTGAACTGATGTTGTATATATCTATCTCCTTACTGGTGTTGTCCATCTAGATGTAAAGTTCTATTTTAATAGTTTCTTTTCTTGCACTTCTCAACTTTGTAACTTGATTTGTTTCTCTGTGACCTACAATCTTCAAAAATTTAAATTCAACATGAATCACCATTTCCTGTCTTACCAAATCTTGTTCTTTTATTGCTTTATCTGCTCATTAAAGTCTTTATTCTCTTCTATTTCCAATAATTCCTTGCATTTTAGTGGCATTATTGCTGTGCTTGGGGTGCAATGATTAAATATATAAGTTTGTTTTTTTACCAAAACTTATCATTTCTTCACAGATATTGTTTTTGTTGGTGGGGATCTTTCCCTTATAGATCATTTGTTTAATAATTTATTTAGCAAATAAAAACCAGCATCACAAACATTTAGCAGTATGAACAGTATCCTACAATGTAACAACTACCCAAGGTACATATCCTAACCCTGCCAAAAATGACCTTTTAAATCATTTTTATTTTTTTAAGTATGCACCAATAAATAATTTTCATTTGACTATATTAGTATTTAGGATTAAAGATCAAGCATGAATTTTAATAGAATCCATTGCTTCCAATCTGACTGGAAATGATTGCAAAATACTTTTCCTCTCCCCAATTCATAAACAGAAGCATCCAAATGCATGCTGGGATTTCTTCCTAGCCAATAAGATTAGTCCCAGTTTGCCAGAATGCTACACTTGCTTATCAGAATTTGCTCTTATGTATCAACTGCAATTCTTAGTTTGTGAACTTTTTGCCTTATTACTATGAATTTGTGTGGCATACATTTTTTGCTTGCTTTATACTATCTTTTTTGCCCACCTCTTGTAATTGGTTTATTGCAAACATTGTCAAATCTGTTTTGGGGGGCATTTCTGCCATTTATTTACATTTAACACTGGTACTTAGTGTACAGAATTAATTTAACTTTTGGGCATATACCAAACACAGATGTATTTAATATCTATGTTTATAATAAATTTAGAACACAAAATGGCCTACTTTTAAAGTAGGCTCAAAAAAGGTTGCAGTGCATGAACAATAGAAATATGAAATTCAGGACCCTTATGTGCAATGCTCCAACCATTGAGTCATGGTTTACAAATACTAAGTACACCTAAATATAAGAAGATTCCATTTTAAAGTTAATAGAGTTTTGAATGAATGGAAACAAAAAAGAACGAATCCTATTGTAACCAGAGAATAACTTAAGATTTAAATCAAAGATGCAGAGAAAATGTTATTTAGTTTCTTTAAGATATATATTTTTTTTATTTCAAATAAAGCACAATCTTGAATAATCCTAAAATCCAATCTATGAGTTAGAAAAGAGATAGATTTACTTAAAAATATTAAGAGGCTGATTTATACAGAAATATGAAAGAAAGAGACAATATTTATGTTTGTGCTTAGCATCAGATTGACTATATCTGAAGGGCACCAATCACAGAGTGTGAGCAAGCTGCTCATATAGACCAACTATGGAAGTAAACTTGATTAGGAACAATACTATTGTGACTTCACACACACACATATATATATATATATATATATATATATGAAAAATTTCTCAGAGTTAATCCTGTAGAAAAAGACAATATCTATAAATATAAATAGTAAATAAAGACAATAGAAAAACTGTAATATTAGCTGACTTGTGTGGACTATTAATATCGTTTTGCCTTGAAAAGGTCCACATTGGACAAAGCACATCGGCTAATATTACAGTTTTCCTATTATATTTATATATATATTTGTTATGGACCCTGATTATTTTATTCTAAAATCAACTCTAAAGTTTATATTTTAGAAGTACTCTGAATGAGGAGCCAGTACTTTCAGAAAGTGTGAAAATGAAAGAGAAATAAAGTGAATTTGACAATTAACAGTACTTGATCAAACTTGCATGCATCCAAACAAAGATTATGTATTCCATGAAAAGTACACTTTCTCTTTCTTGGTCACATGACAGCATGATGATTTGACTGGATACTATCCAGACATTAAAGCAACATTGAACTCCCTGAGATATGGTAGAAAAAGGAAAAGGGTCAGTGACCTTGTATTGCGCACTCATGTAAAAATCCATATTTGGAAGTCATGGGTCATGTACCAAAATTGAAGCATGAAAATAAGGACAGCCATCAAGTCAGTCAGTCTTCAGAATTCAAACTGAATGGACGTCTAGTTAAACTTGCTATGATCTGCTATAAATTTGGATGTGTAGAATTAGTAGAAATCTATTAAGGTTTCTGAGCTGAAAAAGATTCAATAAAGTGTTGATTCAAAGAAATCAAATTCTGGTGTGGTAAAAGAAGCAGATACAATGAAACAAAGGAAGATGCATTATCCTGAGTGCCAAGGAAAAGAAAGATTCAATTTATTCTTCACTCAACCTCTGTACAAGATGAAAATGAAAAATAAAGAGAAAGAAAATAAAAAGAAAGCCATTTCATAGATAAACTTTCTACCCAGAAAAGAGAAAAGATAAAACATAAAAAGAAACATAAAAGAAAATAGAAACATATAAGAGAAAAGAAAAAAGAAAAACATCTTCAAATAACTGATAAGTCCTTTGTTTCTAATGCCTGTTTTATCTTTGCTCATTTTGCTTTTTTGTCATTTGTAAATTCATGCAAGTTTGGAACAAGGTCGTTTGTCAATATTTACCTTTCTGAAAAGACAAGTTTCCCCAGCATATTTCATCCCCATTTATATATTTTAGTAATAAAATAGTAATTTGTTATCTCTATATCTTTGCCTTCTGTTGTTTGTCCCCTGCCATGTTTTTTTGTTAATTTATCAATCAGGAAAGGACTATTGGTAAAAGAATTCATGATTTTATATTATATGTTACTGTGCCTCCCACTACTAACATAACAGTAAAAGAGGGTGGTATGTAATTATATATATATATATATATATATATATATATATATATATAAGGTTGGTGCAAAAATAATGACGTAATAATGTCGTTTTTTGACGTTAAAAAATACGTCAAAAATCGACATTATTACGTCATTATTTTTGCACCAACCTAATAGATAGATAGGTAGATAGGTAGGTAGATAGATAGGTAGGTAGATAGATAGATAGGTAGGTAGATAGATAGGTAGGTAGATAGATAGGTAGGTTCAAACCAATGACTCCCAAATGGTGCACAATGCCTCTATAGGTGAAGTGGAGGGAAAGACAATCAAAAATTTAGAAACAATTTTAAAAAATTCATGTACCAAAAATATGACTTCAAAATTTAAAATATTATTAGGGATTACTTGCAATTGAATGCATGAGTCCCAGTATAAATAGTTATAAATAATTATTGACCAATTCTATAATTGTGCTATTTTTGCATACATTATATCAAGTATTAAGAATGTAACTAGGGTCAGCAAATTTGTGGTTATCTCCCTTTAGCCCCCTCTCTGTGTTTTTAAATGTACTTTTTATCACACAAAATTTGGTGAGACACAAGCAAATTTTCATTCTGGAAATGCATCACAGAGAAAAAGGTTTGGGAACCACTGACTTACATACAACTTTTAGTAGATACCCATATTTGAGAAGATGCTCTCTTTATCTATTAAACAGTATATTTAATTATTTTTGTCTACTGGCTTGAATATTTGAGAAATCTTATTAGATAAAAATATGTAGTCTGCAGCAGGATTTCAGCCTGTATATCTTTCTTTACATTTACATTAGGATACAAAATTGAGTAGATATATCTTATTCAAGAATCAAAGTAAAAATTGTATTTACAGGCACTATTCAACTTGGTCATCAATGCACTCTGTAGCTGAGATGTAATGATAGATTCACCTTGCAGAACACCAATTTGAATGCTGCTGGAGAGTGCATATTTTTCTCCAATAAGATTTGTTGAATATTCAGGATGATTAGACAATAATAAATAAATATACTTTTTAATAAATAAACAGAGCATCTACTCAAATATGAGTATATATATATATATATATATATATATATATATATATATATATATATATGTATATATACAATTATTTATTTAAAAATATGATTCCAACACGCTACATAAGAGTTCTCATGTTTCAAAACAAAGCCGAAAACTTCAATATAATTATTTGAATTAAATTGAATTAAAGTAAGCTCTGTTAATTATATTTATGCTCTACTTTTGTATCGAGCACTGTATTTTTAAAATAATAACAAAAATACTAAAGAACTTTGGATTATTTACCTAACCAGTTCTTACCTATTTTCTATATATTTTCGCATATATATGAAAATAAATATTCCATTGTATGGGTCACAAACTCATATCCATACAATGGAATATGTTAGCTTTATCATTGATATTGAGCACTTTTCAATAAGTACCATGAATTTTTCTTAGATTTTAGTTCAGCCATGTTGCATCCTATATGGCTTATCTTTCTGTTGGTAAGAATAATTTAGATTTAATATGATTCTGTATTAATCTTCTAGTAGTGTTAGTAACATTTACAATGGGTGTGTATTGGTATTTGGCTGACATTTTACATTGATTGGTTATTGTTATTAACACCTTATATAAAGAACCATTAGTGAGCAGTTGTATATTAATTTACTAAGTAAATTCTACATGTTTAAATTTGTTTCTTAAAAGATCTGCGAGGAAAGTTGGCTCTCTGTGCTGTGCCAGGAAAATTTTCTCCCTGGAATTGATACTTCAAATATACAAATCAGCCATTCGTCCTTGCATGGAGTATTGCTGCCATATATGGTCTGGGGCACCTTCTGTTTACCTCGGAGTTCTTGACAAGATCCAGAGACGGATATGTAATATAATTGGCCCTGATCTGGCATCTCGTCTACAGTTGCTCTCTCACAGATGCACTGTCGACTCTCTCTGTCTTTTCTACAAATACTTTCATAGTAATTGCTCTGATGAGCTGCTTTCACTGGTTCCCATACTCCATGAATTCAAGTGCCCTACGAGGCTGGTATCCCGCTCTCACCCTTACACTGTAGAAACTTTTAAATGTAGCCGTCTCTTCTACTCCAGTAGCTTCATACCTCGCACCTCTCACCTGTGGAACACCCTTCCCAATTACTGTTTTCCTGAGAGCTATAATCTCCAACTATTCAAATGTAATGTCAATTGACATCTTCAGTTACTTTGATCTATCCACTATCCCTCTCATCCTTTCTTCTATCACTCCAAATCTTTTGCAACTCCCTGCATCATAGTGGCTTCACACCTTGCTCAGGGCGTAATGCTTAAAAAAAAAAAAAAAAAAAAAAAAAAAGAAAAGAAAAAGGCTGTTTATCAAATTTAAAAAAAGTTGAGGTTTTTTGTTAAAATTCACAGGGCATGTAACTTGTCTAGCTTTTTGTTAGATTAATATTTATTTTTCCTAGGAAATGACATTGTCTGGTGTACAAATCTGCTGGGGTTTGGTATCTGATTGCTGTGTTTGATTCTAAATCTGCAGGTCATGACCCATTTATGAAAGGCAGCTTCTTTATTTTTTGCTTCTTCCCTTACTTTAAATTTAACACAGGTCATTTGATTGGTTGATCTGAGTAAAGCCCACAAACCCTATAACCCCCCCCTCTTTTCTTTTTCTTGTAAAAAGAGGTATTTTGCTTTTAAATTTTAATAAATCATTCACAGTCATTTACAATCGCCTGATGAGGTGCATTGATTTACATCAAAAAATGATTACAACTATGTAGCATTTTTTGACATGTTTTTTGATGCAGTATCCTGAAATAAAGTGTGTGTGTGTGTATATATATATATATATATATATATATATATATATATATATATATATATATATATATATATACTACCCAGAGAAAAAAGGGGAGTCATCTTGGTGACCAGAGTAAAAAACGGTGAATCCAGTAGGAGTTTCACATATATAACTTCCTTTTATCTGGATGTTTTGTGTGTGTATATCCTAAGTTCACTTCCTTTTTATAATGGTGCACCAATTGACACCCCTTGAGGTTTGATTCTGCCCTTGGCGACTTTGAGGTAACCTTCTAGGTCAATTTACAGAGTTCCTAGGTCTTTTGAAGTTCTGAGATGATACAGAAAACTTAGTTTGTTATTTCTTAGGATGAACCCAGTATTTACTGGCGTCACCACAGATCAGCTCTTCTTTGATCAAAGGTTCCTGATGGACATTAAATTTGATTAAGACCTATAGTACTCCCTGAAGGGAATTACAAGCTACAAAAATATTTTCTTTATGTAGCATTTTGTTAATTTTTTTGTAAGCCTTTCACCCCAAGCCAGAAAATAAAGCCATTACAACAACCAGTTAACGAATGTGAAAAAATAAGAAAAAGAGAAAAAAAGGATTAAGGAGAGAGTACAATAAAAGAACAGGAATGTAGAAGACAGAAGATAAAGATTAACATAGCATTTAAATTTTTGAAGATCAAAGTTGACTTAAAAATGAAGTCAGAAGAGAAAGTTCTACAACTGAGTAATGCAAGAGAAGAAAAAGAGCATAGCTTTCATATCCCACTAAATGCAGAGTTATAACTTTTTCAAAAAACTTTAAAAAAGTTGGTGCTGCAGATTTTTGATACTACAATGAATTCAATTTTCATCTCCAGTGAAAATCATCCGCAAAATAAAATTTCTTTCATGTCTGTCAAGAATTGAAATGTTAGTGGTGAGATACTGTTCACCCTGACAATTTATGTAGAAACCCTTTTCAAGAGGTGGAATATCAGTGGTGAAATAATGTTCAATGCTTCACTATGAAAATTCATGTGGAACCTGTTTTCCCCCACTTTATGTTTTCATCATATTAGGCAAATGTTTTACTGTTGATTGGTCAACACAAATATTTTTTAACCAATCTCTATAGACTTCATCAATCATCTTTTTGCACACTTGTCCAACATGAGAAGGAACAACAGGCAGTGTTTTATGTGGTGTTTTTTTTTCTCAGTGCAAAATAAATGAAAGATGAATACAAAATATTAAAAAAAAAAATGTTCTTCAATTTGGTATTCGGTTTCTAGTGTTTAAAAAATGGATGCAAGAGAATTTTGCACATACCTAATACAAAAAGTCAGATATGTAGATAGGATAACAGATATCAGTGTAGAAAATTTAATTTCTGAACTGAGTTCAATTTCCAAGCTATTCTGTTGTATTCACTTTTGCATAATAATGTTCTCAGCTAACATGAAGTGGAAAATATTAAATCCATTGCTAGGACAACTGCTACGAAAATTAGTTCACTGTGTAATGTGTTTTCTCTCCAGAATTGATCTAACATATCTGTGTCTACCATTCATCCATATTTAAAATATTGCTGCCACATATGCTCCAGTGCTCCTGCTTGAGCTCCTTGATAAAATCCAAAGAAGAATCTGCAATATTATTGATCCTCATCCAGCAGCTCATTTTCAGTCACATTCCCACTGCCATAAATTGCCTCTATTTGCCTTTTCTATAAATGCTTTCATGGTAATTGTTCGAATGTGATCTTTGCTATGGTACCTGGACTTTTTAAATTTAAGCACAGTACTAGACTGGCATCAAGATCTCATTAATTTACAGTTGAGCTTGACCATTCCAGCTTCATGCTTTTCAGCCCACTTTAATTTGCAAAAATTACATGCAATGTCAATTGCTATCTTACTATCTTGATTAGTCTTTTCTCTTCCTGCTCATTATTAATGTTTTTGTTCCTAATTCTTCCACACCCTGTAACCACTTGTGTCTTAGTGACTTTACTGGCTTGTATGGGGTGATACTGATTAAAAAAAAAAAATCTGTTCTCTTCAACCCAAACAACAGTAATTTATTTCAGGTTCTTTAACTCTTGGTTGCAATTATTTTAAGAGAAGAAAAACTGAATTCTAAACTACAGAAAAGGGTACCACATGCCATGCTATTCCCATGGAAGGGAATCACCCACATTTCCTATTTAAAATAGGAGAGAAAATTCCACTAAGAGAGCTTTTTCCAGAAAAACTTTTACTTAGTGGAACAGACCTGGATACTTCCTTGAACATTACTCTCTTAACTTCTTTAAGACGAGTGTCAGTCATTATCTATCCTTATAATCAGCACTTCCTACCACCATCTCCTTAAGTCATATCATGCAACCATTTCAATAGTAACCCTCCATCTTGAGTAGTTCTTAAGCTTTATATTTGGTGAACTTTAGTATATAAAGAGATACAAAATTAGGCATTAAATATTCCACCAAAGGTAGACATGTAAAATCACCCAACCAAGCAAAAACAAGAGCATCAAATTAAAATCTTTAATAGATTTTATGACTTCAAAGTTAAAGTTTAACAAGGCAAGTCTGATGGATGTTAACTATTGAGTAGCAAGTTCAATCTTCATTGGGTGCCCCATATCAAATTTGACTTGTAAAATCACCCAATTGAACTTAAGTTTGATCTTCATGATAAAAGTTTGTAAAGCACTGTGATGAAATTATCATTATTCATCATTTCCTATAATATAGGATATATTACATAGCAGTTCAAAACTTTTTTTTCTAATAATATTTTCCTATCATAATACTTTGCATAATTTCTGGAAGACCTCTTTTGCTGTTCTGATGTACCTTTAGATTTCTCTGACTAGTTGTGAATCAAATAAGAAATTATGGTGATTCTGTCAGTAGAGATAAGAATGTCTTCAGTGTACACTACAGTACAGAATGGATATGTAATCATGAGCAGTCCTCTTCACATATCTGGGTTGAAAGCTGGAAAGGTATGCAATCATGTGCAGCCTGTTTTAGGCAAGTAGACCATAGGTGATATCCTCCAGTTTAAAAGCATGCTTTGTCACAATCACATGGCTTTTGATTTCCTCAAGGAACCCTCCACACTGGCTGGTGAAGCCCTCTGCCTAGTGATGTCATCATTGCACTGTCTGCATATATAGCTACAGAACTCAGTTTATCCCAGTGTACTAGATGGCCACTGACACTACAAAGAGGTTCATTTGCCTTTGAAAGGTTTTTTTTATCCTGTTGATATCTAGAATCCTTCTTTACCAGAAAAGCCTGGTGGAAGAGTACTGATGACCCAACCATACTTAAGGTGGTACTAGGTTAGATGGTACCACTAACACTTGAACAATGACCTGACCTGTAGGAAGCAGAGTGGATGATGGTCTCAAGCATCTATATTGGGAGGCCATCCGCTTGAAGAATGAAATAAAAATTTATTTTTTTTATTTTTGTTTCATGTTTTTTTTTTTTTTTGTTTTTTTTACATATTTAAACCGTCTTCCTTTCCTTTCTCACATTTCTCAGTACTAGGCCCTATTTACTCCACCCCCACTATTTGAGTCTTAGGGGCATACAATCAACGAGTTTGTCTCTGGGCATCACTAAACCTCTGCACATCACTGGACCTGACATTAGACAGATTTCCTGTTTAATCATCTTCAAATCGCAAGCAATATTGTGTCACTTTGTGTGAATGCTGGACATATCTCAATCTAAATCCTCTTTAATCTCGTTCAATATGACATATGTTTCCTCAATTGAGTTTTATCCCACTGCACTTTGTGCAAACAGCAAATTTTGAGCTGATAACAGTTGACTCATTTCTGTCTGGATCAATAATGGTGGCAAATCATCCACTGGATATGGGAACAATTTTGTTTGCACTGAATTATATATAGATAAATTGCTAGGTTGAGCGAAAACCAAGTGGACAGTTTGAAGTGAGAAGGTTCAAATAAAAATCAAGGAACAGTTTATACATGAAAGAAAAATGTTTTTTTAGCTTAGACAAGCTTTTATACAAACAATATTCAAACACCAAAAGAAATAATTTCACCTCTTCAATATTGCAGATAAAAGATAACTCAATTTTATTAGTCTCTTTTGTCTACCAATGAAACTTGACATCTAAAAATTTTGAACTTTTTCAAGATTAAAAAAAAAGATGGATAAAAGATTAGACAATGAACACTGTTTATTCAGTATTAATTTTTTTAGAAATCATTTCAACCCAAGGAAAGCCACTAAGATGGGGTACCGAGTGTGAAAGAATATAAGAAAAAGAAAAACATTAAGGTGTTGAGAAAAATAAAAGAACAGAAATTAAGACAGACAGACAACTGACATCGCATTTAAATTTTTTGAAGATCAAACTTGATTGGAAAGCAAGAAGTGACAACTATGAGAAAACAATATAAAAGAATATACATATATATTTCATATTCTAAGAATGTAAAAGAACATAAAACTTAAGGTTACATCTAGCCATTTCAATCTAGTACCGCACTTAAATTCATAGGCTCTAGATGCCGTAGAGGAAAGTAATATTTTGAAAATACAAAAATGTGGCACATGTCCAAATGTGGGGATCAGAAAAGGCTGGTCTTCAATCTGTCTTATCTTAAACTTATATAGCCACGATTACTGACCTAAACATACCACATTATTCCTTACACTAAAACAACATATTTTTACTTTCTTTTCCTTTTATGTGCCATGTCCCTTCAGAAGGTAGGCAATCATGGCTCTCCACCTCCTATCTCTTGCAGCTCTTAACAAGTTCCTTCCCTCTGCCATCTCCCCCAGGTCATGTTTTGTCATCCACTTGCTCAAGCTTGCTAGGTATGTCATGCGTTGTTTTCCATTGTCTCTCTTTCCCTCCATTCGACCCACGAGTATCAGATTCTCCAGGCCCTCCTTCCTCATTATGTGTCCGAGAAACTTCAGCTGCTTCTTCCTGATGTTAAGTATAAGCCTCCTCGTCTCCATCTTGTTCTTTTATGTACAATTTGTCTTTGGTGGGTGGGGAATAAAAATTACTTTTAAAAATGAAACCCTATTGAATATTAGGAACAAATAGTTCTATATCTATGTACCACAGATTACTACAAACTGAATATATTTTTTAGTCATTAGGAAGAGGCTCTTACAAGAGATAATTTCGATATATTGTTTTAGATAAGGCAAACAGCAAATATTTTTTCCTCTTTTCTGAAGTGGTTCTCACAACAGATATATCTGTATCTATGTGTGTCAGATTACTCAAGGCAGTATCTATTTTTTATAGTTTGAAGAGCTTATTACAATAGATAGTTCTCAATGTATGTGTCAGAGATAATTAAAAATAGCATCAATTTCTTCTCATAGAACAATGGACACAAAAAGTGTGAGGCTGGATTTTTTTTTAAAAAATAGATTTTTTTTTTTTTTTTTTTTATAATTTTTATCTCACACAGATCTATCTTACATACTTATAAGTTTAACATTTATTTATCCATCCTTTGAATATTGCTGCCACATCTGGTCTGGTGCCCCTCCTATATATTTAGAGATCTATGATAATAATAAAAATAGGAATCAGTAATATCATTGGTCTTGACCTGTTCTCTTGTCTTCAGTCAGTTTTCCACTACCATAACATAGCTTCCCTGTGCCTTTTCTATAAATACTTTCATGGTAATTGTTCTGATGAATTTTCCTCTATTTTGTTTAGTTTCTCATATACAAAATTGTAACCATTGTAAATATTCCTTAGGGTTTCATTTTTAAAAGTCATTTTTATTCCCCACCCACCACAGACAAATTGTACATAAAAGAACTAGATAGGACTTCATAGATAGGAGGAGGCTATCACTGATGATGTGTACCAAAGCATCCAATAAATGTATTTTACGAAACCTTCTTAGAATTTTTTCATTAAGCAATCAAATTAATATTAAATAAAAGATGCTTATCTACTTTGAATATGTTGAATATACATTTTTAAATTTTCAGTATCTAGAAAATTTCAGTATCTAGAAAATTGTATTTAACACAAGAGCTCAAACATTTGTTTTTTTAACTTGATGAAAAAATTGATGCAACTGGCATTCATTTCTGACACAGATCTAGAACTATTGCAAGAACCCCCTTCCTACTGGAGGAGAAATTGATATTTTCTTTAGTAATCTCTGACATCTACCTCTAAAATTATCTTTTGTAAGACACTCTTTGTATATGAGAAGAAATTGATGCTATTTTTAATTATCTCTAACACATACATTGAGAACTATCTATTGTAATAAGCACTTCAAACTATAAAAAATAGATACTGCCTTGAGTAATCTGACACACAGATACAGATATATCTGTTGTGAGAACCACTTCAGAAAAGAGGAAAAAATATTTGCTGTTTGCCTTATCTAAAACAATATATCTAAATTATCTCTTGTAAGAGCCTCTTCCTAATGACTGAAAAATAGTTTCAATTTGTAGTAATCTGTGGTACACAGATATAGAACTATTTGTTCCTAATGGGAGAATTATATGCAGGAAGAATGTAGCATCAAAATCCTAATGATAAAACAATTGAAAATAATCTGTTATTGTATTATGTGTAGCGTGCAACTGAGTGAGAAACCAACAAAAGATGAACTGAAGACAAGGATCATGGCAGCAATCACCAACTTAAACAAGGTAGAGTGCAAGAGATTCTGCAGTCATCTTGAAGCCAATGGCAATCTTATTGAATTTACTCTTTAGTATTTCAAGATATTTTTGTGTAATTTTGGTAAATGTATCTATTAAAATGAAATGTCAGTGTTCTCATTTTTGCATAAATTAGACGACAATCATGCCTTGTATAACAAATGGACAAACAACCACTTCCTAGTTTCTGGTCATCGGATCTGAGAAGGTAATTTAAGGCTCCTCTTGACTTCAGGGATCCCAATGAATTATCCTTGTGTACAATTTTGTCTTTCATTCTGGCCTGATGATGGTTAGGCTAACAGACGTTTTTCCAAATGCAACATTAATAAATTTTCCGCTTTGTGTCATCATCATCACTTTTGTTTCAGATACCATTATACATCCTACAAACACAAAATCTTATATTCCAAAAAATTAATATCTCAGATTTTCAGCCAATATTTCAAATAATAAGTTTGTGGTATCTTTTTATGTATTATTTTTAATGTCAAGATGACTGGCAATGGGACAGTGCAGGGTTGAATTAGAGTTGTGTTTTTAATATTTAACCAATAGAACCGAGTTATATTTGAAGAGTAGAAGAGAAAAGCATTGACCTTTGACACTGTCTACCTATTAACATATTAGTGACAAGATCATGGTCAAAATGACTGTCAACAGGACAGAATATAGGGTTGGTTTCATGTGTTCTGTAAGTGAATTAGCAAGAAAATGATTTATAAATATGGAGAGCAAATAGTTCTTTTTGGATTAAAGCCAAATTTTCGTGTTAATATTGGTTAGGAGGAGAAATTTTTATACGATTATTTTCTTCATTTACCAGAAATCTTCCAGCCAATCAATTTTTGCTCACCTGAATCAATCTTACATATTTACAAGTCTACCATTCATCCAGGCTCTGAATTGCTGCCATACATTGTCTGGTCACTTTCCCATTGCTGTAATGTAGCTTTCCTGTGCTTTTCTATAAATACTTTCATGATAATTGTTCTGATGAATTCTACTCTTAGATTTTACATTCCTCATCCCCAACAGAAAAATTGTATATATAGGGATTAGTTAGGACTTCCTAGAGACTATGAGGTATTATGGTGGATGTAATAAAAATGGTAAGTAAAAATGTGTTGTTTTGATGTAAGAAATACTGTGGTATGTTTAGGTCGGTGATTGTGGCTAGTTAAGTTATAATTAATAAGACAGATGAAAACCAGCCTTCCCCATCCCTCTTTTGGCCTAGTGCCCCATTTTTTGTACTTTTACAAAAATAAATATTTATCTCCTCTATGATACATAAACTATACAAATTTAAGTGCAGAATCAGATTGGCAGCAAGGTCTCATCATTTTACAATTGGAATGACTAGTTGTCAAGTTCTATGCTAACAGTTTCTTTTCTTGCACTTCTCACTTGTGGAACTCTCTTCCAGCTTCTTGCTTTCCAGTCAACTTTGATCTTCAAAAATTTAAATGCAATATCAATCATTATCTTCTGTCCTCTTAATGTCCGTTCTTTTATTATTCCTTAATGTTTTTCTTATATTCTTTTGCACTCTGTAATCCCCCCTGTGTCTTAGTAGCTTTTTTGCCTTGGTTGGGGTGAAATGATTAAAAGAAAAAAAAGAAAAGAAAAAAAGATAAATTAAAAGAAAATGCTTTTAAACATTTTTTTCAAATCTAATCAAAATTTTGCCATGAATTTTGTTTTGAATAGTAGCACAAATGATGCCAGATTGATTCTTGTTCCAGATATGGAATTCCTCTTAAGAGAGAATTGGTTTCAAGTAAAGAAAACTATTTGCAAGTGTTTGCATTACATTTGCTTGTTTACTTTGTCATTCCTGATATTTTCCCAACCATCCATTTGAAATGTGAAATCCTATCCTTGTAATGGGATTTTCCCATAAGGAAAATAAAAAATAAAAAATGAAAAAGTAGATAAGAAAACTTGAAATGAATCAGAAACAAAAAATGCTTTATTTACAATCAAAAATAGGCTTGAAAGTTTATGATTAAGAAATAGGGAAACATTGCACGAAATATTAATTTGTATGCCAAGAAAATATTGAAAAAGGCAAGGGGATATATATAAGGCAGAATATCTCTAGGAAAGATCTCATAACACATCAGATCCTTAAGGGAACCACATGTACTGCAGCCATAGCATTAGGGGTGTATCTAGGACAAGATAGAGCCTACCTCTTTTCAAGCTGTTTTGTAATTCAGAGTCTCCCTTCTCTTCAACTGGTTGCCCCCTTCAAAGTGAGAGAAACCAAGTCTGCCCACATCCTGCATATGATGATAAACTACATCTGGCAGAAAGGCCTTTCATCAGGAGGTTTTGAGGAGAGTAGAACCACCTCTTAATGATGTTCCCAGGTTCACCTTGGCCTGTGGTAGTAGCACCTGTTAGGGTCCCATCTATAGGCGAATAGTTAACCCAAAACACTATGAAAGTATAAAAAGTATTTATAGTAAAAATACTATCAATACATTTTTGAAAAGGAAAAATATATACATATTCTATTCATATGAACCTATCCTAAAAATCTTGTCAGCATTAAATAACCCACTGAGTTTGATATGCCATAAAAAAATAAATCAAACCAAATCCAGTCTACCTTACTATTTAACTCATGGATAGAGGAAGATGGAGTCATCCTGTCTCCAAGGTCATTAGTGTGAAGTGAATGAAATCATGGACAAAATACATGTTAAATTTTACTAAACTGAAAAAAGAAATTATATATATTGTTTCCAGTGTTTTTCTTTAAAAATTAAATTACATATGTGATTTTTAAAAAAAAATAAGTTGATTTGATTTAAAGAATATCAAAATTCTCTTTCAAATATTAAGATATAGTTTGAATTTTTTTGAGAAAATTTCTCTTTTTTTAAATCATATGAACTAAGTTATTAGAGAAAGAATATTAACAGCATTTTCTTATCACAGAATTTAGTTTTATATTTTGACTGTCTGCCTCTTAATTCTTGGGGCCCCTTTTTATCACTACCCAACAGGATCAAGAGAGCTTCCAAATATTCATTTCAAGGATTATTTTTAGAAAATAACTCACTGGTTAATCCTAAAATAAATTTTTAGAGACAAATTAATCTGCATTTAATTTATTCTATTTGTTTATCACATAACATTTAATTTATCACAATACACATTTTAATTGGTGCTGTACGGAATGAACTGGTAAACTTCAGTATACAAAGAACTGTTATACCTCCATTAAATAGACTGTTCCAGTAGGAATATAAGCATCTATGGTGTTGGTCTCAGAGGGTGGGTGCTTTTGGGCAGAGAGGAACCCAGATAAAGCTATGCCTTCAAGCAGAGTCTTGTCTGGGGAGGTTGACAAAGCTGATCCTGCATATGCAGGGTCTACAGGGAATTTTTGCCTGAGCCTACAGGCTCAGATTGCCCCACATAAAAATTGGCCTTGTCACATCCTGCCTCATGGGGAGGTCAGGTAAATATCACCTGCTTTCCAGCTTCAAATGAACTTATAAATATCTACTTGTACTGTTGTTGTTTAAAATAAACCCTTATACTTTGTAAGTTGCTGTTCTATTAGGTTGGTGCACAAATGTCGTTTTCTCACATATTTTAATATGTGAGAAAACGACATTATTTTTGCACCAACCTAAAAGTTAGTTTTTCCAATAACCACCCTGGACGATTACAAAAATTGGTTAGAAAATTTCTAAATGCAAGGAAAATATTTAGGATGCATTTTTTTTTTTAGAAATTTAATCTTTTGAGCCCTTTTCTATTTCCTAAAAAATAATTTTTATACTGGAGTCAAATAAACTTGAAACGTGTTCTTAAATAGTCTTGTCCAATCGAGAACTTCACACTGATGTCATACTTAGCACCAAATTCTGAATATCGAAACAGCTGTATACAACCAATTTCTCAGATCATGAGCCAAAAATAAGAAAATAAAGACTAGGTAATTCAAATTTTGGGGACTAGTGCTACAGAATCACAATGAATTGTACTAAATAACAGAAAACAAATCACTTGAAGACTTTCAACAGCAGCAACAACTAAATGGATATCCCACTATGGCGATGAAGAAGAAAATCAAAACTTACCTTGAGAAAGAATATGTGTTCTCTGTAATATCTGTAAAAAAAAAAGAAAATCAGAATCAAGATCAGGTTGACTTTAGTATGCCTTGAAATATGGTAATTATTTGTGCTACTCTACTAGTCTCAACCAATCACAATCTTTCTTACTCAATAAAAGAATGCTACTTTTGAAGACAAAGATTTTTTGGTTCTTTGTAAAAATGGTAGTTATGCATTGTGAGTTTTGGATACAGATTTTTTTTTCTACCTATTTTTGACTCACGCCCCAAGGTATTTTTGACTTTGGACATATGCGACTGATTTATCCCTTTAAGAATTATGACACCGGATTTTTGATTTTGGGATTTAAATCTCCCATTGCTATTTCCTCGCACACAAGTAACTTGAATTAAAAATAATAACATAAGATGTCAACATTACACACTACATCAAACAAAAGGTTAGGAAGAAAACCCCAATCAATACTAGAAAGAGGGATAGCAGTTACTGAAGTTGAGAAACCTATTTTCATGAAAATTGGTATAATACAAAGATTTTATAAATTTCAACCAAAAGCAATGCTGGCAGTCAATAAATACTGAATGTTTCCTTATAAAGAAATGGTTAATAACATTATTACTATTTTGAAGATTTTTACAGAATTTACCAATTTTGGATTACACATTAATAGTGCTACTCAAAGAATTTTTTTAAATTTACAAACTACATCTGTATCCTGTCAAACAGCAAGGCCTCTGATCAGGAAGTTTTGAGGCACATGAAACCACCTCTTAATTGCTGGTGTTCCCAGGTCCACCCAACCCCGGTTGGTAGCACTTGGTGCCAGCTATGGGCAAATAGTTGACCCTCAATCTAACTCAAAACACTATTAAAGTGTAAAAATAGGTTTTAATACCAGTAATACTTTTAAAAAAAATTATTACTAGCAATAAATTTTTGAAAAACAAATATTACCAGCAATAAACTTTGAAAAAGGAAAAAATTACCATTTAAAAAAAAAAAAAAAAAAAAAATACCAGCAATAAAAATCTTGTCAGCATTAAATAACGTATTGATGTTTAATATGCCACAAAACAAACCAAACTATGGATTTTTGAAAGAAAAAAAAATTACCAGCTACACATTGTTTTAAAAAAAAAAAAAAAAAAAAAAAAAAGAGAGAAAAAATATTACCAGCTATACATTTTTTTGAAATTACCAGCAATAAAAATTTTGTTGGCATTAAATAACCCATTACAGTTGATATGCTGTGAAGCAAAAGAAATGAAACCAAACTAAAATTTACTATTCTTTAAAGTAAACATTGAGAGATTTATTTTCCTAAACAATCAACAATGATTATTCAGAATTTTGACATTTATTCTCATCATTGTTTATTATAATCACAGCATTTAAGTTCTTGTGTTTTCCAGCCTTCTTCAGGTGTTTGTTGATCAAGGTAACCTACCAGGAATTTGGGATGGAACCTTTTGAAAACATTGGCACTTTATCATTCTGAATTGTTCAAAGAAATTAGAAGTTCAAATGACAAGAACTGAAAAGCTAATATTATTTACATTATGTACTGTCGGACTAATGTCCTCATCTTTTTTTTGTTCTTATAACAACATTTCTACTGCAGTGCCCTTTGGCCATCTTTAGATCCCTTTTGATCTGGGTAACATTTAGACAATTTCAAACTGAACTCTTTATATAATTTACAGTGTTAGATTGTTCTTGCCTTGCTTTCAAGGTCAAAGGATATCTAATGTCCTTTTTTTTATACTTCTCATTTATACATCAAATTCTTTCCACTGAATCTACTACCTGGCCCAGAGATTGAAATCAAAATGACTATATCATCAGATTCATGAACCAATGCTTTAATCCACTAGGCTAGTGAAGTGTTAGTGATATGGTTGATTTTATTTAGCAGCATATCAACTTATATGGGTTATTTAATCTAAATATTTTGAACACAATTGCATGCCTTCAACTAGAAATAAAATTTACTGTTGACCATTCTACTATAAAATGTATTACTGGTCATTTTACTATAAATAGGCATTGTTGTTAACTATTCTGTATATACAATGTGTGAAAAAACATGCTATACCCTGCCCATGTCAGCCACCAATCAAGAGAGATAACACAGTTTCGGTGACTAAGGCAGTACTGCCACTCCTGGCACCACCAGCATCTTTTGCTACCGGACAGGTTATTGTTTTTGTATGTGTGTCACCATACTCTCTCACAGGATGGCTCCCAATAAAGATCAGGATGGGCATTTGGTAAAAATGATCATGACTATTTGGTCTGTACAGTTTTTCTGTTTTTCTTTTGTTGCCAATATAAAATGTCATCTGTGGATGTTTTCAAGTATGGTACCATATTGAACTTTTTCCTTTTTTTTTTTTTCAAACTGCAAAGCACAGGAAGATCAATAAAGACAGAACTATCATTTCTATCACCAACACAAGTTTCATTTTTTTATATGTCAAAAAGTCAAAGGTTTTTCTTTATATAAAAAACACATAGGCAATACAGGTAAGACTTCCTATTTTCATTTTCATGCAAGAGCTGATATCTGAAACTTGTTTCTAAAATGTGAAATTTCAAAAGTGTTCCGAGTTTGCAAAATGGTCTTGGTAAGTAAATCAAAATGTGTTGATGTATCAAATTGAAATATAATCTTATTTGGAGTAGCTTGAGATTCTTTTACAAGTAAACTGATCATCTTCAAAATATGGAACAGGAAAAAATATTGATGCATAAGAAATGGGAAATTAAATTGTTTGTTGGCTCTAGAATTTTGCCAACGGGGCCATGACTGATGTGAGAGTCATGGAGGCTACTGTTACAGATATTTCACCACAACTGACCAATGGCAGAAGGTATTCACAAAGAAATAAGGAATCAATAAACAGGAATCAATCTGGAGCAGGCATCTCATCTCCAGTCACTTTCTCACTGATATGATGTAACTTCCTTCTGTCCTATAATTATTTTTAAGGCAACTGCTCTGATGAGCTTCAACCCGGTGGACCGACAACTACATGAATTTAAGCGTATTACTAGATTGAAAATTAGGTCTCACTCTTTTGCTGTAAAACTAGCTCAATGCAGCTACCATTTCTATTCTAACAGATTTTTTTCTCACATTCCTCACCTGTGGAACTCCCTTCTGATTTCTTGCTTCCCTGATAACTACAATCTTCAAAAATTTAAATATAACATCAATCTTCTGTCTTGTTGAACCCTGTTCCCTTTCTCAGTCTTCTCATTCACTTTCACTCCTTGGAACCTCCTCTTCTATTCTAGTGGCATTATCACCTTGCTTGGGAGAAGGAGGGGAATGATTAAAACTAAAAAAAGTAAAAGTCTTATTCTCATTAATAATTTGTTTTGGAGTCTTAATTTTATTTCATAAAAAAGCTTTATATATATATATATATATATATATATAACATTTTTACTAATAACATTAGCTGTAAATTAAAATCTTTGGCCATTTTCAAAGATAGCTTCATATATAAGTAACAAACACAGAGACAACAACTAAAATTTCTCATTAATGAATGAAAACTTGCATTTCTCTTTAAAGTGTAATAACTTGAAGTGAATGTATCAAATATGGCTCATCCTAAATTCAGGTCTAATTAAAAATTCAGTGTTACAATCAAGTCTACTGAATCTCCACCAAACTCAGAGTAGGTATAAGAGAAGTGAACATTTAATTTTATTTAATACTATTAAGGTTCTATCTCTTGATATAGAGCACTACAATTAAAAAGACTGTTTACCATAAAAAAAAGTTATTTTCCTTGGTGAATCACTATTTATTGCAAAACACAATTTTGTTATTTTGATTTTTATATAAAATTCAGTATTATATATAATTGGTCTTTAGCAGACGTTCTTTAGCAAACAAGTTGTATAATCTCATACCAACCACAAAATTACCAACCGCAGTTACACATATCTACAGTTGATTTAATCAGCCAAACTTGTACTTGAGTCTGAGGTGCTATTGAAAGATGAGTTGAAGCATAACATCACCATCACTAGTGATCACTCCAAATACCTTTGTAATCAGACTCATTGAACTCTTTCTGAATCCTCTGGACTGTCCTCAGATTAACACCACTGTGAAATGTTTTTATTGGAGCTTCTGGCATGAAAGCCAAGTAGTATAACATGCTGTTTCCAAATTTCTGGTGGAGTGAATTGTGTCATGGTGCTCTTTTTTCTCACAAATGGTATCCAACTGATCCTACTATACTGTGCAGTTGACAAAATCAAAAACAAATGACGTGCATGCACGAGATTAAAATTATAAAATGGTGAACATTTACCGATTGGACCCTGTAGTTGTGTCATCAGCATAAATACCAGTTTGAAAACTGATGATATTAGGGAGGAGGTTTTATTTCATAAAAATAAGAAACACTGTAGGTCCAAGGATAGAGCCCTGATGCAAACTTTCATTAATGTGAAATTATCTAGATTCATGTCCATTCACCACAACATTCATGGCATGATATGTTAAGATTGATTGGATTAAGCCAAACATTCATCCACAGACACTGTAGCTTGTAGAGAAGGCCAGCATGCACACCCTGTTGAACATCTTCAAGATATCTAGAGGCACAGCCTGAGCCTTGCTGTTCTCATCTTAAGCCTGATAGACAAATTCAGTAATAACAATAAATACATTAGCAATCTAAAAAAAAACAGAATCCATACTGTTTATCCAAAAGAATGCTGTGAGATGCCTAACCAATAGAGTGTTGATTAGAGCTTCTAGAACTTTGCCAAACAGGTAAAAGGCTAAGGAGGTCCAAAGGTTCACCAGAGTTCTTAAAGACAAGAACTATTAGGTTGGTGCAAAAATAATGACGTAATAATGTCGTTTTTTGACGTTAAAAAATACGTCAAAAAACGACATTATTACGTCATTATTTTTGCACCAACCTAATATAAAATTGAAAGCAAGAATCAGCAAGTCATTTATGGCAGAATTTGGAGAGAACAGGCACTAGTTCAGGAGCACATTTCCTTGGGACAATTGCAGGGATACTATCAAGCCTTCTGGGTATCTAATTTACAGATCTGGCATCTGAGCTACGCTTGAAAAATCACTATCTAATTTAGAGATTTCAAATCAGTAATATATGCCTGTAATAATAATAGCAATTCAGAAATATAAAACGAAAAGAATTTAATAGCCATAAAAATCTGCATCACAATCCTAAGCTGAAATACTTAAAATAAAATTTTATATGCTGATCACTTTTTCATAAATTGAGCCATGTAATCATACATGTACATAAATCATGTGACTAGATTACATTGGCTAGACATAAATTAAAAATTATTTTAGTCAATAAGAAAAGCTTTTAAATTAAAATCTTCTAATTCTACCTTTAAAGGATTCAGCCAACAATATCTTGAGTTGTTATAGTTTGAAGAGAAACACATTTCACAGATATATTTACCAATCAGGATGCAAAAAAAAAAAAATAAAAATAAAAAAAATAACTTTGTTTGATCCTAATGGCCCTGATATAAGGAACAATGTTCATCAATTTAATCATCTCTTTGACGCCATTTCACATGCTCACACACACACACACACACACACACAGACTTTACACTTTACCCACACACATACATACACTCACAGCACTTGAAGGACTTTTCTCCAGTGACTGACTGTAACTTTTGCACACAGAAGTATCCATTTCATTTCACACTGTCTTTATCAAAGACAAACTTAAAATATTTTGTATTATTTGTTAAAATAATTATTACTATTTGAAATCTGAACCAAGTAGAATGTTTTATTGGCTCAAAAAACTTAGCTTGTTTGATCCTACAGACCTCTATAAAACTTAATCTAAGTTGAAATCCTTCACCTCTTATATCCCATTAGACTCACACAGACATTTTATATATATATATATATATATTACACACAGACCCAACTGTTCAACTTTGAATTCTACCCACATACACATGCTCACAGCACTAGTATGTCTTCCTTTCTCCAGTGACTGACTGTAATTTCTTTTCCTGCTCAGATGTGTCTCATTCTTCACCATCTTTATCAAAGAAAGACTTAAAAGAATTTGTATTATTTGTTAAAATTATATTGCTACTTTGTTTGAAACCACAACTTTGTCTTCTTTCTTTTTTATTTAACCATATTCTTCTTGGTTGTTTCTATAAAGTTTTAACTTCATAGAAACTAACTCAACTTGGTTATATTTTTGTTGGTGGAAGATCATTGAGTCACCGTCGGATATAAATAATTGTAAATGTTGTTATAAAAGTCGACATTTCAACATAATTGATTTGTTTTTTTTAATGGTTTATTAACCTTTTGAAGATTATTTAAAGCCAGAAAACATTTTTAGATTGTAAATAATTTTTTGGATAGAATATTGATTTCTAAGTTCTCCTAATTAACCCATAGCTGGAGTAGAAGAGGTGGATTAGGATATTTGTGCATGAGTGAATATAATGAACCCAACTGAGATTGAAACTTGGCTTTCTGATTTCCATTTCTGAGCCATTATTCATTACACCACTCCAACATCCAAGCTTACAGAATCTGATATTCCTAAGCAGTCACTATTCTATGTACTGACCAGGCTTGATGTTTATTAGCATAAGTAATTATATGGAAACTGTTGCATCAATATATGGTGTAAGCCACTTCACCAGAATAAGCATTGACATTTGTCATTTGAATAATTCCCAGATTCCATTTTATAGTGAAAATGCTCTGGCAATTAGGAGAAAGATTTTATTCAGTTGGCGATTAGAAATAAATATTTAATTCACTATGTCTTCTATTTTCTTTTCTTCATGAAAACTGTGAATTAAATTGAGATTTAGAAAAATCTATTGTGATGCAAACAACGATATCAAGAGTTTTTTTGTTTTTTTTAAACTTTTCCAGATTTATCATTTTCTTCTAATTTTTTTTTGTCATTCTTTTTTCTTTATTCCCAAACAAATGAACTCTTATCTCAACAAGCAGCAAACATTATGGTTACTTTCTTAAGCCTTCTTTAGTAAAAGAAGGAAAAAAAAATGAAGGCTTCTTTTTCCTAGAAGTGTGGAGTTGACATTTGTTTCAGCCTGATTTTATTAGAAACAGATTTATTGCCTCATAAGAAAAAATTGAAATCTGAATATTGTGTCATATTTTTATTTATAAATTTTGTAGATTATTTTGCATCTTTAATAAATACAAAGACTTTGATCAGTGTTTTGGCTTCTAGCTGTGTTTTTGGCATATAGTCATAATAATGTAATTTATATTAAAGGAAATGACATCTGTCATTGTTGTCTAATAAATATATCTTGTGATTCATTCTTTATTAATATCATTCTAATACTTACACCAATAATAATTCAATATCTATATTTTCCTTAATAATTATAACAAAAGAGTAAATATTTTAAAAGTATTTTTTGAACTAAACTGCAGAAAGATTGAAAAAAATTATTAGGTCTTTGACATAAACTATCATTCATCTGCAGCCATGTTAGATTTTCAGCTTCTCCAGGGAAGAAAATAGTCTATTGGATTAAAGCATTGTTTTATGAATTTGATGACAGTAATTGTGAGTTCAATCACTGGGCTGAGCAGAGTGTACATAAACTTAGTGAAAACAGGGTAAGCAATAACTGAGTAGTAATAAAAATAAGGACAAAGTGAGATATCCCTAGACAAGGGTGATGAAATGAGAACAGATAAAAAAAAAAGGTGAAGTTTGGAATTACCTGTAGGTTACTTGGATTGACAGAGACCTGGTGAAGGCTGAAGAACAAAACAGCCATAACATTGTTATAGCAACAAAAAAAGATGAGGACAATCATCTGCATGTAAATAGTGTAAATAATCCTAAAATAAAATTCTGCACCTCTTTCAAAAGATTATGATATCAGTCAATATGAAAAAGATAGCAATCAATGTGAAACAATAGCAGTCAACATGAAAGATGATATCAGTCAATGTGAAAAAGGATACAAGTTAATTTAAAAAAAATATAGCAGTCAATGACAGTAAGGATAGCAGTCACTAAGAAAAACTAGTGAAAATATATGACATGGTGTACAATTCTTAGTAGAATTATTGAAGGTGCATCTGTGCAAATTTGCTGAAACCAAACTGGATTTTCTGACTGCCTTCTTTTATATGAATTTCTTCTTTACACTTGAAATATAGGGATTTGGTATAATGGATTCAGTTTAAAGTGTTAACCCAAATATCGAGAGAATAATTATCACCGTTTGTATCAAAAAAGGTTTGCTCTGGCGGTTTAGAGCCCCAAAACTGATATTTTAAACCAATTACACAGTGTTATACAGAATTTAAAAAAAAAAAATCTTTCATATGTCAAAAATAAAAGGCGGTCTTTAAAAATGTATTCCAAATAACCATTAATCAGAGTAAAAAAAAATCATTTCTGGCACACAATGATAAAATCAACAATAAAGATAGGGATATTAGTTCAAATGAGAATGGTTCAACTCTCCTGAATTTTATATAAGTTTGGAAGAGTTGAAACATTTTGGCTTAATTAAAACATCACTCCTGTGACTCATACTATTAACATTACAGTTTAATCTACATATATAAAAATGCAATATATATATATATATATATATTATTAATAGAAATCTTTTAAGTAAATATACTCATTCAATCTGCTTAGGTTTGTCTGGCTCTCTAGGTTTAACTATATATATATATATATATATATATATTTTTTTTTTTTTTTCATCACTTTAAATGTTATTTTTAGTGGATACTCAGATTTGAGTAGTTGACTATTTATTTATTAAACTGTATATGTATTTTCGTCTACTGACCTGAATATTTGAGTAAACCTATTACAGAAAAACATGCACTCTGGCAGGATTTGAACATGTGTCCGCCTGTCTAGAGAGAACCATTGTTAAATCTGACATGCTTTAACCAACTCTGCTGTGAAGAACTTTTGCTTATCAAGCAAAATCAAATATACTGTTTAATAAAAACAAAAAACAAGAGCAAATATTAGTGTCCCCTAAAAATTTAAAGTGATAAAATCTATTAATTATTTATATATATATATATTTCAATTATAGGTGCAATTTTAATTTATAAATTCATGAATCTATATTTGTTTTTTGTATGAATGATTCATGAATATATATATATATATATATATATATGTATGTGACCAGAAAAGTTTCAACAGAGATGGACGAATCAGTTAACTTGATCGAGTAGACTCTTCTAATGCTATAAGATAAATAGAAATTTCTGTTATTTTAACCTTGTACATCTTAAATTAGAAGCAGTAGAAATGAAATGATGCAGAAACAATCTATAGACATCTCCTACAGAGAGACCACATGACATATGATGCATTGTGAATCATTGTCAGATAAGAAAGGCTCACTGGAAGACAACATAACTACCATCAAGAAGAGAAAATTGAAATAGTATGGACATGTCATAAGAGCCAATAATATTTCTACTGTCATCCTATACCTTAGGCAAAAGAGGAAAAGGCAGACATAGGTGGGGGGGAAGGACTAAGTTGGCTGGTAGACCAGTCAGCCAGTAGCACATAACTGAGAAATAAACTGATAGTAAATTTATAATTGCATCATATGTATAAAATCTCAAAATAATTAAATATTACTATAGCTTTTTTTTTATAGTATTTATTGGCTAGTAAAATATAAAAATCTATTAATAGTCTGAAATAGAATTTGATTGTGTCAGAGAGGAACTGATGAAAAACAAAGTGACAAGGCTTATTTACAGTTAAAGCAAGGGTTGCCTTTACCAGATGAGCTACAACATTCAACATAATGTGGAAAAAAAACTTTTTTTAACTGACAGTAAAAATAAATATGTTCAACACCTCAAAAAAAGTTGGGGACAATTTTATGTGGGCAAAAACAAAATTAAAGAGATCTTTCTTTTAACATTTTAAAGTAAACATTGTTAAAAAAAAAGATGCAAAACTATTTTCTGTCAAAGATCAAATGCTATGAATATATGAGCCTGTGTCTGGCTTTGATAAATTGTTTCAAAAGGCCAAAGTAGCAAAGAGTGTTTCTTTCAGATAGTTAGAAAACTATTGTTGGATATAAGAGCAAAAGAATACTGATACTTATAAATAATTTGCACATCTTACATGAACATATAATAGATCTTATTCATATCAGGATATCTTTTTAATTAGGAAGAAAAGGACATGGAAAGTATTTTTTTGTCATATAAGTCACCTAGTTTTCACTAAAAATCACCCATAGTCTAATACTCCAATAGTTGATTTTGTGTACCAGACTGTTTCACACAATAGACCCCTGATGATCCCAGAATTAAATATATATGATTATAAATGATTAAATTAGGATTGCAAATCAAAACAGTGATAAAATATTAAAAACTCCTATTTAACGCTCTGATGACCCCAGAATGATATATATATATATATATATATATGATTATAAATGATTAAATTAGGATTACTAATCAAAATAATGTAGAAATATTAAAAACTGTTTGGCACCCTGATGACCCCAGAATGAAATATATATGATTATAAATAACTAAATTAGGATTAGAAATCAAAACAATGCTTGGTCATAAAAACACCAAAAGTGTTACAGCTAGACTTTAAATTGTTGTATGGTGGTATATATGCATACAATGTAAACATCTGTAAAAAGTAAGGACATGTTATTTGTACATACTCATGAGTTGGAATATATATATATATATATAAAAACAAGTTTTTTCTTTATAGTTTAAACTAGTTATGTTGAACAATACTAACAAGTTGGGTTTGTGTCCAATTTTTATTAAATTTCACCAGCTAATTTTTTTATACAATTGGTAAACTATCAAAAGTTCATTTTTGTTTTGTTTTGTTTTGTTTTTATCTCAGTACATTCAGCAGTCAGTACAGTCATTGTCAAGAATTATATATTTTTTTTGTTTGTTTATGAAACTATTTGGCTATTCACTTGGATTATAAAAAAACAAAAGTGGACTTTGTAAAGTTTATCATTTATATGAAACAATTTAAGTAGAAGTTAGAAAAACTTTTAAAAATTGTTCATTATTATACACATGGTGTATTAAAAATACTTTTACAAACTTTCGGGGCAGGTTCCTCACACCAAAATGAAGCAAAAGTCCTTATAAGTATCTGTGTATTAGCAGGAGTACACCCTCTTGCAGGTCTTGAAGTGCATTTGAAATAAAGTCCCTGTTGTCAGCTCCTGTAAGATGTGCTCTGAGAACATATGGATTTACTAGACAGTCACCTACAATTCCAGTCCACACATAACCTGTATTGTAATATGGGGATTCCAATCCACCTATAAATGTTGGTTGTGTAAATTTGTTATCCCATCTTTTCCAAATATTGCCTCATCTGTAAACAAGACTGAAAAGACAAACAATGAATCAGCAATTTGTGCAATAAACCATTGGCAAACTCTCTCCATGGTGAGTGATTAGAGGGTGAAAGACCCTGTACACATTGCAAATAATACAGATACAGGAGCTGCTCTTGAAGTACCCTCCATGTGATACTATGAGATGTATGACATGCTAGGGCCATTTGATGACTGCTGCTGTGCCCTTCATGGTTAGAAGGATTTGCAGGCATATTTTTATATGGATTTTTGTCCTTGTTTTGGTGTGAGGAACCCACCTGCAAAGCTTGTAAAAGTATTTTTGATATATCATATATATATATATATATATACATACACATGATAAAATGTAAAATGTTTTTCTGCAATGTGTTTAGTTCCTTTGGACTTCAATGGATTTGGTTTGTTTACACATGTGCATGAATTAGAGATTCTGGAAACTTTGAATTTAGAAAAATTTTCTTTTTGTGTTTTGGATATTTTTGTGATGCTAGTGAATACTTGTTGCCACTTTTTCAATGATAATGAATGTTTGTTGTAGCGGAGACCTTGTAATTGCAGATACAATAGTACACCATTGAACAATACTGGTGTCAGAATAACACTCGCACTAATAGCAACTGCTTGATAATACTTGCTTTATAAGTAACCCATATTGTGATATGAATAGAGAAATAATATAGTGAGTAGAGTAGAGAATATTAAACTGTATAGTAATAGAGGATAGAATAGAAGTGCAGATCGTTTAGACATCAGCTACTTCCTACATATATGCGTTTCCTCTATGGCCACATGGTCTACTTAATTCAATAATGGGATTGCCTGTGTTTGCTCACTGGTGATCTAGGTTCAAACTCAAGTGTCGGCAGTGACACTTTATTCCTATATAACAGATATATAATGTTGCCAATTTTGTTTTCATTCATTTTTTTCAAAATGAGCACGAAAGAGACATTTTAAAAAACAACACAAATGCGTTAGTTGCTCACTATAATGAGAGTGACCAGAAAAATATGCTATTTGAAGAGAAAATAATTCACTAAGAGGAAAATGTTTAGAAAGTGCTACGTCATCCACTTTGTGTTCAGGTTTTCACATTTCACCATTTTTGGCAGATCTTTTGTTATCCCAATGTGGGATATTTATGATGATGGAAACAAAAAGAATCTAAATGAAATTGGCTAGGTCATATACCCAAAACACATTAAAGAAAAAAAAAAAATTGTTTTTTTCTAAATTTAAAATTCCTAGCATCTCAATTGTGCTCATACACAGAGAAGTTGTTACTATAGTTTTGAATTCAGAATCACTGTCCTTCTAGATTGGGTGCAAACCACAGAAAACCCAATCTGCCATGCTATTTAACCCATAGCTGGGGGAAGATGGATTCATACCTTTTTCAAGGGTATTTGGGAATTCATTGCATTTACTTATGTATTCATTTTACATATATTTCTTTTTCAATATCATTTCCTTTGTTAATGTATTTATTAATTCAGATAAAAAAATCAGCTGCTATGTGCCAGATTATAAGTATTGTACAAATTTATTTTGATGGTCCCTTCAGAAAAAAATCAAAAAAAAAAAATCAAATAAAACAAAGGAATCTCCATAACTAAATTCTCATACTCACAAGTGAACAACGAGAAAAGTAAATCAGTAACATTTATAGAAATGCTGAACAAGATAAAAAAAAAGTATTATTTTTAAATCACTGAAAGAACAAAAAAAAAAAGGTTAAAAGAGAAAACTTGCCTATAACTGGCTTTATTCAGGTCCAGAAGAGAAGGAATGCTGGGATACATAAGAGCATGAGATTCACATTCCTTCATATTAAGAAGGGAGCATGCATTAAACAATAATGCAACAAGGGAACATACATTAAACAATAATATAACAAAAAATAACAATATGAACATTTCCAAGAGACATGATGGCTTGCCAATGTTGGTAGTAAGCTGTCTGAATCTACAACAGACTTCTCATGAGATCTACCATAATTCAGTTTGCTTTATGAGATGTGAAGTGTGGCAAGGGTACAGGAAGGAAGCCATAATTATTGGTGTGCTTAGTGAATAACAATGTTTATGGTTGAATTTCATTGCACTAGTGTCAGCAGTATTTCAGTGATGAGGTAAATTGTCTTTGATAAGAATTGGCTTCTTTCAGACCAGCTGACCAGTACTTAAATGTTAATTGTTTCAGGAACAAAACCAGTACAACAGAAAGCTTCAGTGAGCAGTTAAGACAATGAAAACAGCCATGAAAAGGACATCTTTATGGAGAAGTGATTTATTAATTTCTGTTTTTATTATAAGATTTTGAAAAGAGTACAACATTAACGCATAAAAAGAGAATTATTCTTGGATTTGGTAATTGAATCTTCCAAAGTCTTAAGAAACAGGAAAAACAAAGAAAAATGTGCTGAATTGCTATATATGCTTCAACTCTATATTTCTAACATCTCCACCTAAAACTGAAATTTTATAATTATTTATTTAATTTTGTTTTTCTTCAATAGGAAAATATCAGTTCACCTACTGTCCAGTTCATGCTCCTCACCCTGGCCTTTTGAACAGGAGTATAGGTTAATCCCTTGTTTCCTGTTTAGCACTAGGTTTTCAGTACCATCTAAAGTCATTTCCTTCTTTTACTTCCAGTTGGCACCTTGTGTCTTGATGGTATTATCATCATGCTTAGAGTGGTGCCTCTTTCTCTGTAACACTACTTCGAGTGGCTCTCGTGCCTCATACAGGGTGAACATGATTGTTAGAAAAGTAATATTAATCCTTCTAAGTGGTAGTGAATGCTGGATGATTTCTTCACAGATGAAGAGAATACTTCAGCTAACAGAGATGTGGTTTTATTAGACAGATGCTGAGAATATCATAACTAGAACATGTGAGCAATAAGGAAGCTGTCAGAAAAATGGAACAAAACAGACAATTGTACTTTGAGACAGCTGAAATTTCTGGGACACATAATGAAGAAAAAGGGCTGGGAGAATTTGATACTCAGCAGATATCACAAAGATAAGAGTGGTAGAAGGAAACAGTGAGTGACCTAGCTAATTAGTTTGTATATATGGATGGGCAAGCATGAACTGGGAGTGAGATTAAGAGTACATACATTGCTTACAAAGGATGGGAAGTTGTGGTGAGCCATGATTCTCAGTATCTTGAAGGGACATGGCATATAAAAGAGCCTTTATCTGACAGGTAATCCTCATTCAAAATCTATTTAGATATATTTGTTAATAACTTTTAAGTTTTAAATATTAGGGAAAAACTTGCATAATGTGCACACCAGATGGATAAAAAACTGAAAAAGTTTAGAGTAGTTTTTTATGAATATTTTTGTAATTATATACAAAAATTATAAAAATTATATTTTAACTCTTTTAGATTACAAAAATAAAGAGAAAATGGAAATAAGATACATTTTAGGCTCCTAAATTTTCTATTTTTAGCAGAACACTACTTCTTGAAACATTCCATGAACAATGAAGTTGTGCATCCTTTTCACCAAGATGTCACCCTTTTCAAGAAATTTGTTCATACAGCTTCGTTTGTATGCAAATACTCCAGGAAAACTACTATTAATGAGTGAGGACAATAAAAAAAATAATAATTGAGAAGACAGAAGATAATAATTGACATTGCTTTTACATTTATGAAGATCAAACTTGAATGGGAATTAAGACGCTGGAAGAGAGTTCCACAAGTAAGAAGTGTGATAGAAGAAAATGTTAGCATAGAACTTACAGTTACATCTAGCCATTCAAGTGTAAATTGAAAAACCCTTTCTGCCAATCTAATACTGTGATTAAATTTATAAAGTCTTGGTATCATTTAAGAAAGTTCATCAGAACAATTACCATGAAAGTATTCATAAAAATGTTATAGGGAAATTATATTATGGCAGTGGGAAAGTGACTGAAGCCAGGATGTCAGCTCAGGACCAATAACATTACAGATTCTTTGGATTTTATCAAGAATCTTTAAATATATAGCATTAGCACCAGATCAGATGTGGCAGCAATATTCAAAGCATGGATGAATGGTAGACTTGAATTTGGAAATTGAACTCTGTCAGGATTGCACACTAAGTTGTAACATTCTCACTTACTACTGTTGTTTATGGCAGTGCTTGGAAGCAAAGTGTGTAGAGTAATGTCATCTCACTACACCACAGAGGTTCCATCAGTGACCATGGATTGTGAAGCAGTTTTTGGCCAAGACCAATATTCCCTAGGTCCGACAACTAATAAACCCCCAGATTTCTCCTCTTGTTACTTGTAATCCCATTTGAAAAGAACAACATTGCATGACATTGAGGAAATCAAAGAGAATGTGACATGGCAGCTGCTCACTATCCCAAAAGAGTTCCAGTAATGATTCCATTAATGGAAACAATGCTTGAGAAAGTGTCTGGCTTCAAAAGGGGACTACATTGAAGGAAATTAAATGCCAATGTGATATGTGTTATTTACATTGTTCAGACTGTTGTCTTCATCTTTATTGCCATAGTTATGAAGTTTGTACATTCCATCCTTCTTCAGGTGATTGGAACTTTGAACTAAATCTTTTATTCTGTTCACTGGAGTAGATTGTTCTAGTTCCATATACCATGCCTCTTCCAGGTGTTGCAGTAAATAATTACAATACCTCATCTCAGAAATATAGGCAGATAGTGATATGTATTATAGTTTTGTTTTTATAGCAGCAGTCTCAATCCTTTTCTATCCAACCTTGTATAGATATGAGTGATAGCACCACTGTTATTTCAAATGAAGGATGAAAATTTTACACAAGGATTTGTGTTTTGTTATTTGGAAGATAGAATTGTAGACAATTTACATCATCTGAAAAAAGTAGAAAATGTTTTGCAATTTACTCCAATTAAATGTGAAATGGAAAATAATCAAACTAAAAGGTTAGTTTTTTTAAACTTTAACCTTAAAGAAAAATTGATCTTTAAAAAGGTGAGTTTTGAATCTATGAGCCAATTACCTAACTCTTTCTGGTAGGTTTAATCTTTCCAAGTGTCAGATTAAACCAGAAATGGTGTATTGCTGCCATATCTAGGCTGAAGCTGCTCATTCCTCACATTCCAGCCTTGATCATTTCTATGGTCTTGGAGGTTACTGGTTTTACACTCTGAATACTCTAACAGAACTATATCCAGCAGCAAGGTCTCTGATCAAGAAAGTGGAGGTTTTGAGGAGTGTGGAACCACTGATGAATTGTTGTTGTTCCCAGGTCCACCCTGACCTGGGGGTGGTAGCAACTGTTAGAGTCCCCAATTATGGGCAAATAGTAAATGCCTGGAGAAAAACCTTAATGATTGACATTGATCTTCAAAAATTTAAATGCAAAGTTGACTGGGAAGCAAGATGCTGGAAGAGAGTTCCACAAATGAGAAATGCAACAGAAGAAACTGTTAGCATAGAACTTATGGTTACATCTTCACATTTCAATTGTAAAATGAGGAGACATTGCTGCCAATCCGGTACTGCACTTAAATTCGTTATCATTATGAAAGTATAAAAATACCAGCAATACATTTTTATATAAATAAACTACCAACGACACAATTTTAAAGCCAAATGACCAGCAATGTATTTTTTAGTAGAATTACCAAGAATACATTTTATAGCAAAATGTACAAAAATACAGTTTATCTGTAGTTGAAGCCATATTTAGATTTCGACAATAAATAACCCATAGAGATGTTGATATGCTGCTAAACAAAATTAAACAACCAACATGAAAGAACTCTTTCATGACATTAATCCATATATCTTATCATTTCTTAAATAAAACTGTATTCTAAAATAATTTTATAAAAACTACAATATAAAACAGACATATCACCACCCCTAGTAATTATGTCTACACAAACATGTATATGCACAAAAGCAGAGTATTATCTACCATGTATTCAACTGTGAAAGTAAAATAACATTTTTATTATTATTTCAAAGCTCCCAGGAAAATTCGTTTTTTGGCATTAAATGACACATGAAGTGTTGATATGCCATTAAACAAAGAAATCAAATCTTTCCAACAGATTCAACATTCTATTATTTTCATGGCATATGTTCAGATGAGCTCAGACATCATATATTCAGTATGTTGTACTTACAGGTACAGCCATTTAGCAACTAATTTAATTTTAAAAGTATTGATTGAATACCATAATCAGTTTCTATTGAATATTTCCTTTATATTAATTATACAAAACTGTGCCTATACCTATTAACAAACAAGTAATAATAACTTAAATTGTATTATTTAGATGAAGCATTATTAACATTGATTCATTTTTGACTTATCTTTTTTCATGTTAATTTTAGTTGCTTAGAATAGGATGTAGCAGAGGTAGTTTTTCCTATCACCATAAACTGCTATGAAACCAAAACATCAACCTGAATACTAGAGTCATGATCTGAAATAGATTTGTCAGGCTGTGACTTTCATCTGGATGTCATGCATGGTGCTGAGCTCGTTTAGAAATATATCAAATTTCAACGGTATACAACTGCTTCCTAAGATCAATGGCGAAAAAAGTCTTTGAGTGAGGGAATCCTGCACATCTTGGCAAAGATTATACATCTTTAAATCTTGTGGACCGATGCTACAGAATCACAAACAAGGAACTGTAGTAAATAACAGAAACCACATAAATTTGAAGACAATATATGGCAGCAACAACTAAAATGGATAGCACATGTAGCTGTAAGAGAAAATAATGACATAATTAAGATGTTGACATTCTACACTACTTCAAACAGAAGGTTTGGAAGGAAAATCCAATACTTGAAAGTGTGATAATAGCTACTGGACTTAAAACTTTTTTCCTGATAAATTGTTTTAAGTGAAAGATTTTATGAATTTCAACCAAAACAGTACTGGCTGTTCTGTCTTTGAATAAAAGGTTAGGAAGAAAAAAATATTCTCCTGAAAAATTGTTTGAAGAGAAAGATTTTATAAATTTCAACTGAAAGCAGTACCGGCTACCCAGTCAATGAATGCCAAATGTTTCCTTGGAGAGAATTACCATGTACCATCACTATTTCTTTGCAACTATTCAAAAACCATCAATCTATGCCTATTAGTAAACAATTAGTAATATCTTGAATTTTCTCATTATATGAAGCATGATTAACAATCATTAATTTTTTATTTGTATTTTCTTTCATTTTAATTTTAGCTGCTTTTCATTGCAACTATTCATGACCATCAGGTCTGTCCAGATGAAATATTGTCAACCATTATTAGTTTTTATAAATATTCAAATGAAATTCGTTGTCTGTGAATACTCATAATCTAAAGAAGTTTCTTGAATATTTAATAAAAGAGTGAGTGGAATAAAGACATCCTGACTGAATAATCATCCCAGTTGGCCTATTTCAAACTTAAAACTTAGTGATAGACACTGATAGTCCTAATGCCAACAAATAATGTTTGGTTTTGTGTTGAAAATTGTAGTTTCAAAAGTGAATAACAAACAAATTGTCTAGATATAAATTTTCATCCTTTGGATAAGAGATAATTTGACAAACAAGAAAATAATGAACTCCTTCCCCTCAATTATATATATATTTTTTTTTATTTTATACTTTTAAAGGTTTACTAAAAATGATTTCAATTTATGTCTTAAGTGTAACAACTTTATGTTAAAAGAACAAAATGATGCTTAAATCTAGAATTAACTGATTTGCTTAGAAACTTTGGTCATTTGTACATTATATATATATATATATATATATATATATATATGGAAACACAGACAGCAAGATATGTACAGTGAATGCATAAGTATTTACAAATATATATCATCTAACTTAGAAACACATGAACAAAAAGAAAATATGAAATAAAAAATATTATATAAAAGTGGACAAAATTTTTATTGTTGGTAATATTTTTTTTTTTCAAAAAAATATTGCTGGTAATAATTTTATTTTTACAAAGTATTTCAGCTATTAAAACCTATTTTTACATTTAACAGTGTTTTGATCCCAGTTTGAGGGGTTAATTATTTGCCTATAGCTGGGAGCCTGACAGGTGCTATCACCCTGGGTCAGGGTGGATCTGGGAACAGCAGCAACTAAGAGGTGGTTCCACCATTCCTCAAAGCCTCCTGATCAGAGGTCTTGCTGTTGGATGTAGTTTATCGTCTTACCCAGGACATAAATGTAGTTTATCGTCATACCCAGGATGGTGTAACAGTGTGTCAGGCTTGAACGCAATCTTCATTGTATCTTTTCTATAAATAATTTTATGCAAATTGTTCTGATGAACTTTCCTCTATGGTATGTAGACTTTATGAATTTAAGTGCGATACTGGATTAGTGTCAAGTTCTCATCATTTTACAGATGAAACGGCTGCTAGATGTAATAAGTTTTATGCCAACAGTTTCTTCTGTTGCACTTCTTGCTTGTGAAAATCTCTTCCAGCTTCTTGCTTCCCAGTTAACTTTGAATTTCAAAAAATTATATACAATTTTAAGTCTTCTTAATTCTTGTTCTTTTATTGTTCTCTCTGCTTAATAGTCATTTTTTCTTCTCAATCTCTAACAATCAGTACACCCTGACATCTTAGTGGTTTTATTACCTGGGTGAAATAAAAAGATCTATCAGCTCATGTGCATTGTCTTTTGCTTCAACTATCTATCTATATATATATATATATATATATATATATATATATATACATACATACATACACTAATCAATGGTGCTTTATATGTAGCAAGGTCTATTGTATTATCTTATTAGGTAGGCTGTAATAGTTATTCTTAAAACTTGCTACACATAATGCACAATTGGATATCATATATAAATCATTGGGCCAAGACATAACACACATGGCCTGAAGACTGTGTTCAAGCATAAAACAAATTGTTACCACTTGATGTTGACCTCAGTGTCCACTTTCATATTTACATAATAAGCACTTTCACCCACAAATATAGAATACCTGAAGACTATATATATATATATATATATATATATATCCCAAAGTGAGATTATCATGGTGAGTTCTGATTCAAGCCAAGGTCATTCATTTTCACAAAAACACATTCAGAAAAGTATGAATCTATCTTTTACCCTGAACCCCAGATAAGGATTAATTATTGAACAGACTCACCTACACAGCCCGGGTTTCTGGATACTGACGCTAAATTAGAGATTTCATACGGTGTATGAGGTTAAAAAGAATAGGATGAAACAGCTGAATTATCTTGAGAAGCAGAATGAATGCTGGGTAAGTGAGGTCTCAAGTGGCATATTTTAAATTCAAACATATGTGTGGGTGCTTGAAACCTGAAAAATTAACTAAATGTATATGGAGTTGGTAATGTGTGTCAAATAGCATGTGTCTTATATTGAAAAAAAACTTATTTTGTTTCTTAATGAAGATAGCTAAATTACATCATCTTTTATGTGCAGTGTCCCTTCAGGATATATGTGATCATGGCTCTCCACATCTTCATGTCCCTTGTAACTCTTAATAAGTTTTGTCTTTGTTATTTTTCCCCCAAATCCTGTTCTGCCATTCTCATCAAGTATGTTATATGCTTCTTTCCTCTGTTCATCTTATCCTAACCCAGCCCCATGAATACAAGGTTTTTCAAACCCTCACTCCTCTTTACATAGCACAGAAACCTCAACGGTCTCTTCCTGATGCTAAGTATAAGTTTCCTTTTTGTTTCCATTTTCTCCAAAACTTCCTTGTTGCTCACATGCATCTTTCTGTAGAAGCATATTTCTGTTGCTTCAAGTCTCTTTTTAAGGAGATTGTCTGACATACAGAAAAACTGATGCACCTGATTTTTCCCTTAGAACTGGGGCCCAATTGAGTGAGATGAGCATAACCCCATCAATGGTATTGGACATTATCTCTAAATTAGACTCTCATAAAGCAAGTGGTGATGGGATACCAGCCATAGTCCTAAAGAAATGTGCTCCTGAGCTGGTTCCAGCTCTCTCTAAAGAATATAACTGTTGCCTTGCTGATTCTTGCTTTCCAGCTTGTTGGAAGTCCTCTTCTGTTGTCCTTGTTTTAAGAACTCTGAAGACCCTTCTGACCCATCTAACTACCATCCTATTAGTCTTTTACCAATCTCCAGCAAAGTTTTCAGGGCTTTAATCAATGCCAAAGTGGTTAAACACCTTACATCCCATGATCTACTCGCTGACAAACAATATGGCTTCTGCCTTGCCTGGTCTACCCCTGATGTGCTTCCGGCCATAACTGAAATTGTATACAAAGCTCTTAATAATGGCAAAGCTTAAGTTGTGGCTCAAGATATCTCTAATATGTTTGACATGTTTCAGCATGACAGCCATCTTTGAAGCATCAGGGATATGGTATTACAGGACAATTATTTGATTTAATCCAATCATTCCTGTCAAACTGTAAAATGATGGTCATCTTAAATGGGTTCTTCTCCAGTTCCTTTTTCCAAGGCTCTATCCTATGCTGTTTCTGATCTTCATTAAAGATCTTCCTGATGGCATCAGTTCTCAAGTAGGCATTTATGCAGACGGCACTAAAATTTACTCCTGTCTCAATAGTAAATCTGGCATTGCTGACAAATTTAACCCGGCCGTTGGTCTTGAAAAGGACCCCCAATCTTTGGTTGACTGAAGCAGGAAATGGCTTGTAAACTTTTATGTCTCCATAAAGAAACTGCTCTCATTTACCCACTATAGAGAAACCTCTCTGCCTCCTATCAATATGGCTGATGCTCACCTCCATGAGAGTGTCTCTCTGCACCTTCTTGGTCTCACGATTTCCACTCACCTGAAGTGGAACAACTTCATTGAACCAGTAGCTTCATCTACTGCAAGGAAAGTTGGTTCTCTGTGTTACACCAGAAGGTTTTTCTTGCCAGAGTCCATCCTTCAAATCTACCATTCGTCCTTGCATTGAATACTGTTGCCATATATGGTCTGATGTCCCTGCTTTTCATGTTGAGGTTCTCAACAAAATCCAAAGACGGATATGCAATATGATAGGTCCTGACCTGGCATCTTGACTACAATTACTTTCTCACAGATGTGATGTGGCTTCCCTCTGTCTTTTCTATAAATATTTTCATGGCAACTGCTCTGACGAGTTACTTTAACTGGTACTCCAGCTGCATGAATTTAAGCATGCTACTAAGTTGGCATCTCAATCCCACCCTTTCACAGTCAAAACAGTTAAATTTAACTGTCTCTTCAACACCTTCTCTTACACTTCCCTACAGTGGAACTCCCTTCCTGATACTTGCTTCCCTGATAGTTATAATCTTCAAATATTCAAATGTAATGTCAATAATCAACATCTTCTGATGCCTTGATCTTGATCCCCATTAATCTCTTTATCCTTTTCTCAAACACCCCTCTTTACTCTTACTCTCTGTAACCCCTTGCATACTAGTGCCATCCCACCTTGCTATGGGTGAAATGCTTAAAAAAATAAATAAAATAAAAATAAAAAAATAACAGTTCAATACCCACTTTTTTTTTTTTTTTTTTCTTTCTTTCTTTCTAGTGAAAATTTTCTGTCTCTTAATACTCTTAGATTTTGGAATGCATCTTTGGCTATCCCAGTACATGTCTGATCTCAGTGTCACACTTTCTTTCCTCTGTTAGACATTTAAATTTCTGTACATGTTTGATTTAATATCTCTGATTTGTAATTTGCATTTTGGGCGCATCCTTTTGCTGATAACAATGCATTCTATCTTCTTGTAGTCTGTTCTTAGTCCTTTCTTCTTGCTTTCCTTTGCTACCTTCTGTAGGATTGTTGTAGTTTCCTTTCCATGTCTGCTATGAGGATTGTGTCACTTGCATATTTTACATTATTAAGAATAATGAAAACTGGTACTAGTTCTAATTCTCTCAGAATTGCCTCACTGTATAAGTTGAATAAATCTGGTGAGAAGAGACATCCTTGTCTTATACAAATTTCTATTTTTGCAGATCTGCTGAACTCATTTTCTGTCCGTATGCACATTGGTTTGCTGCCAGTATAGATTCTTGATTATTCTAATGTCTTTCCTGAACATGTCAATGTTGCTGAGTTGCTCTAACAGAACTTTGTGGTGCACTTTATCAAATGCCTTAGCATAATCTATAAAACACAAGCTCAGATCCTTCTGCATTTTTATTGCTCATTCTGATAATATTCCGAGCATAAACATTGCATTTCTTCTTTCAGTGTCTTTCATGAACCTGCACTGTTCTTGTCCTATCTCAGCTCTGATTCTGCTATGTACTCTATTCAGAAGAATTCAGATGAGTTTTTGTTATGTGGCTCATTAGGCTGATTGTCTGGTGGAGTTCACATTCATTTGCACCTGGTTTCTTAGTGCTATGAAAATAGATCTGCTTAGGTCTTTTGGTATATTACCACTGTTGTAGATTTAATTTATTATTTCTGTGATATTGTCTATACCAAAATCATCTCAGACTGCCAGCATCACTATTACAATTCTGTCTGGCTCTGCCACTTTGTTTCTGTTCAATTTGACTATTGCAGAATCCACTTTGGCTTTTAACATTTCTGGTCTGTCAGTATTTCTGTGTATTGTTGGTTGATCTCTTTCATCGTGGAAGAGTTTTCCGATATAATTGTTCCATCTCTGAAGTATTTTTTCCTTCTCTAATATCAGCATTCCATCCTTGAATTTTATTCATCCAGTTGTCGAGTATATCTTTTGTCTGGTTTGTTTTTATTTTTTTACGTGCATCTTCTTTTTCTGTGATACTCATTCTTTCTATTTCTGCATATTTCCATTGTGCCATTTTTCTTTAGCCTGTCTGCATTTTTTCCTTATTTCTTTCTGTAGTTTTCTGTATTCTGTTCCACGTCCTAGCATTGTTTTCCATCTTCTTTGCATCACATCGAGAATCTCGTTTATCATCCATTCATTTTTTTTCCTTCTTCATCTAATATTCCTTTGGGATGATCTTGTTTTCTGATGTCACTATAACTTCACTTAGTGTGTCCCACTTTGATTTTCCATTTCCACTTTGTTCCTCGTATCTTTTCATTCTGTCCATATATTTTTCCTTCAGTTTCAGGTCATTTAAGAATCTGTTGTATTGCAATATGGCTGCTGCATTAGGTTTCTTCAGTTTTTGAAGTTTCATTATTAGTTTATATATAACAGGGAGGGGATCACTTCCACAGTCAGCACTTGGGTAAGTTTTACAGTGCCCAACTGCATTCTTGAATCACCTGTTGATTGTTATGTACTCAATTTGATTTTTTTTCTCCTCATCTTCTCCATTTCCATATATGTCTTTGATGTTCTTGGAGCCAGGTGTTGGCTATTAACTGGTTATTCACCATTGAACCAATTTCTTTTCAGATTCATTGTGGATTCCTAGTCCAAATTTGCCAGATATTTTGTCATCCCTCTCCTTGCCTACTTTGGCATTCTGGTCTCTCATGATAATTATAATTTCTTGTGATTTACACTGAGCCTTGGCACGGTCTATTATAAAGTAGAAAGTTTCGATTTTATCTTTCATGCTTTGTGCTGTACATGCATACACATTTATAATAGATATGTTGAAATTGTGTAGTCTGGTTTAAAAACCAAAATTTAAAATATAACAGTATATTGTTATTTATAATCTGGTCTTTTGGGATTTTTAAAAAGAAGTTTTTCAAAAAATGTGCAGACATAGAAAGAATCATGGATAAAAGAAATATACACAAAAAATAACAGGACAAAAGATATGCTCATCAACAAGATGCATAAAATCCAAGAATGGAATGCTGATATTAGAGAAAGAAAAAATACTTCAGAGATGGAATGAATATATTGGAGAATTCTTCCACAAAGAAAGAGAACAACTGGTATTACATAGAAATATTAACGGACTGGAAATATTAAAATCTGAAGTGGAATCTGCAGTGGTTAAATTGAACAAAAACAATGCAGTAGGACCTGATGGAATTGTAATAGAGATGCTGGCAGCCTTTGATGATTTGAGCACAGACAAGATTACAGATATAATAAATCTAAAACTATGGTGATATACCAGAAGACCTAAGCAGATCTATTTTCATAGCACTGCCTAAGAAACCAGGTAAAAATGAATGTGAACATCCCCAAACAATCAGCCCAATAAGCCATAACAAAAAAACATCTGAATTCTGATGAAATGAATACATAAAATCAGATCATAAATAGGAGAAAAACAGTGCAGTTTCGTCAAAGACACTGAAACAAGGAACATTATATTAATACCCAGAATATTATCAGAAAGAGCAATACAAATGCAGAAGGATATGGACCTGTGTTTTATAGATTACGCAAAGGCGTTTGATAAAATATGCCACAAATATGTGATGGAACTGCTCAACAATCTTGAAACATTTGGGGAGGATATTAAAATAATCAAGAACCTATATTGCCAACAAATGGACAGAAAATGAGCTCAGCAGATATACAAAAATAGAAGGGGTGTAAGACAAGGATGTGACTTCTCACTAAATTTATTCTACCTATACGACAAGGTGATTCTGAGAGAATTAGAAATCCTACCAGGATTCATTCCTGGCAACCACAATCTTTACATAGGATATGAGGATGACAGAGTGTTTATAGAAGACATAGAAAGAAAATTACAAGAACTCCTATAGAAGGTAGTGAAAGAAAGCAAGAAGAAAGGATTAAACATTAACTGCAAGACAAGACAATGCATGGTTGTTTGCAAAAGGATGAGCCCAAAATGAAAATTGGTGATATTAAAATCAAACAAGTACAACAATTTAAATATCTGGGAAGTGTTTTAACAGAGTATGGAAAGTGTTACACTGATGTCTGAAGGCACATTGGGATAACCAAATAGGCATTCCAAGAGCTGAATAGAGTATTAAGAAACAGAAAAATTTGCTCGGAACAATGAAAAGAGTACTGAACTGTTATGTGATACGTGTACTCCTATATGGCAGGGAACACTAGACAATCACCTCAAAAGGTGAAGAATAGACTTAAAGGAAAAGAAATATGGTTCTACAGAAGGATACTGAAGATACCAGGGACCAATTATGTGGGCAATGACAAAGTTTTATAGAAAATTGAAACAAAAAGGACACTTATACTTAACATCAGAAAGAGTGAAATTTTTTTTCTGAAAAACTGTTTGAAGAGAAAGATTTTATAAATTTCAACTGACAGCAATGCTTTTTGATCAAGAAATATCAAATGTTTCTTGTATGGAAACAGTTAATCTTACCATTACCATCTGGTTTAATATGCACTGAATAAAATAGCAGTTTTTGAAGCAATATTAATTTGGCATCAGTGTTATTATAAGTATTTGTTTCATATGTTTTCCAATACAACTATCTAATCAATTTAAAGTTGAGTTTTGGCCTTAAACCAATAGGAGAGCTAAATATTAGAACTATTAAAATAAATAAAATTTTAGCATATAAAGAGACAACGGATGTGTCCTTATCTGGAACAAATCTTGATTCTCTTCAAGCAAGTTGTCGCCTTTTTTATGAATTGGCTGACATCACTAAATATCTATTTTAAATTTTCTACATTTTAGACAAGTGCCAGTAAAATTTGAAAAGAAAAAAAGTAAAAAAATGCAGATGCCAATAATAACATGTTTTTTTTTTTTTAATCATTTCACCCCTAGCAAGGTGGGAATGCCACTAGTATGCAAGGAGTTACAGAGAGTGAAAGTGAGAGAATCTGAGTATACAGAGGATTGAAGAAACAACAAAAGATGAATGGATTAAAGAAGACAGAAAATGGCGATTGACATTGCATTCAAATTTCTGAAGTAAAAAGAAATGAGTTCAACAAGCGAGAAAAACTGGAGTAGAAGTAGCAGTTGCATTTAACTATTTCAACAGTGAAAGGGTGGGACCCAGATGCCAATCTAGTAGCATAATTAAATTCATGTATTCAGGGTACCAGGAAAAATTTGTTATGTTGGTACGACTACACATGCACAATTCCTGGCAGATATAATATCACAGTGTGTGATACCTACTAACAAAAATGATGGAAAGAAAAAAAGACTAAATGAATTCAATACATGTTTAGTTATACTAACATGATAAATTTAGTCTGATGAAGTTCGGAAGGACAAAATGTGTCACAAGTAAACATTTTCCTTTTGTTATATGTGAATAAATTGGCTGGCCACTCATTTTCAAGTATGACATCCTTGTTACAGACACCTTAAGCACATTTGTGTTTGTTCAATATCCACAGATCCTGAGCAGACCTTAATTCCAGTTTTTGGGAGAGCACATATCCTGATATGATCAATAGTTTGAAGAAGGCTAGTATTTTCAAAGCTTTGGTCATGTTAACTTTCAACTTTGTGCTAGAGAAATTGTCAATGAACAGTTTTGTTTATGCTACTTCACTCACAAGGCTTGGGTCAACCCTGAGAATGGTTTTCAGACACTTTCCAAAGGGGTGTATCGTGCTGACATCAGTTCCCCACTTAACTTCAATTCTCAACCATGTTGAGATTCAAATTCAGGTTTTGCAGTTGCAAAGTAAACATTCTAAACACTCAGCCAGATGACTTATATAGATATATATATATATATATATGAGGCTGAGCATATAACTAATTAGAATTTTGTTAAATTACTTTCCTACCTCTTGGCAGAATCTAGGATTTATATGCTGATAACTTCATGTCATGACCTATATTAAAAAATTCTTTTGCTGAGATTGAAATTAGCATATGTCACATTCAATTGGTTTATCACAGTTAAGTCCAAAATCCTATTTTTGATTGTGTTTTTTTTTTTTATCTCAATTAAGGAGAAAGTAAAATTTTGAAATTAAATTAATCATTCACTCACCAGTAGTTTACCATCATCTGAGGAGATATTTGTAGTGTTGAAACATAATTGCCATTGTATAGCAATTTTTAACATCCTAAAATAAATAATATTTAGCTCTACTCTGTATTGAGCCCTCTTTTAATTTAAATGTTATGGACAGAGGAATTATACTCCGTTTGTTCTCATTTTACCTGGATATATATATATATATATATATATATACACTAACTGTCGGGGTTTCGATTCCCTCGGTAGTGGATGCGCACTGCTGATGAGTCCCAAATATAGGACGAAACGGCCGTCCAGTGCTTCCTGAGGTTTCTATCAGACTCGATGAATCAATTTATATATATATATATATATATATATATATATATGTGTGTGTGTGTGTGTGTGTGTAATGAAATGAGACAAGAAAAGAAATTTTTATGCCAACATGTTTCATTTCTTGAGAAATCAAGGCAAGTGTGTAAATGTCATTTACTAACCTCTATTTACACACAGAAGTAATATGGACGAAAATATGGTTAAGTCTTCAAATTTTGAATTAAAGTATGCTCAAAAATATTCTAAAAACTTACTGGAAAGAAAGGTAAACTACGGAGAATGTTAAGTGACACAATTTTTCAGCCAATTATACAAAAGTGAGTTGATGTTGTTGCTACTGTTTTTTATTGCTGAATGTAAGAGATAGCAAATATAGATGTGAACAATTTACGGTTGACTTTTTTGTAATCATGTATTCCTGTGATGAAATTTTGCTCAAATGTAATGAAAAGACATTAATTTGTTTTAGTTATTGGAAAAAGGTAACCCAAAATGAAAATTTTATTTTACCATATACACAATAAGTGTAAAAGAAAATTAATATATTTCAGAAGCTTTATTTTTCATTTTTCTAATGGTGCAATTGGATAGTACTTATGTTTTTAATAATTTAATAGTTTATAGCTCTAGCATAACATACAACCTTAAAAATAAACAAATCCTGCAGAAGCTTTTTTAATTTGACAAAACAGCATATTTGAACAGTTTTTACACAATTTATGTCCAGAAAAGTAAAACATTCATACAAGCACAAGAAAATTAAATGAAAAGATCAATGACACTACCTTGTCAGTTGTCTTCCAAGAAGCTTGTATAAAATAAGGGTTGCTGCCCAAATACACTACATATATACACACAGATAATTTACTTTCAGCTAATTCAAATAAAGAACAGCCTGAGAAAGAAATTCTTGCTTCTTGTACAATAGGACTTAACCTAAATACTGATTATTGTATTGTCAGCTTCATGTGTATATATTTTTGGAAAGCTACCAAAATTCTGATCTCAAAATTTTCTAGAATGTCTTTTCATCAGATTTTGGCTCAGAGAACTCCTGAATGTATAAAGAGGAATATATATATATATATATATATATATATATATATATATATATACACACACACACACACATACATACGGATTCTATTTTTGTTCATTCTCTTTGATATTAAAATTAAAATTGTTTAAAATTAATTGGGCAAGCTAAAGCTTTTGCAAATATGGCACAAGGTGTAAAGTACAATACAACTTCATGGGTCGCTTTTGTTGGATTTTGCAATTAATTTTGATTATTACCAAGTTTATTTCCAAGTTATAAACACTGTCACTGTACAAAAAAATTTGTTGCAAAAAAGCATTTAAAAAAAAAAAAAAAAAAAAAAAAAAAAAAAATCACAGTAAGGCAAACTTGGGAATCTCAAATTTCAGGATTGCAGGTTCAGGTCCAGCCCAGAACTGACCTGATTTCAAAATGCTATGTTGGGCTATGGCCTCTAGGAGTAAAGTTGCAAAGTGTGACATAGTGACATTTGCATTAATAATATATAAAAAATACATGCACACACATATATATATATATATGCATGCAAACATGTACCATATATACTCACGTATCATGCAACTTTGAAGACCTTAATCTTGAAGCTAATTTCAAGGGGTTGACATATATGAGATATGAAATTATATGTGGTGATAACCCTGTCTACATCATTGATTTAAGTATATATCCATATACTGCAGTCAAATTAGCTTCAAAATTAGATCTTCAAAAGTTGCATGATATGCAAAATATATATGTGTGTGTGTGTGTGTCTGTGTGTGTGTACACATACATGTGTTTAGAATGTGTGTGTGTATATATTGTTTTTGAATTTTTTGACTACACAGTATGGTAGGGTCAGTTGGGCACCATCTGTGAGAAAAAGAGCACCATGATTCAATTTACTCTGCCAGAGATTTCAAAATGGTATGCTGTACTGCTAGGCAATCACTCTGGAACTTCCAATGCAAACATTTCAGAGTGTTTGGGTGTCCACCTGAGGACAGTAGAGAGTATTTGGAAAGAGTAGGATGATATATTCAGTCAACACCATGGTGATAGCAATGTTATGCCTCAATTCATCTTCCTACATGGCCTCAGAATCAACAAAGAGACCAACATCAAGTGCATTGAGGAGGTAGTGCTGCCCTGGATGAAGAGGGTGGCTTCTGGAAGAACCTATGCCTGACAACAGGACTCTGCATTATGCCACACAAGCTGGAGAACCTAATCATGACTGTCAGACACTTCCTGCAACCACATTACTCCTTACATCTGGCCTTTTAACTCTTCAGGCTGCAATCACCTTGACTGGTCTCTGGTTCAACTGTGTGGGCCACATGAGCTCGTGACCGAGAAAACTTGTAACTAAAGGCAAGGATTATGACAGCATTAATCAACTTAAACAAGAACTTCTGTAAGACTTGCAGTTGATATTGAAATTGTCTAGACACCATGGTTAATAAATTTACTCTTGAGTATTTCAAGATATTTTAGTGTTATTTTGGTAAATGTATCTTTTAGGATGCGATATCAGTGCTATTTTCATTTTTGTGTAATTTAGATGACAATGTGTCCATTGAACACTGTGCGTGCACATACATTTGTGCTAAGAATATATATATATATATATATATATATATATATATATATAAAATGTTGGTGCAAAAATAATGACGTAATAATGTCGTTTTTTTTACGTTAAAAATACGTCAAAAAACGACATTATTACGTCATTATTTTTGCACAGTCATATATATATATATATATATATATATATATATATATATATATATATATATATATATTCTGCACACAGTCATATATATATATATATATATATATTCTGCACACAGTAATATATATATATATATATATATATTCTGCACACAGTCATATATATATATATATATATATATATTCTGCACACAGTCATATATATATATATATATATATATATATTCTGCACACAGTCATATATATATATATATATATATATATATTCTGCACACAGTCATATATATATATATATATATATATATATTCTGCACACAGTCATATATATATATATATATATATATATTCTGCACACAGTCATATATATATATATATATATATATTCTGCACACAGTCATATATATATATATATATATATATTCTGCACACAGTCATATATATATATATATATATATTCTGCACACAGTCATATATATATATATATATTCTGCACACAGTCATATATATATATATATATTCTGCACACAGTCATATATATATATATATATATATATTCTGCACACAGTCATATATATATATATATATATATATTCTGCACACAGTCATATATATATATATATATATATTCTGCACACAGTCATATATATATATATATATATATATATTCTGCACACAGTCATATATATATATATATATATATATTCTGCACACAGTCATATATATATATATATATATATATATTCTGCACACAGTCATATATATATATATATATATATATATATATATATTCTGCACACAGTCATATATATATATATATATATATATATATATATATATATTCTGCACACAGTCATATATATATATATATATATTCTGCACACAGTCATATATATATATATATATATATTCTGCACACAGTCATATATATATATATATATATATTCTGCACACAGTCATATATATATATATATATTCTGCACACAGTCATATATATATATATATATTCTGCACACAGTCATATATATATATATATATATTCTGCACACAGTCATATATATATATATTCTGCACACAGTCATATATATATATATATATATATTCTGCACACAGTCATATATATATATATATATATATTCTGCACACAGTCATATATATATATATATATATATATATTCTGCACACAGTCATATATATATATATATATATATATATTCTGCACACAGTCATATATATATATATATATATTCTGCACACAGTCATATATATATATATATATATTCTGCACACAGTCATATATATATATATATATATATTCTGCACACAGTCATATATATATATATATATATATATTCTGCACACAGTCATATATATATATATATATATATATATATGTGTGTGTGTATGTTAAGGATATATGAAAACATTATAAAACCCCCCAAATATGATGTACTAAATTGGCTTTTGGGAATTGGAATAAAGCGCCAATTTTGGCCTGATTCCATTCATTTGACACAATAATACATAAAACGAACATAAACAAAACAGCATTTTCCTTTCAGCTAGAAACACCAATGCCATTTTGTCATATTATATACACATTACTCAGCAAATAATCTTCACCTAATGAATAGTTTACAACTTATTGGGGTTGGGCATGTAATGAAGTCAAATTATGTTACACATAATACTCAGAAATTAGGTTACTGTTGATATCAAGCACAAAAATAAAAGCTTTTGAAATGTTTTGACTGCACTGCAACTAAATATGGATTAATTCTGACAGAATGATAAAATAATGAATAAATTGGAGACATTTATAAATTTAACTTGGTACAATTGTTTAACATTTCACAAAAAATCATGTATCAGAAGCATAACCATAAAATGTATTTGGTTCTTTTACCTTTCAACTCAAATGATAAAAGAAATAGAGCACACAAAATGAAAGTATCTCAAAAAGAATTTAGTAAGAAGATGAAACAGGTCCACATTTTAGTGGCTATTATCATGGAAAGACGCTAACATGTTATGCAGTAACAAAAGCATCAAAACATTATTCCACTTGATATACATTTTATTAAATGTTAAAATTACATCTTGAGTTCTGTGATTCTGTAGCACCAGTTCACAATATAAATCATTTTTAACCATTGTTCTTAGAAAGGTAAAGGTGTGCGTGTCTATGTACATATCAAATTTCTAGTTGCATTTGCAGGAATAGATAGTGTCTGTGGGTAAGATGTACATTATTAATGCTGGAGTAAATTTTATTATTGGGGAAAAATGTGTATTAGGAATTTTTGATGGTATATGAGTGTTTCTTGGTTGAATTCCATCATTATTATATATAATGTGTTGGGGAAAAATTGTGTGAGAGGAACATAACTATAAATTCTATTGGTTATTTAATCTTTCAACTCAAAGAAAAAAAAACAAAAAAACAATGAAAATATATTAAAAACAAATCAGTAAAAACAGGAAAAATGTCAAGCTCAAATTTTAGTAGCTTTATTCTCATGAAACGACTAACATGATGTGCATTAACAAAAGCATTAAACATTATCTTACTAGACACTCATTTCATTAAAAGTTAGAATTAGTGTTTGCTTTGTTCAAACAATGTCCTGTAAAATGCCAAATCATAAAGAATTTTCTAAACATGGCAGTAAACAACCCAGTAGAATCAACTGACAGACACAAGTGGGACAGAAACCCAAGTAAATGCTTTCCTTGTAATGAAAAATAAAAAGTTCACTATTTTAAAAAAAAAAAGAAAAAAAAAATGGAAGAAAAGTTGGCAAATTGAAATGGTTTACAATGAAGAAATAAAAAAAATAAATAAAAGAACCAAAAGGTCATCAGTCCTAAATATAGGTGAAGAAAAAGGGATTGTCAAATGAATTACACCTGTGAACCAATCAGAAATCAAGAGAGTTCTGAAATGAATTCCTTTGTCTCAGAAAAGTGAAGAAAAACTCAGAGATGACCAGGCAAAGGAACCAGAGTCAGAGTCAATGTAATAATTTTGTCCATTCTCCCATGCCCTACAGTATCAGGATATTTAAATCTCACACAGAGTCATTAGGATTACATACATATACACACACACACATTTACAATGACACTCTCTCTCTCACTAATATAGTGATTTTTCAAGTGTAGCTTAGATGTGGCACAAGGCTGAAAGTATGGGGCACCCATTGAGGATCGAACTCACTATTCAGTTGTATTATTTTAGCAAGATTTGCTTGCTAACCATTACACCACGTGAGGTACCACTCTCTCACTATCATATGCTAAAGGACTTAGATGAAAGAGATCTAATTATATCGTAATCAAATAATCTTAATATACTTTGATTAATTTAATCTATTGGTCAAAGTTTAGAGATGTAATTTTAGGCATTTAGGGCTATAAAGGATAAAAGGAAGTTGGAGAGCCATAACCCCCAACATTCTGAAGGAACAGAATGAAACAGCAAGTAACCTATGTAACAAGCTTTTGTAAATGGACAGCAGAGACTGGAATAGATTGCAGTGGGACAAACATTGCTTAGAGCTACAAAGAATAGGGAGTTGTGGTGAGCTATGATCACCCACACCGTGAAAGGACAGAGAGGAAACAGATATTAACCTACCTAATACACTTGCATATATGGATGGCAGAACATAGATTGGGTGGGATCGTGTGGAGACAAACATTGCTTTAAGCTATAACAGATAATAGGAAGTTGTGGAGAGCCTTGACCATCAACATTCTGAAGGAGCAAAATTAAACAGCAGTATACTACATAAGTTTTGTAAATGGTTGGCAGAACAAAGAGTAGAGGAAATCACTTTAGCCTGGCATACTATTTTTTCTATGATGTTCACCCTGTATAAGACCCAAGAGCCATTCAAGGTAGAGAGTTACAGAGTAAGAGGCACAGTTTACAGGGATATATGGGGAAAATAATGAGTTGATTAAGACTGTAGTGACCAGGAAGCATCCTCCTGGGAGTCAATTCCACAAAGCAATGGTTTGCAAGAAGCTACTGTTTTAGTTGAACTTACATCTCACCAATGGAATATGAAAGGACTCATACATATTATACTTAACATATATGGCACAGAAGGTCTTAGTCATGAACGTTAAAACTGGCAAAATTAAGGAATGTAGTTTGTTTGAATTCATTGTATGGAAGTAATGATAGAGCAGTGATAGGCTTGCAATGTTCCATTTGGGGAAAAGGGGTTGTAGAGTAGAAAATAATTCATCACCCACAAGGATTATCAAGACTGAAAAGTAAAGAGTGGACAGCAGTATGTTCAATTTGATCTGGTTCTAGTAATGTTTGCAGACAGCAGGAGTCAGGTGCATACAATTTTTCCAGTGCCTTTAGTGATAGATTCTATGAATAAATCCTACCTGAGGTCTGAGTTATGTCCCAATAAGCACTCAAGGAATGGGGCCACCCTGAGAAAACACTCATCACAAGAAACAAAAATTCAGAGTCCGCTTCACGATGATAGAACATCACTAGTTTGGTTCTTGAGTCATTGTAAGTTCCAAACTATTTTACACCCTACTGAGCTGATAGAGATTAACACTAAAAAAATGAGAAACAAATCAAAATACATTGCCAATTCCTCAGCTTAAAAATCAAACATAATTATTGTATAATCTCATAATATAACCTCATAATCTAATTACACCTCTAATTATGTCTCATAATCCAATTATCTTATCACATTATAATCTCAAAATACATTTCTGCTATCTCATAATATAATTTCTCCAATATATTGCTGAAATTTGCTTCTATTTAAAATGCAATGTATAAAATCGAAATACAGTGTGTGTGTGTATATATATATATATATATATATATATATATATATATTACATACACACACACAAACTGGGTGCGATGGGTAAATTGTCGCCATTTTATATTTTTAATTTTGCGGATTTGCATTGTTTGTTTTTGATTTTTTTTTTGATTGCACAGAATAGTAGGGTCAGTTGGGTACCATCTGTGAGAAGACTGACAATGATGCAATTCATTTCACTAAAAATTTGGAAATGGCATGCTGTACAGCTTGGCATCAACACCAGAGGCTCCAATTCAAGCATTTCAGAGTGTTTGGATGCCAATCTGAGGACAGTACAGAGGATTCGAAAAGAGTTGGATGAGTCTAATGGTGACTATGCAGGTCTTAGGTATGCCTCCATTCATCTTCCCACAGGGCCTCAGACACAACACAGAGGCCTACATCAAGTGCCTTGAGGAGGTAGTGCTGCCCTGGGGGAAGAGGGTGGTTGCTGGAAGACCCTATGTCTTGACAACAGGACTTTGCACATTGCCACACAAGCAGGAGAACCCAGTCATGGCTGTCAAACAATTTCTGTTACGACATCACCCCTTACACCTGGCCACCTAACTCCCTAACTCCCCAGATTGCAGCCCCCTTGATTATTATGTGTGGGATGCAGTTGAGTGAGAGACCAACAAAACCCCTTGTAACACCAAAGAAGAATTGAAGGTTAGGATTATGACAGCATTCACCCACTTCAACAAGAAGAGTTGCAAGAGATTCTGAAGATGTCTGGAGGCCATGGTTGAAGCTAGTAGTGATTTTGAGTAAATTTACTCTTTAATATTTCAAGATATTTTTGTGTAATTTTAGTCACTATATCTGTTAAAATGTCAGTTATATTCATTTTTGTATAATTACACACACATTCATACATATAGAGTCTGCCCCCTCAAAATATATACCACTTCAGGAAAGGAAATCTTTTCGTTCATAGTTTTATCAAATCATAACAATCCCATACATGAACTTGATGGCAATGATGAATTTTTCTTTTAAGACACCACACCACCAGCAAGATGTGAGCTTATCTGAATGAGAATATTCAAGGATGCTGGCTATGACAAAGAGGTGGACTCAAATTCTCCCCATATTCTGATTTAAATCCTGCAGCCTTTTCCAATGTGGACATGCTGTACAGTGCAGAAAACTAACTACATTGGTGACCCTTAGACAAGAAATTTAAAATGCATGTGCAGCAATCTCACTGGACACTTTGTTGTCCAAGCAGTAGTTCACCATACTAATAAATGTCTGGAATCTCTATCTCGTGTGTGTGTGTGTGTGTGTGTGTGAAGAAAAAACACTACCCACTCGTATACACGCATTCATAAAATAAACTGAGTAATCAAAAAGAAGAAAAGGAAAAAAAAATCATTAATCCATCTTTACCCAAGCAAATAATAATTAATTGTGCAGACCTTTTATCTGCTGCATCTTTTCTGGACATCATGGTTCTCCACAATTTCTTATCTTTTATGGTTCTAAGTGATGCTTGACCCTCACTAACCATCATTGTTCTACAATTCATTTGCACAAGTTCATTTGGTAAATTACTCAAAGTTTTCTCTATTCCTCTTGCATTTAATATGTCCTTTGAGTATCAAATTCTCCAAGCCCTCTTTTTTTTTTAAAATTATTTGGCATTGAAATTTCAGATGCATTTTTCAGATGCTAAGTTGCCATTTTCCTTAACCTTATGCCATGCAAAAAAACAAAACAAAAACAATGTATAATCAAGATCAGAACATCCAAAACAGAAAACCAATCCAACAAAAATGGGGATCAAAATCTAAATGACAAGGACTTTACTGGCATGATTATTAGTTTGTGTGTTTTATATATATATATATATATATATATATATTTATTCTTACAATACATTTATAAAATGCCACAGTAGAGGTCATCAGTGATGTTACCCTGGTTTCATTATGGATTTTGGGTATTGCAACATCAGATCAGTTCTGTTAACAGGCTGCTTCTCCACATAATTTGCTCCACAATGAAATTTTAATAACAAAAAATGTATTAATAATCAGGAGGTAGATCTTTCTTTTATAATGGCAAAAAGACTTGCAGAATTTGCTTGTCTGCTGCCTAGAGAAGATACAGGTTATTATACAGTTACTTATAATAAAAAAGCAAAGCATTGAAGGAGGCAACTTGCAGTTCAAACAATATCGGTAATTAATTTAATATTGTTTGCCATAGCATTTTATTAGAAGTAACCAGAACTATTTTAATAATAAATTTTTGAAGTGTTGGTTAATTGCTTTGTCGTAATTGTTATTGTAATTAATTGTATAATGATTTTGTTGCCACCCTGAGTGTCTATGTAACATATTTAGCCATTAGTAGTGTCTATAACATGAAGATGAATAGGCTCTTCATCTATATGTAGTGGTCTCTTCTGATGACAGTGTTAAGAAGAGAATGATATAGTTCTAAACTTGATACTTAAATTTGCTCATCTCCTATTTGACTTTTGATGTAGAATTAGAAGTTTTTAATATTTTAAAAATACTTTTACTTTTTTTTTAGAATTTACAAATATGAAAAAAGAATGAATGCTAATGAGTTTTTATATCTACAGAATAGAAAAGAAATATGTTAATGGAAATCTGTATATACATAAACTTTCCAAGTAAGATATCTTTAAATATATGTGTTAGTTCCAATCTATTTGGAATGTGTATTTATTACTGCATTTACACAACAATTTTGGCACAAGGTCAAAGGGGAAGTGAGGAGAGGTTGGTCGACATTAACTATTGTAAAACCTAGTTAATTAGATTCATGACCTATTCAATTAATTTATTTGGAATGGCTACTAAAAACATGCCCTCCCCAAATTCATAAACAAATTGTACAGATACATGCTGGGATATTTTCCTAATCAATAAAATGGACCACTTCTTGGTAACATCTGCCTTTTTTTTTTTCTTTTAATTCCTTGTCTTGAAGTCAGACTACTACAATCACTTGACTGTATCCCTTTTGGGTGTTAACATCATTCTTTCTTTAAACTTTTGGCCTTATTACTGTTGCTTTGCCTATTTTGAATTGCAGATATGTTGCTTGTTTAGTATTATTTTGCTTTTTTTTTTTTCTTTATCTTGTGTTTTATTGGAAATTTCCAGAATTCTGTTGAGCATTTTTACCAATTTCACTTAACCCTGGCTAATTACTCCACAATATGTATAGTTAGTCTACTTACAATATTTATTTATATTTATGGCCAAAAGGCAAGGCAAAGGATCAACGAATGTCTTTATTTCATTTTTAATATAAGTATTGAATATGAAAATACTGAGTAACTAAGTTTTTGATTTTATCCACTTATGCCATTGGGAACAAGGCAGAGTATCTTTATTTAATTTTACCTTTAATTTACAATTTTGGAAGTATTGAACATGAACAAGAAAATGCTTCATGACAAAGTTATAAAATGCAATAGCATTATAAAAATTATAAAAAAATATTGCTGTCATTTTTTGATGGCATAGGCAAACTAATTCAATGTTTCACTGAATTATATATTGTATTTTTTATGTAAATGCACAGTCACTATTGACAGCAATAAACTAATCTAGTGTCCTAAAGTTATAAAAAAATTTAATCTGATTTCATTGTTAATGGCTTTTTATTTGGGGTGACCTTAAAAACATAGCGCTATGTCATAAATCAGCATCAGCTTAAAAAACAAAACATTTTCACAAAGATTCTGAAGTCAGAAACATTGACAACACTTATAAAGATGGGCATTTATTATTCCATATAAATCAGAGAATGTTGGCAAAACTGATTAAATTTTAAGATTTTGGGGAGAATGGATTTTTAGTTGCATCTGCTCCTTTTTCTCTTTCATTCTCTCTCTCTCTCTTTCTTTCATTCTCTCTCTCTCTCTTTCTTTCATTCTCTCTCTCTCTCTCTTTCTTTCATTTTCTCTCTCTCTCTCTCTCTTTCTTTCATTCTCTCTCTCTCTCTCTCTCTTTCTTTCATTCTCTCTCTCTCTCTTTCTTTCATTCTCTCTCTCTCTTTCTTTCTTTCATTCTCTCTCTCTCTTTCTTTCTTTCATTCTCTCTCTCTCTTTCTTTCTTTCATTCTCTCTCTCTTTCTTTCTTTCATTCTCTCTCTCTCTTTCTTTCATTCTCTCTCTCTCTTTCTTTCTTTCATTCTCTCTCTCTTTCTTTCATTCTCTCTCTCTTTCTTTCTTTCATTCTCTCTCTCTTTCTTTCTTTCATTCTCTCTCTCTTTCTTTCTTTCATTCTCTCTCTCTTTCTTTCTTTCATTCTCTCTCTCTTTCTTTCTTTCATTCTCTCTCTCTTTCTTTCTTTCATTCTCTCTCTCTTTCTTTCTTTCATTCTCTCTCTCTTTCTCTCTTTCATTCTCTCTCTCTCTCTCTTTCTTTCATTCTCTCTCTCTCTCTCTTTCTTTCATTCTCTCTCTCTTTCATTCTCTCTCTCTTTCATTCTCTCTCTCTTTCATTCTCTCTCTCATATATATTTTTTGTGTTTAAACATTTCATCCCAAGTAAGGTAATAAAGCCACTAAAATGCAAGTGGTTACTAAAAGTGAAGGAACCTGAGAAAACTTTACTGAAGAGAAAGGACAATAAAGAAAACAAGATTCAAGAAGACAAAACTGGTTTCATTTACATTTTTGAAGATTTTAGTTGACAGGAAAGCAATGACAGCACAAAAGAGACTCAGTTCAAATCATGACACTAAATCTCTTTTTGTGGTATTGATTATTAAGATTACTGTTCCATCTTGGTTGATTTCATTTAAACATGGAACACCTCTGGATTATTTTGTACAAAAGTGTCTGGTTTGTCTCTTTTTTTGGTTTTATTGTTTGTTGGTTGGTTCTTGGTTTTACTTTTAATTTTATTTTTGTCATTTCAAATAATTTCATTTGACAGGCTCCGTATTGCTGGAATTGCATTTTCAAGTTTTACCAATACTTTGGCTTGCAAAAGGATGCATTTTCTTTATAAAGATTTCTCGAGTGCTAGTAGAGTGCACAGGCCAACATGAAACACACTGTTTAAAGAAATAAAAATGGAGTACCTATTTCGAATAAATGTTCACTATAGTAATATAGGAAGTAACAGAAATTTTAGATTGAAAATAAAGCCATTAATTATTTATATATATGTTATTACAATAAACATATTTAGTGGGTATGTGTGTTTGCGGAAATATCCTGTTTTTTTAACAGTGAATTTAATGTCTACTTGCCTTGAGATTGAGAGTCCAACTAACAAAAATGTGTCTTAATTGCTTAATATATTTAAGATATATCATTTCATTGATAAAAAATGTCAAATAAAATTTTTACATATTTTACATGTAGAAATTTTATTTAACATGTTTTACCAATGAAATGAAATGATTAGAAAAAATTAAGACATGTTGAAGTAGAAAATTTTCAAGCTGGCTTATATATTTACTATTTGGTTTGAAAACCTCTCTCTCTCTCTCTCTCTCATATACATAAATATAACATCTGTTTGAGGGTTCCTATAGCCTCTCTAAACTTAAAGTCAATTCCGCTTTGCTATGGTAAAAATTTTCTATCCCAAGTAAAAATCATCACAAAAATATCAAAAGTCATTTTGTCACAGTGTATTTTCTCTGAAAAATAGTGGATTTTCATACTTTTATAGGGGTAAAACAAGGTAAAATATTGAAAAATGACTGTTTTGTCATCATCTGAACAAAATATCAAAGAAACTTTTGATTTGAACTCCATGAAACTAGGTATTTTGTGAAAGTAAACAATGTTTTTTCATTTAAAAGTAAAATTAGATAGTGTAAATGACTCAATTTTTTTTACAGGGGGTAAAATGTGAAAAAATAGTGAAAATTATCCACAATAATGGGAAATTAACCTTTTTTTTTTTTTCGAAAATCAGTAAGCCTAAATCATAATCCAACAATTTAAGGCATAAAATTGAGAGTTTGAAGGAAAACAACATTCCTAGGGGGTCAAAATGTAACAAAGTCCGTTGGTAATTTTCAGTTATATGGTTGCAAGAGGTTAAAAAAATTGAGCCCAGCCACTGAAATCTTTAGTAAAAGGTGAAAGATTTATCCGCAATTCCTGACCCTGGAAACCAGGAGTTTCTTGGGGTTTTTTTTTCATTGAGTTTGACATGTCTAGGTCAAAGGCCAGCCAACCATTGATAAACGTTAAAACAAGCTGTCATCAGTTTGAAATAAATCCCACCACTTACAAGATAAGAGCAAAGAGTAAAAAAAAGGGATAACATTGGTAAAAAGGGCTTGATATGGGTTATTTTTTTCCAAAACCGTGTTTGAATAATAGCTTGATGTGTTTTGTTTTGTTTTTTAACACCTCACGACATAGATGATGACAACACCACTTAGCAGACGACATTGTTTTTTTTCAATGCATGTCTTTCCTATTTCCAATTCTCGGGTCATATAGTGGTTCCTTTTATTCAATGATGTTCACACCAATTTAAAGAGAAAGGATTGAAGTTTGAAAAAAATTGTTTTGAAGTAAAAAAAAAAAAAATAATTTTTCATAAAAAAAAAAGTGATTTTTTTTCAGAAAAAAATAATCTTTTAATGCTAACCCCCGAGTGACATTTTTCATAGCCAAATCGAAGATTAATTACCAGTGAATAATTCCATGTGCAAACAATAGTGTCTGGATCCTTTAACATGGCCCAAAAACATCTAGAAGTTAACTGATTGATTGAAAACTTGTTGCACATAATTATGTTTTTCACGGTCAGTTTCCTTTATTTCATCTTGATGTCATTTTCGAACAGCCAAGTCATCAAGGATTCAGGAAACACAGTTTGGCACAGGTTTGCTTTGAGAACTTTGCATTCTATCAAAATCAATGAACCCAAATAAATATAGTAAATAATAAACAAATTAACAAACCATTATGACCAAAATATTAGTTAGACTATAAAAATCAAACTAAAAATCGAACAAAAAAAAAAAAAATAGCTATAACTGTTATATAATGAAAAATGAAAAAAAAAAAGTTACTTAAAAAGTGAAAAGAGCAAATAAAAATATACAGTATAATAAATAAATAATAAAAAACAAGTAAAATAAATTAATCTAAATTCATCCAAATAAATAAACTAACAAACTGATCCTGATAAAGTAACCGTTAGAAAAAACAAATAAAGATAATCAACCGAAATAAATACATGAAGTAATTAACAAATTAAAAACTGTTCCCGCCAAAATAATAGTTAGAATAAACTACAACAATCAACCCCAAAATTGAATAAATAGCTTTATCTTCTCAAACCAAAACAAAACTATTAAATAAGGGATATAAACAAATTTTTACTACGTTAATAACAACATCAATTAAAATAAAAATAAAAAAATATATAAGATAAGAAATAAAAAAAAATAAAAACAAGCCAAATAATTTAACCCAAATAAATAAATAAAAAAATAAATGACTTCCGCTAAAATAACTGCCAAAATAGACTACCCACAATGCACCACTGACCCGTATATATAAATAGCCAAGAAAAATGACAGCACTCGTGGCCTGATGATTGTATCTAGCATGAAACAGACTGTTGCTTCTAAGTGTTGACTTCTATGTTCACTTTATATATATATATAGATATATATATACATACATACACACACACACAATATGAATAAAGATAAAACTTAGTTGACACATGTCTTCTGTAGTCCTTCATCCAGGCAAATGCAAGGATTTTATTTTGTAAAATGTATCTATAAACTGGAACAAAAACTTATTGGTTTTTCAGAATTTTTGAGTTAGCAATGCTCATCAATATTCATCAGGTTAGCTGAAACTCAAGGCAAACTATCAAGGATGCAAAGTGATACAATTCAGTGTCTAATAAATGAAAGTGAGTAGGTGATGTTTTGGAAAAAAATTTTTATTTTAGAAATTTTGTGCAAATTAATAAATTTATTTAGATTGGGATTCATTTATCTGCTATCTATTTTGAATAATATGAGGTGATGAATGTAACTATTTTCTTTAAATTTTTTTAACATTTTTTTTAGTCCTGCATCTTGGCTTTGGAAAGTAGTAATTCTTTCAGGAATGGAGATATTTGAAAAAAAGAGACAGATTTATATTTTGATAAGATTTGATAGTTGCACTCAATTTTCCCTTTTGGTAAGTGTGGTGTTCTTTAGATCAAAGTTGTAGCTGAATTTATTTCTATGTATAACTAATGCACCTGATAAATTGTCTTAAGATCCTTTTGTGTTCATATACTACAATAATGTTTTACTTCCTTCAACATACATACACACATATATGTGTGTGCCTCTGTGTGTGTGTATATATGCATATTTTTACAGCACCTTTCACACAAAATCAGATCCACTGTTCTCCCAGTTTGGCATAAATTCAGGATGGCTATCCATGGAGTCATTAATCTTTGGTAGACAGTAAGTGTGTGTGGGTGTGTATGTGTATATATATATATATATATATAAAAAGGAGAAAGCAACCATCTACTTAAAGTCAGGCTCAAGGAACATTAGAAAACTATAATCAAAGGTGAGATGGAAAAATCTGTTAAAGTGGACCATGTCCACAGGGACAAGAAGAGTACACATACTTGCTCTGGGATGAAGTCCAGATAATTGATAAGGAAGGTTGCCAGAGAGTGAAGCGGTTGATGGATTTAGCATATATTAAATGTAAAAGTTGTAATTAATTTTCGCTAAACTTCTTCAAAGATCTACAGTAATACAGGTTTGGCTGGAAAGCATTTGATCATTTAATATTAATCAAAAGTTGTTTACCTAAGGCAAGAGAGACTTAATCCTAATCAAAGTACTTCCCTTGAGATCTGGCACACATTGCAGTATCCTTTCCATTTTTCAAAACAGTCTGGCATGTCTGTTTCCAAGATTGCTATAAGCTGCCGCATCATGTTCTCATTCGTCATACACTTGGTCTTTGAATAGTAATTTTCAGTTTGGGGAAAAACCAAATATGGATTGCAGGCACAGCTGACATATCTTGGTAATATTTTGCCAAAAATAAATAAAATAATGAATAGCTTTTGAGATTTTGAAACAAGTAGCAGATGTATGTCATCATGATATGATTTGCTGCTAACGGAGCAATTCCATTGAAGGGTGTAGGATTAGGGTCACATTAAGGAAGTGCAACTAGTTTTCAGGACATTCAAAGTAAGTACATCATTTCTGAACAGAATTCACTTATATAAAATATATAACCTGACCCCTGGCCATAATCACTAGATGTAACCTGTACTTGTACTGGTCACCAAATACAAAACACCTGTGTTTCAAATACTGTACCAGCTAGAATGGCAGTACACTTTGGTGATGGTGGTTTGCATTCAGTGCAACCAATTTTTCTGGTGAATTTCTTTTACTCTAGTGGATTGCATTTATTGTGTATCTGCCAAAAATGACTTTATCCACCTTTGACAGACTGTGGCTTTGTAGATCTAGGTGAGATTTTGATTGCCTCAATGTTGAAGAAACAGGACAATCTTACTGAAAAAAGAAATGGTGTAAACAGGCTAACAGAAGAAATGCTACTGTTGTACAAAAGCGTGTCTTTGTTTAGTTTTTTCTTTTTATAATTTTCTTTTTTCTGTTGGTGTTGAAAAATTATCAACAATTAAGGGTGAAATATAAAAAAAATTATCAACAATTTAATTAAGGGCAAAATGTAAAAATCATACAATGGATATGGGGCTGTTTCATCCTATTTACTCCTTTTCTACATTTGAGGCACTGAGAGATGTCTGTTAAACAAGGCTGGTGGTGCTAACCTCTTAGCAGTGAATAACTTCTATGGCAAATTTTCTCTAATGCACAATGGAGGGCATAGCCACTGGTTTCCTCTGCAATTGTTCAATAGTGAGGCACATGCTATGAAGATCTCTGATTAACACTATTGAACTGTACTAATTTCTGCACATGCATACTCTGTTCAGGAATAGACGTGGTTAATTAGCTTCTCAAACAAACAACCCCTGTTATATAACCCAGATGTTCATCTTATGAAATGCTTTTCAATTTGGGCCTGGATTTTTAAGTTTCCAAAATATACATTGAAATCAATATGAATATGCCAGATACATTACTAAAAACAAACCCTAATGTTACCAAAAATCTCGAACTTTTGGCAAACCCATTCATTATCTCAACTTTTGTGGGGTTATGGAATTGGACTGGGAGTGTCAGTTATGCTGAATAATAATAAATCTTAGTTTAATTTGAATTCAAATGCTTCCAAGGCCCTCCTTATAAGGATTTTATGTGTTTTAATTAATATTTTTTAAGCAGACCTTTTTTTTTTTTTCATCAGATATCAATACGATTAACTATTCTTCCATATTTTCCTAATATTTTACTCCTTTAATTAGAATTATCAAATCTCTAAATATTTCAAGTCTAACCACTCTCCATTCATTAGTATGACTCGATCAAGGCCATTCTTTCACACTGTAAAGTTTAATTTAAATGATCTTCCAGGCAATTGTATTAATATGGTTAAACTTAGTCATGTACTACTACTTCTTTGTGCTGAGAAACTTCATGATATTGGCGATTATGGCTCTCCACAGTTTCCTGTCTTTTGAAGCCCTTAATAAATTTTGTCATTCTTCCTATTACTATTTTTAGACTTCATAGTTTTATCTTTCTTTGTAAGCTGGACTCTCATTAAAATTAAAGAAAATGTCAACATCAAAACATAGGAATTGTGATTCCTCTGGATAGCCATCGTCTGTGACTCAGACTTGGATGCTTATTCAAAAGATACGGCATTACATGCTATTGTAGGGTTATTCTGTGAAAGAACTGCCGGCAACAACTAAATGACATCATCAAAAACAATATATAAGAAAAGGACATAAAAGTCTTTCAGTTACTGGATGTTTTACAGATATTATCTTGTTTTCCCTCTGGAGGTGGATCTTGTGTCCACCAGTAAAACTAATGTTGCCATTTACAGCAACAAAGCATTGCTACACAGCATTCAAATATCTTAAGTTTACTTGACAAAAAAGGAATATTTAATGCTGCTACCAAAAAAAAAAAAAACACTCAAATCTAAATCTAACAACATCTTTCATAGGAGCTTTGTACAGTTTGACATACGGAAAAAAGATTTAGCTCTACACACCTTTATTCATTTCTTTTTATTTAGTTCTGTTTCTCTATATTATCATGGCTAGCTGGCTAATTTTGCTTAGCGTCATATCAATGTCTACTGGTTATTTAATGCTTAAATCTAAATATCTTTAATGCAATTGCATTCCTTCAGATACAGATAAAATGAATTTGCTGGTCATTTTGCTACAAATAGGTATTGCTGGTAATTTTATTATGAATAGGTATTTTTATTCTTTTATAATGTTTTGTTTGGGGGGTTCACTATAGCTTCAGCATAACTGACACTCCCAGTCCAATTCCATAACCCCACAAAAGTTGAGATAATGAATGGGTTTGCCAAAAGTTCGAGATTTTTGGTAACATTAGGGTTTGTTTTTAGTAATGTATCTGGCATATTCATATTGATTTCAATGTATATTTTGGAAACTTAAAAATCCAGGCCCAAATTGAAAAGCATTTCATAAGATGAACATCTGGGTTATATAACAGGGGTTGTTTGTTTGAGAAGCTAATTAACCACGTCTATTCCTGAACAGAGTATGCATGTGCAGAAATTAGTACAGTTCAATAGTGTTAATCAGAGATCTTCATAGCATGTGCCTCACATAGCTGAAACCCTAACAGGTGCTGCTACCACTAGGGTTGGGCTGGACTTTGGAACAACAGCAATTAAGAGGTGGTTCTATACTCCTTAAAATCTCCAATCTCCTGATTAGAAGCCTGGCTGCTGGATGTAGTTTATCATCATAGCCAGAACTCTATAGTATCATGAGTAAAACACATATTGAACAACTCATAGTAATTTTCAGATTATAAGTTATTGCAGAAGAATTATCCAGCCAAAATGCCTAGACAAAACATGTGCAAGAAAAGTCTGAAGTCTGCCAATGTCTATGTGAGCAGCAATATTCAAAATTAAATCTGTAGATACCAAACTAAAAATGCAGCCTTATCAACTGAAATGAAAAATACTACAATATTCAATAAGAAAATTTAAAGAAGTTTCCATAGAAACAGCAAAATACAAATTATGACAAAATTAATAGAACTTCCCATTTGTAAATAACTAGCTTAAAAGCTGCCCTATTGGGCAGCATTTAAGCTAGCTCCTGCAGAGGGCTCTTGACTGGTTCTTCATCACAAGAGGTAGGGAGGAGTAGATGCAATAGGCAACAATAAACTACCAAAGAACTCAAAATTGATTGCTGCATTTAAGTATTGCATTAATATTGAAGTTTACCTTTTAACAGTTCAACAATAAATTCTTTTGCTGCCACTTAATTTAAAGAAAATTTGATGTATTTAGGTCCTTACTTTCTGCATAAACAATCATTTTTATTTTATGGGTGACTTACATTAGATTTTGCAATTAACTTCGATTAGTCCTAAATTTATTTCCAAGTTATATAATTGTTATTGTACAAAATATATGTCACAAAAAAATCATTTAAAAAAATTGCTGAAAACAATTACAGTAATCAAAACTTGGGAATCCAAAATGTCAGGATTGCAGGTTCAAATCTGACCTGGAATGTTTTTAATTTGCTCACAGAGTCAGCCTGGATTTTCAAATAGTATAATATGTTAGGCTTCAGCCTCTAGAAGTAAAGTTGAGAAAGTGCGACACATTGACATTCGCGTTTATTATATAGATTGCCAAAGAACAGAAACTTAACAGACAATAATGAAAATGATGCCTCAAGGGATCTTAAAAGATAAAGAATGAAAAATAAGTGTCAGAGTCCTTTAAAATTCCTAATGAAAGTTTACCTTCTGACAGCTTCTAAGACACTGATAATTAAAAACCAACAAAGTCACTTAGAATAAACATTACCAGCTCCACACATTAACATTGAGCCAAGTTTGAATATACTCAATGCAAAAATTGAAATTGTTTTTCAGCTACTAAAAAAAATTCAAAAAGAAATTTAAGAAACGTATCTATTTCATCCATTTTTTGGACACCGATATTTTAAAATAATACTTAATGGCAAGGCTATACTTAGAGTGACCCAGAACAGTACAGAACTCAGCAGTTCAAGCTTTCAAAAAAATCTTACAGTGGTGGCAAGGAAAAACCTGATACTATGCAGGATCAAAGGAAAAACAACTTAAGTAATAGCCAGTAACAATAAAAAGAACTTTTATCAATTCAACTTTCGTTAATACATAATTTTTCTTTATTCCTTTCAAACCAATATAAACACTCAACATATTGAGTCATTAATAGTTTGAGTTACTAATCCTTCTTCTATGTGCCTCGTTCTTGCAGTAGGTTGCTGATTATGGCTCTCCATAATTTCTTGTCCTTTGGAGCTCTTAATAAATATTGTGCCAACCATATACTCAAGTTCCCTAGATAGGTCATGCATTGTTTTCATCTATCCCTCTTGTCTTCAATATGTCCTGGGAGTATCAAATTTTCCAAGCCCTCTTTCTTCATTATGTGCCCTAGAAATTTCAACTAGGTCTATTAGCTTGCAGCTTAATGAACAACAATAATAATAGAAAACTTAAATTTTCCCTGTCTATGAATGAGAGAGTCATTTTCTGAAATAAGATATTTAACACCTGATCATTTGTCTTTTATGTACCATGTCTCTTCAGAACGTGGGTAATCATAGCTCTCCACAACTTCCTCTCCTTTTCAGCTCTGATTAATATTTTTATGATTACTAAATTTGATACTCACAGGACCAATTGAAAGCAAGAAGGACAGAGAAAAACAACATGTACTTGAGTAAATGGATGACACAGCAAAGTTTAGGAGAGATAACAGACAAAATTTATTAAGACCTTCAAAGGTCAGGACAGGACATTGTGGAAAGCCATGATTATCAATGTTCTAAAGAGAGACAACACATAGAAGAACTTGGTTAAAATTTTGTACATGATTGAATTGACATCTCTAGTTGTCCCTCTTGCAAACAGTTTTTTGACAATTAAGAGTTAGTCCTTTTTTCCTGCTTTCCATTACTACCTTGTAAAGGAATTTCAGTAGTTTTCCACCTGTGTCTGCTATCAACACAATGTCATCTGTGTCTTACATTTGGAAGTTGGCACAGAATGTTGGTTTTTATATTTAAAATGAATGAGTGCTAAGTGAACATTGTTTGGCAAGGTTTATTCTCTTTTTTTATGACTCAGGTCAGCACTACCTCCTCAAGGCACTTGATGTAGGCCTCCGTGTTGAGCCTGAGGCCCTGTGGGAAGATGAATGGAGGCATCACTAGTGATCACTCCAAACATCTTTGTAATCACCATTAGACTCATCCAACTTTTTTCAAATACTTTGCAATGTCTCAAGATTGATACCCAAACACTGAAATGTTCATATTGGAGCTTCTGGAGTGAATGTCAGGTAGTAAGATGTGAAAAATGAAAAATATAAAATGGCGACAATTTACCTATCGCAACCTGTAATTGTGTTTGTATTTCAATGGTATTTATTCATCAGCAGTCACTGCACAAAGCAAATTTTTCCCATGATGCCTTGCAGCAAGACATGAGATCATGTTTCATTCACCTGCTCTATTTGCAGCAGACATAAGATAAAGATAAAAATAAAGAAAATGATTGGAAATGAATAACTTCTTTTTAAAATATGTTTATATAATGTAACAATGCAAAATCTATCATCTGCTTAGCAAGAAATCATGACTACTCCTCTTTTTCATCCTTATGCTAAATTCATCTATTAAAATACGTCAGTCTGTAAGCCTATAAAATCTATAGGATAATCTATGCATCTTTCTGTGAAGCTAAAATCTATAAAATTCATTAGTCATTTGCAATCAGATATGCACAAATATGTGAACTTTCTTCGAAAATGTTAATATTAAATTATATTCATGTCCATTACCTTCTCTATTAGACAATTTTCAAATAAATATATTCAAATATTAGGAAAATATTATCCAATTTTAGAATAAATCTTTCGTCTTTCTTTTTCTAAATCTTTCCTATTATTATAAGAGTTGCATAAAAATATATTACTCATTCCTAATGATTAAAATATCCTGTTTGTTAGTTTTCTTTCAGAAAGTGTGCAATCATGGCTATCGACAACTTCCTATTTTTTATAGCCTTAATCAGCATTTATCTCTATTATCATTCCTACTCCCACCACCTATAAGCTTGGTAGATAGGTTACATGGTATTTCTCAATGTCCTTCTAGTCTTTTGTCCTGTGCATGTCAAATTACACAGTATAGTTTTAGGTGGGAAACAAGGTCTCATCATTTTACAATTGAATTGGCTCGATATAACCCTAAGTTGCAGGTTAACAGTTTCTTTTCTTCTCACTTGTGGAACTCTTCTGGCTTCTTTCTTTAAAGCCAACTCTGATCTTCAAAAATTTAAATTCAATGTTAACCATTATCTGTTGTCCTATTTATTCCTCTTTTAATGTCCTTGCTTCTCAATGTTTCTGTTTTATTATTCTTTCATAACCACTAACCCCTTACTTCTTAGTGGTTTTATTACCTTGCTTGGAGTGAAATGATTAGAAAAATATATATTTCCAGGCCATGTTTGTTGTGTTTTTGTTTGACTATGCTGGTCAATGGTGCATTCAGTTATGTTCTATGTGTGATACATGCTTAGGCGATCATGTATCTTTTGATACATGACTGATGAGGCAAATTTTTTCTGCAGAAGTTTGCCATTTCTTTCTGCGGTAGACCAGTTGCCATCTGAGGCTACAGAACCCAGACTGTCCTGCTATTTACCCATAGCTGGAGGGGAAATGAGGATTCATACCTTTCCCATGTGAATGTAATGGATTTGACTGGAATTCAAACTCTGCTCTCCAATTCCTCAATCCAAGCTGCTATCCATTACTCCATGAAAAAAAAGAAAAGAAACCCATTATGTATCCGAGAAATTTCAACTCTTTTTCATTGTAAGTACAACTGTTTCGATTTTCCTTCAGACTTTTTATTGTCCACATGCTCTGTCCATGGTAATTTTAGAATTTTTCTGTAGAACCACATCCCTGTTGCCTCAAGTCTCTTCTATCTGTGAAGAAATTGTCCTGCATTCACTGTCATATAAGAAGATTGATATGACATAGCAGTTCAGCACTCTAAACTTTCTAATAAAATTTCCCTCTTTCTTAATACTTTGCTTAGCTTTTGTCCCTTTTTTTGCCTTCTGTTATGAAGCTTACCAGAAAGTTAAAATTTGGTCAATTATGATACTGAGGAGGAGGAGAACATGAATAATTAAATGCCAAAATTGGAAAAAAAAAGTCCTGCATTTTGCCCTTCAAAAGACGGGCAATGATCATTAGAAGATACAATAACCAGTAAGGAGCTTTTAAGCCATTAATTAAAAAATGAAAATACTTTTGATACATCCTTATAAAATAGTATAGCAAAAATATTGCAGAACATTTAACATTAAAACTAATTTGCATACAGATACTAAATTGATTGGTTCATTTATTTTATATGGTTTATCAACATTTGCAGGTTATTTTAAAGCCAGAAAATATTTTTAGATTGTAAGAAGCATTTTGTAGATATTAATGATTTCAGTGATACAAGTTTTACTAATTAACCCATGGCGGGGAGAAGAGGTGGATTCATACCTTCCCAAGATATTTGCATATAAGTGAATATAACAAATCCAACCGGGATTGGAACTTGGCTCTCCAATTAACAATTCTGAGCCATTATCCATTACATCAACTGTACATCCAAGCTTACGGCAACTGGTGTTCCCAAGCAGTCACCCATTTGGGTACTGACCAGGCTTGATGTTTCTTAACTTTGATGGTTGTATGGGAACTTGTGTTTCAACATGATGCTGTAAACCCAATAAACTGATTTCAGTTGTAAGACAATGCTATATCTAAAAGAAGAATTTAAGAAATTAACTATATAAGAACAATGTAATTAACTATATAAGAACATTTGATATGAAAAATATTTAAGTTTTTAGGGAGAGAATTTAATGTTCATATGAGTCATTTGTTTCTCGACTTGCCGAATTGGGTGTTTATGGAAACTCATTAGTTAGCAGCAAAATTTTTACTTGCTCTTAAAAACAAAAAAAACAGTCCAAATAGAGTCAGTGAAAGAAAGCCTGCCTATTCTGTAAATTTTATTTATTACTCATACGTTTAACTATGAGATGTTCTTGTTGGAAATATTTAGGATGACTCACTTGAAAATTGGGTAAATTGTACATAAACAAGAAAATGCATTTCCTAGTTTACACTCTAATAATTTTCATTTGTAAGAATAAAATGTTGACCTTTTGAAAAATGGAATCTGTAAAGGTCATTTCCTGTGATCTAATTTTTTGCAATTTTACAAATTAGGAAAAGGATGGAATTCATGATGAATACAATGGAGAAATCAAAATATATTCAGAAAATAATAAAGGCATCAAGAGATAAAGCTACATTTTCTTTTTTTGTCAATGATGTTCAACCTATAGAAGTCCAAAGATCGACTCGGGGTAGAGGATTACAGAGTAAGAGGCACAGTTTATACAGATATATAGAGAAAATAACGGCTGACCATAGACTTGAACAGGCTAAGATTGTAATGATCAGGGAAAGCATGATCTTGGGAGTTAGTTTATAGGAAGAAGCTGGTCATAAGGAATTTACATCTCATTAATAGAATATGAAGGGAATAAGGGTGGTTTGCTACAATGTGTGTGTCATGGCAGGTCTTAGTTATAACTTGTGGAACCAAGGAATGAAGTTTCTCTGAACACTTTTCATGGAAATAGTGATAAAGCAGTGAGAGATTATGTCTTTGAAAATGGGATTGCATCATGGAAAATAATTTGTTATGTACATGGAGACGCTATTGATCTATTGAGACTGGAAAGTGAAGAATGGGGAGTGAAGAATGGGGAGTTCCTGCCCATACATGGTAGCAGTACTGCATTTTCAGCCTGATCAGGTGCTTATAAATGTAGAGGATAAAGAGACGAATCAACTACTTACTGTCATGGTACAGGGAACTGACCATTTTTCCAGCATCTTTAGCAATGCATCATGTGTAAGAATTTCACTTGAGGTCTGGATTGAGTTTAAGTCCCCAACAGGTGCTCAAGGCCTCCCTGAGAGAACACCTGTTCCTCTTGAACAGGAAAAGTCCTCAGTCTGCTCAGTGATGATTGAACATCACCAGGTTGGTTTTTAAGGTTTTTCTCCAACTCAGTTGTCAGAGTTAGTTCAGAGGAGAGATGAGCTGTCAAGCTCAGGTTATCTAGAAGTTGTGGAGATGTACACACATATATATATATATATATATATATATATATAGATATGTAAAAATTCTCAGAATTAATCTGTAGAAAAAGCCTATGTATAATAGAAAAAGATAATAGGAAAATTGTATTAATATACACCCCATTTTCTTTTACCAATATCACCTTTCCTAACAGAATTGCTACTCTCTGAAGCCAATGTACACAACCAATATATCAAGAAATCAAAAGAAAATGTTTGAATCAGTTAACACAATACAAACAATATTTCTATTAGGTTGGTGCAAAAATAATGACGTAATAATGTCGTTTTTTGACGTTAAAAAATACGTCAAAAGACATTATTACATTATTATTTTTGCACCAACCTAATACATGTGAAAAAAATTCAGTTGACCCCATGAATATATAGGGTGTTTCAAAAAGAATATGCCAAAATCATTATGCTATTTTTTCAGGTCTATAGCATTGTAGTGGACTCAATCAGTGGTTATTTGATAGAGTAGTTATCAAAGTTTGATTGGGTGTCAGTTTCATCACTGTCGTTAGTATAACTTCCGGTGCAGCTGAATTGTGGGAAGATCAATCAAAATCGCAATTCCTCAGCAGAAGGCATTTGTTTTGGTGACAATGGCATTTGGTTTTGCGACAATGGCATTTGTTTTCGCGAACTCAAGCACGCAAAAACAGTGCTTGAGTTCGTGAAAACAAATGCCATTGTCACAATGCAGGCAGATTCGAATGACTTCATTTTTCAGCAAGATGGAGCACCACCCCATTGGCATCTCGGCGTTAGAGCTCATCTGAATGAAAACATGCCTCAGCGATGGATTGGGAGGAGAGGTGCTAAAGACCTTGCTCTCTGTGCTTGGCCTGCCAGATCCCCGGACCTCACTGTGTGTGACTTTTTCTTGTGGGGGTATGTTAAAGACCAAGTTTATATTCCAGCACTTCCAGCAAGTATCGATGACTTGAAAGATCAAATAACAGCTGCAATCAACATGGTGGACCATGATATGCTGAGGCACGTTTGGGAGGAATTCTCATATCGGCTTGATGTTGTCTGTGCTGCCGGTAGTGGCCACTTATAAAACATGAAATGAAACTTGAATGTATATACAACACATGTGTCCATGCTAGAGATTTGTAATTTTTTTTTCGTTATTGACACATCACGTGATGATTTCGGCGTATTCTTTTTGAAACACCCTGTATAATAGCATTTATAAATTTTAGTTACTAACAACACTGTTTTTTGCTTATAGATACTTTGTCTCAATAAATTCATTTTGTTTTTTTTATCTTGAAATGTACACATTGGATGAAATGCGTCAGCTAAAACTATATACAATATTTCTATTGTCTTTTTTCCTTTATACATATATAATAATATTTATTAACAATTATAACAAAAAAACAGGTTATAAACTGTTACATAAATGTAATCCTGTTTCTGCATTCTATGTGCTTCTTCAGGCTGTGGTGGCCAACTGGATAATAAATGATCATTTTAAAGTTTCAAAGCATCAATACTCTTGCAGGGAGGGGGGGAAGGGGGAAAAACCCTAAATTTCTAACATGACAGGAGGCGACCTCGAGTAACCAATCAAATGTCGGACCTATGATGAGTTCAAAGTTAAATTGTATGTTGGATTCCTGTTGGCTGTATGAGTTAGTTAACATTTAAGTGTGATTTCAAATAAGTGCCAAGCTTATCATATTCCTTGGTCTTAACTCAACAGACTAACATAAGAATATAAACCTATCAAGATGAAAGAAAAGGATAAGTCTTCCAATAAACCTGTCTACGCTCCATATCTATATCAGGGGACAGTGACCATTAGTTCAACCTGTTAAAGCTCGACAAGGTGGCAGGAAAGGGATGAAATGGGGAGAGAGAGAGAGAGCGTAGAAGAGAATGGGTTAGTCCAGCTGTTAGACTGTCTCAAATGTGCAAGCTTATATATATATAATTATTTATTTAAAAATATGATTCCAACATGCTACATAAGAAGTCTCATGTTTCAAAACAAGAGCCGAAAACTTCAAAATAATATTTGAATTAACTTGAGTTAAAGTAGGCTCTGTTCCATCTTCAAGCGAAATTTTTTGGGAATGACTTATTTCTGAAATTTACGAGTTCGCTTGAAGATGGAACAGAGCCTACTTTAACTCAAGTTAATTCAAATATTATTTTGAAGTTTTTGGCTCTTGTTTTGGAACATGAGACCTCTTATGTAGCGTGTTGGAATCATATTTTTAAATAATTATATTTATGCTCTACTTTCGTATCGAGCACTATTTTTAAAAAATAATTACAAAAATACTAGGGAACTTAGATTATTTACCAAACCAGTTTCTTTCCTATTTTCTACAATATTTTCACACACACACACACACATATATATATATATATATATATATATATATATATATATATATATAGATGACTACACACATACATATCCAGGTCTATACATGAACACCCAAGTAAAACAAACACAAACCAATATGAAAATACATATGCACATAAGGAACAAAAATAGCAGACACAAAAACAAATATACTGTAAACCACAAAATGCACACACATCACACACACATATATATATATATATCCACATGCAAAAATGAATACACACATACACAACAGAGTACAAATAACCATACATAAATACATACAGACAGCTGTGGTATATTCCATACATATTTAAGGCCATAATATATATATATATATATATATATATATAAAAACCCAATATGCACATAAGGAACAAATTGTCATGTACACACAAACAAATACTCTAAACCCCAAATATGTGTGTGTGTGTCTCTCTCTTATATATATATATATATAAATTATATATAGACAAGATCAGGATTCAAGTAGCAGTGGGGAGTATAAACCATAGGGACCGATTAAAAAAAAAAAAAAAAAAAAAAAAAAAAAAAAAAAGGAGGACTAAATATTAGGCTGGTGCAAAAATAATGACATAATAATGTCGTTTTTTGACGTATTTTTTAACGTCAAAAAACAACATTATTACGTCATTATTTTTGCACCAACCTAATATTACTGACTGATCAGGACTTAATGTTGTTATACTATAAATTGGATGTTTAATCATATTGTTAGGCAAACTGTATTTTGCTTCTTTGATTTAATAAAGAATTCTTATCTTCAAATCTAATTATTGTCAACTTTTCATGAAGGCATAGGAAACATGGTTCATTTAAAGACTTGCAGGCTCAAGCTTTTTTTTTTTTTTTTTAAGTCTTTTTCATTTTACCTTATGTGTTTTGTTTTCATCTTAATTTAAAAAAATATTTGAAAAGTGAGGTTCTATTTTTATAAATGCTATTTGTAAATGATAGATTATACTGATACCATCTAAGTCTTAAAAGCATTCTTGGTTCTACATAAATAGAATTTTTTGAAACTCGGGTTTTCTATTGTGGAAGTTGTGTCTAGATAGACTAGAGAGCCTGTCAAACATTTGTTTTGCAATGGGTAATCACTAGATTTTCTACAGTTACATTTGTTAGCATTAGCAATTTGAGTTCTATTTTTTTCATTGCGATTCTGGTTTTTATATTGATTTAGGGTTTTGTAGTGTTTCTTTATGATTTTTTCAAGGTTATCAGTACAACTATAATGTAATTGCTGTGATTTTATTTAAGATTATATTATTACAGGTAAAATTCTTATCAATTAGGTTGAAAAAATTTCTGCCCTAGCTTAGTTTTTATCATCTTGTTGAATGGGGGTCTAAACCAAATGATTTTCCTGTTCCTTTTCTTCTTACTCTGGTCACTATTTTTAGGGTTTCTATACTTAATTTCAGTGCTTTTGTAACCATTATTATTAGAGCAGCATTATATAAAACACTATATCTATAGAATAGACAATATATGTTTAATAACAGATTGATGGTGGTTAGTGTTTGGGTGTATATACATTGTGTTCACATTGGCCTTCATATACAGTTGGAATATGTTGTTATTGAGATCCAATGTGATATCAAGGAAGTTCACTTGTTTAATATTGGTAATAGTCTTAACCTTACGATTCAAGCTTTTGAATTCTCTATGGATCATTTTTCTTATGCTATCTACTTCCATTTTAGTAGAATTCTCAACTATCATTAGGCCTTTATCCCTATATAAGCCAATTCTATCTATATCAATACCATCTTAAGCACTTAAGTTATACAAAAAAAAAAAAAATAAAAAATAAAAAACTAGTCCATCAGGTCTGAAGCTTCAGTAGAGTTCATGGATCCCATGGAAATGTCAAAGCTTATATAAAAACTTATTAAAAATGACTGACAAGGTACTGCAGTTTTTTTGGTTTTTTTTATTTAACATAAAAGATGATCCTTTCCCACATGTGCAATGCATGGGCAACTAGTCTGGTCATGTGAATCTGCACTAGGTAGCTCGTGTCAACCCTATATCTGGCTCCTTTGAGGGTCTGGTGTGACATTGAGCACAAAATTTATTCTTATGTGGTGAGCCACCCACTATACATATATGTGTCTTTGTGTGTTCCAATTCCATTTGGAAGGATTGCTAAAAAACATTCCCTCTCCAAATAGTATATTCTGAGATTTCTTCCTAATCAATAAAATGGACTACTTCTTGGTCCCATCCATCATATTTTTGTTCTTTCTTGCCTTGAAGTCAGAATGCTACAATCACTTGTCTGCATCTCTCTTGAATCTCACCATTCTTACTTTGTGAAGATTTGCCTTATTACTGTTGCTTTGCCTAGTTTTGTCTTGCATATATTGTTTGCTTTGTATTATTTTTACCCTGTTCTTTTCTTTCTTTTGCTTTAGTTTATTGGAAATTTTGTCACTTCGTTTGTTGGGCATTTTAACCAATTACACTTAACCATGGCCAATTACTTGACTGTGTGTGTGCATATGTATTATATATTTTATGGCGGGTTTTATGAAGAGAAAGAAAATAAATCTACTTTCCTAAATGTGGTAATTTTTTTCAGAAATTTTATCTGGAAGAAGACATTAGATTTGGAGCCTCCTCAGGTAATATAAAGAAGAAAAAGAATTAACAGTGCACATGCTGAAATAAAGTCATGATAATTGACATAGAAGTATGCAGGGAAATATGGATATTGATGGAATCAGGACATAGTATTATCAAAACTTGTGTGAAAATATGAGATAATAATTAAAAAAAAAAAAAAATCCAACTGAACTTTATTTGAAAGAAGTAAACAACTTGGGAAAATAATTCTAAAGCCACACAATGCAACACAATGAAAAACCATATAACATAACAGAATTCACACTTGAAAAAAAATCTCTCATGAATGAAATTCTCCTGTTAGATATGAAGCAAAAAAAAAAAAAAAAAAAAAAAATAAATAAATAAATAAATAAAAAAAAAAATGGTAAGGCCTTGAAAAGCATTCTTGAGATTCAATAGGAAAAGGCACCAAAAAACATGATATAGCCCAGAAACAAGATCTAAACCAGAACAAGACAGTGTGACCAGAAAACATATATATATATATATATATATATATATATATATAGTTAGTTTTAAAGTATGCTAATTCCATTGCCTGAAGATAAGATTGTTATCAAGCATGAAACTGACAGTTTCCAAATGTATTCATTCTCTTTCTCATGTATATGTATGTATGTATATATAAGGTTGGTGCAAAAATAATATCGTTTTTTGACGTTCACCTTCAAAAGAAAAACGACATTATTTTTGCACCAACCTTATATATATATATATATATATATATATATATATATAAAATGATATATATTTTTATATATCAAGAACATATTTGGGGAAATTGTATGACAAAGTGTAAAAGTTTACTTGTGATGCATTTTGTCCTTCTGGACATCAGATTAAATTTGTTATGTTGGTAGGACTACAAGGGGTGCTGGGGGTTTTTAGAATTTTTATTTTTTTTTTTTATATATAGCCAAATTGATTTAGAGTCTTTTCCTTGCCATCCCTTTTTTTTTTTGTAGATATCCCAGGAAGAAAAAGAAAAAACACTAAATGTATTTGGTTAGATATAAAAAAAAAAAAATAATAAATTTAGTGAAATGTAGTTTGGAAAGATGAAATGTGTCACAAATAAACTTTTTACACTTTGTCATACAATTTCCTTATATGAAGAGAAAAATGTTAAAATTGTTTTTTTGAACTTTGTTTGATTTGTTTGTTTTTGTTTTGTTATGTTTACAGCTTATCAACCCTTTCTGGGTTATTTAAAGCCAAAATATATTTGGGAGTTTAAGAATTATTCTTTTTTCTTTGTGCAAGGGAATATTGCATTAAGAATTTTGATGAAATAATTTTTCCAGATACACACGCTACTATTTAACCCATATCTGGAGAGAGAAGAAATGGATTCATAACTTTACCAAGTTTATTTGCACATAAGTGAACGTAATGAACTGGACTGAGATTTGAAATGTGTATTCAGATTTCTCACTCAGAGCTGCTATCCTTTACACCATCTGCACATCCTATCAATATTAAGTTTTTTTTTGTTTTTAAATTTTACATTCAGAAGCCATTGCTCTTCTCCTTCACGGAGTTTACCATTAAAAACCAAAAACAATGAAACTCCAACTGGAATTTCAATTATTCATAACTAATTTAGAAGAGAAATGATTCCAGATTAGAATTTCTAAGCACGTCTTCCACAATTTGAAATAATGAATTGCTGAAATGACAATTCTCATAATTTCCGGATTTAAGGTGGCAAATGAAGACCAATGCAGGGCATTTCTAGAGACCATAATTAAATGAGGAATCCTTTCCAATCTGAAAGCAATTTCACAAGAATTTGACACATTTGAGGATTTTAAAAAAAAGAAAAAAAAAAAAAAAATTGGGGAAATGTTTTTTAAAATCAGTGAAACAAATTTCAATAATTCTCAAAATAAAATCTATATTTTTTTTTTTTTAAATCATTTCACTCCAAGCAAGGCAATAGTGCCACTAGGGCACAGAGATTATAGATAGTGAAAGAGAATGAGAAGACTTTAGTGAGAAGTGAAGAAAAGGACAATAATGGAACAGGATTCAAGAAGACAGAGAGCGACTTTGCATTTAAATTTTTGAAAATTGTGTGGCATGGAAGCAATGAATCAGAAGAGATTCCCACAGGCAAGAAGTGCAAGAAAAAAACTATTAGAATAAAACATATGGTTGTATTTAGCTAGTTCAATAGTAAAATAGTGAGACCTAGTTTCCAGTCTAGCAGCTGAGGTAGTAAGGAAAAAAGCCCATCAGAACAATTGTTATGAAAATATTTGTAGAAAAGACAGAGGGTAGTACATCATGTTGGTGAGAAAGTGACTGAAATGAGATGCCTGGTCAAGATCAATGAAAATTTAAAAAAATAATTTATACCTTGTCAGTACTTCCTTTCCAATCTTTTAAAGAAGTATTATGATGTATCAAAACTTATTCTTTTTTTTGGTTTCAAATCCAGGGCCTTCTCACTCTTACTGGTGGAACCGCTTCCTGATTGACTATGTCTTCAGGGTTGTATCTGTACTCACCATACTTGGCCAATTGCAGATTGGTGAGGTTATTTAACCCATACTTGGAGGTTTTGAATTCAGAGTTCTCCTTCTCCTTGACTGGCTGAACTTCATTCTCCAATTCCTCAATCCAAGCCACCATCCATTACTTCACTGAGCCACGCCTATGCTTTTTTTTTTTTTTTTTTTTTTTGTTGCAGAAGTTTATTTTCCATGTAATATGTCATTCCTCTCAGGAAACATCAGATCATCTAAATTGAATTAAATGTGAATAAGTTACCTTTGTTTGAAAAGAAGCTAATTACAATGACACTAATATGGACTGTTTTCATTCCTGATGGAACTAAATTAGACTTTGCTCTCCGTGTTACACCACAGTGTCAGAGAAGTCAGGTGCATCAGCAGGCTGACCTGGAAGATTATCTATTAGCCCACAAATGCAGATTTGCAACATTGTTGGATATCAATTATTACTCCTGACACATCAACCCAGCTTTGGAGATGAACAAATGGTGGTAACTGTAGTGAATGGAACATTCTCAAAAACAGTGTGAGCCATTTTCCAAGGAAGAATGTAAAAGTAGAAAAGCCAACCAGAAAAAGAATATGACAACATGGAATGCTTACCTTAGTAAACAGCATTCCATATGCAAGTCTGTTCAAAAGAAAATTGGCCTGCATAAACTCTTGAAGGATATGAAAATTCTGAATGAGATTCATGCTGCTTGATGCAAATTAGGTTCTGTTAAATGGTTAACTTGATTGTAGTTGGTGAATTTGTCTACAAGTCATTAGGTTGTGTGGTAGATGAGTTCTTGGTATGTGTGACTGTTGGATTGAAATTTATCCCCCACATAAAATTCTGCAAATGACTGGTTGATATATAAGCACTCTACCAAGGAGGGAAGAAAAAAAGAATCTTTTACATCCTCATGAGAAGAAAAATCCACATTCAGAGAAAACTTCAATACACGCACTAGCTGATATTATTTACAAAACTGTCTTTCATTCTTATTCATATGTACAGTGATTACATTACACATATACATAACAAAATACTAATACCTTGAACCGATTTTAAATGTGAATTAAGTTTAAGAGTCTAATGATTTTTTTCTTTTTCTTTCAGACTTAACAACTTAAGTCTTTAGCAATTTCAACCATGGAAACATTAACAATCAAACAACGTGTTATTGAAGCCTATTACAAAAATGGACATTTAAACAGAAATGCATTTCACACACTTCGTGATATTTTTGGTCAACACAACTGACCAACTAAGAGTGTAATTGGAAAAACTTTTCATAAATTCAAACAAACTGGGTTGGTGGCAGACATGAAAACACCATTGTATGCTCATTTACATCGTTCAGCTGAAAACATTGCTGCAGTGCACAAGAATGTGGCTGAAAATCCAGACATCATTGTGTGCAGTAATTGAACCTCTCCACAAGAACATTACATCGAATTTCGACAAAAGATTTGTCTCTGCGTGCTTATGAAATTCAACTGACACAAGAACTGAAAACTGCTGACCATTTGATGTGCCATACATTTGTCAATTGGGTGCACAAGCAAAGACAAGCCTATGATGATTTTTCACAAAAAAAAATCCACTTTAGTGAGGAAGCCCACTTTTGTCTTGCTAGATTTGTTAATAAGCAGAATTGTCATATCTGGGCTGATGAAAATCCAAGGAAGATTGTTGAAAAGCCACTGCATCCACAAAAGATGACTGGCATGCATTTTTTGCTGGTAGAATTATTGGGCCATATTTCTTTGAAAATGATGCTGGGAATTCTGTTACGGTGACAGGTGAGTGATACTGTGCCATGATAACCAATGTTTTATGACCTGAATTGAATGCTATGGATGTCAAAGATTTGTGGTTCCAACAGGATGGTGCCACATGCCACACAGCCAATGCAACAATGGCTTTATTGAATGAGAAGTTCCCTCTTGAAACAGCAAAGTCAATTGGCCACCATGATTGTGTGACTTGATGCATTTAGATTTCTTTCTTTGGGGTCATCTCGAAAGTAAGTTGTGTGCCAAGAAGCAAACAACAATTCAACAACTGGAGGATGAGATAATAAAGTATATTGATGAGATCGAGGAGCAACTATGCAAATACGTCTTCAAAAATTTTGACCATCGAATGGAGATGTGCCGCTGAAGTCTTGGCCGACATTTCGGCAATATTATTTTTCACACATAATTGCCATGACTTAGATAACATGATCCCATAGAGAAATAAATAAACTTTCACAAATAAGACTGATTTATTTACTGCTGACTTTGATCCATCTTAATGAAACACCCGTTATATCTCCACTATATTATTAACACTTATTATTATTATTAATAGTATGCCTGAAAAACAAGGTAAGGGTGATCTAAGTCTGGAGGCAAAAAAGTAACATTAATTAGCCATAAAGGTTATGAAGAACTGAACATTTTATTTTCATTATATACATTTGGACAAATGGATTCTTGTCATGAGTATGATGATTAACTAAATCTGGTAGTACAGCTTCTGATCAGGTGGTTTTAAGGAGTGTGGAAACAACTCAAATTACTGTTGTTCCTAAGTCCACTCTGACCTGGGGTGACAGCATCTTTTAGGGGTACCAGCTATGGGCAAATAGTTAACACTCAAACTGGGGTCAAAACACTATGAAAGTATAAAAAAATTCTATAGTAAAAATACCAGCAATAAATTTTTGTAAAAAAAAAAAAAAAAAAAATTTACCAGTAATACATTTCTCGTCTAAAAAATTACTGTCATGAAAATTAAATTTCAGCATTAAATGACCCATAAGGAGTTGATATACCATTAAACATACAACCTAATGTGTTCATCTTTGCTGTTATTTCAAACGGGTTTTTTCAGGTGTATTGATCTGGGTAAATTTCAGGGAATTTTTAAATGAATCATTTATTTAATCTATAATATAGACTTGTCCCTTTATCCCTGTCCAATACTAATGATATCTCATGTTGTTCTGATTTAGTACTACTGTTCTACTATGTAATAATGACCCTCTTATATGGCAGTTAATTGGGGGGAAACAAATTTTTATATATCAAGAAAAATTTTAGGGAAACTATGACAAAGTGGAAAACGTTTAGGATTTACTTAATGGACAAAATAAGTCACAAAAACTTTCTTTTACTTTGTCATAGTTTTACCTAAAAATGGCACGAGTGATGAATAATCTCAAAGGAAGGAAGCAGAAATGTGATTCTACAGAGAGAAGCTGAGAATACTATGGACATATGAGCAATGACATGTAGTTTTAGAGAAAATGGAAACAAAAAGAACACATTCTTAAAATCAGAAAGAGATTTCTAGGGCACATAATGAGGAAAGGGGACTTGGAAAATTCCAAATCACAGGACATATTGAAAGCAAAAGGGATAGTAAAAAGCAGTTCATGACCTACCTAACAAGCTTGTGTAAATGGATGGCCAGCCAGAGTTTAGGAGAGATAACAAAAAGAAAAAAGCGGCTATAATAGGCAAGAAATGTCCTGAAGGGACATGGCACATAGAAGAAGAATTCAAACTATAACATTATACTTAACCCTTGCATTTACTCCTACTTCTCCTGTATGATCATACTGCAGATGTCTTTTAAATAATTCCAATTCTATAGCAGTGTTGACAGAAAACACAGGATGAAAACTACAAAAACTCCTACAGAAGGCAGTGAAAGAAAGTGAGAAGTCAACTGCAAAAACAGAGAATGCATGGTTGTTGGCAAAAGGATGAGTGCAAAATGCAAATTACAAATTGAACATACAAAAATCAATCAAGTTCAAACATTTAAATATCTGGGAGTTGATTTGACAGATGACAGAAAATGTGACACTGAAATCTGAAGGAGCATTAGGATAGCCAAAGGAAAATTCCAAAAGCTAAGCAAAGTATTAAGAAATGGAAAAATACCATTAGAAAAAAAAAAAAAAAAAAAAAAAAAAGAGTACTAAAATTTCTAGAGGACATAAGGAAAGTGAGCTTGGAGAATTTAACACTCACAGGATGTGATTTAGACAAAAGGGACAGAATAACGTACTTAGTGTAAATGGTTGGTAGAAGAGGAATTAGGGCATGTATCAAAAAGAAAAAGAGCTGAAAAGAACAGGAAGTTGTAGAGAGCCATGCTTGCACATAATTTGAAGGGACACTGTACATAGAACAAGTAGCAGCAGCTCAGGTATTTATCTTCCTACTTCCACTGATTCTGAATCTTTATTACCTGACCCAGGAATTGAGCCATGTGTCACCAAATTCATGAAGCAACACTTAAATCCTTGAGGTTTATGTTCCATGAGCCAGTTGATACAAACTTACACTCAATAGAAACTTGAGGAGCAATAACTGAATGGTACTAAAAATGGTACTAAAAAGAACAAAACAAAATGTCACTTGACATGGACATGCTAATAAGACCAATCTACACAATGTTGATAGCTGAATGTATGGAAGGAAAGCAAAAAGAAAGTACTAAACATCAATTGCAAGAATACAGAATTCATGGCTGTTAGCAAAAGGGACAACCCAATATGCAAATTACAAAATGGAGATACCAAAATCAAACTAGTACAAACATTTATATATCTAGGAAGTGTCTCAACAGAGGATCAAAAGTACAACACTGAAATCTGAATGTTCATTGGGATATTGAAGGAAAAATTTCAAAAGCTAAGCAAAGTATAAAGAAACAGACAAATTTCCTTCAAAGCCTAGAAAAGAGTACTGAACTGTTATGTAATATCAGTCCTGCTATATGACAGTGAATGCTGGACAATCTCATCACTGATAAAGGAAAGACTTGAAGCAACAAAAACGTAGCTCTGCAGAAGGATGCTAAGAATACCATGAAATGAACATATGTGCAACAGCAAAGTCTTAGAGGAAATGGAAACAGAAAGGAAACCTAGATGTAACATTAGGAAAAGAGAGTTAAAATTTCTAGGGTATATAACGAGGAAAGAGGGCTAGGAAAATTTGACTTTCCCAGGACAGATCAAAGGCAAGAGAGAGAGGAAATAAAACACATAACCTACCTAGTGAGCTTAAGTAAAAGGATGGCAGATCAAGTTTTATGAGAGATAATGAAAAAACAAAATTTATTAAGAGCTACAAATGACAGGAAATTGTGGAGAGCCATGATTGCCTATATTTTGAAAGGACACAGCTCATAGATGAAAACCCACCATATATTAAAGGCTTCAGTTCAAAATTTCCTGAAGGATAACTGGATCAATAGACATGAAGGAAAAGGAAATAAAATCGACATGTAAAAAAAAAATAAAAATAAAAAATAAAATACATTTTCCCATGATGCTAAAAGTAAAGAAACCAGAAATATGACTATTCCACTTAGTTTTGTCAAATGCCATTTTTCAATAAAAAGACAATTTTCCTTCCTGTTTTTACTCCAAGATATATAACCACATGATAATTACATTCTTATTGGAGAACATTAATATTCCTAGTCTGCTGATGACTGAACTCTTTTTTTTTTCACTTTCCAATGCAAGCCATTTACACAGAACTTCAAAAACCCCACAATGAAGCAAATGAACCTTTTCTTCTGTTGTTCCAACTGTGTAAGGCTGACTTGAGCTTTAGTTACTGTAAATTCTGGACCAGGAAAAAGAAAACAGACATACCATAACCATGTTTAAACTTTCCAATGACAAAGTACAACCTCTTTTGTTATTCCAACTCTGCAAGGCTCGACCATTAATATGATGCTTATACTTACTTACCCTAATTTCTGAGCCAAAAAGGAAATGGACATACTCAAGAGATGTTGACAATTTTGTTTCACTAGAGATTGTAGAAACACAGATTGTAGAAACACAGATCGTAGTAACACATTTTGAATGTTGGTTCTTTAATTCTTTACATACGAACACACACCTAAAATACTTCCATGAAAATTCTTTTGATAGACTAATATGAAACATTTAGAGCCAATTCTTTCTATCCATCCTTAACAATAAACAGCACAACTGAGGAAACATAGCCATGAAGGAAACTGGAAAAAACAAACTTTTTTGATATGTACAGATATGTTCTTTGCTTGCTTACTCATAAATCTCCTGGGAATATGCATTAATATGTTTAATTATAAATATTTATATATATATAGCTGCAGGTAAGTATTAAACAATTCTAAAGGCTTTACATTTAGAATTGTTTAATACACTTGCCTGCAGCTACGTATAAATTACATTTAAAAAAACATGAATTTAAGAAATTAAATTGACAAGCAAAACTCACAGATATTAAGATAGTGTGTTGTACCTCTTACATCTTCCACACAAACTGGATGTTGATTGTTTGATGACTCAAAGCAGACTGCATAAATGCATTTTCTGTGTATTAGCTCCAGGCATTCAGCCACTTTAACCCAAAAAAAAAAAATAACATTATTAAAACACTCTTGCTGAAAAACCAAAACCTTCATTACGAGCCCATAGCCATCTATAGCATGCTGATAGAGAGGTGACACAGATCAGTGGTTGATGTCAACCCTGACGCACTGAGAGAGAGAGAAACACCACCGACAAAGACAGCCATCACCAATGTTCATTTCACCATTCTCTCTTCCTGTTGCCTTAGCAACAGATAGAAGTTACTAGTTTTGTATATATGTAAATAAATTATACATTTATTTACTTATACTCAATGTCTTCTTTTGACACTTGGATTTATGTTTGAGGGGGCGGAAAAAGAATTAACCTCCACAACAGTAACAACAACAAGGTTATGTCTTCTGAATTACACATTTCCACCTCAGCAAATTGCTTAGTTCTACGATTATCATTTATGATAAGGTAAAATTTTGTTTAACAACATATTTACCCCCCCATTGTTCATTTCATGCAAAATTTAATTTACTCATCATTAAAATATTAATAAAATTAATAAAAATATTAATAAGCTATCACTGAGTCAGAGTTGTTGTTCTCCAAGAACAAAAGACGTTCTGAATGTTTGCTTTGCTTTTATTCTGTAAGTCAATATTTCCCCCAATTTTTTTTTCTCTGTGTTGCATTTTTGGAATGAAAATTTGTTATCGCCTCACCAAATTTTATATGATAAAAAGTACATTTAAAAATAAAATATATAGAAAGATTGTTAAAGGGAGATAACTGTGGATTCAAAATCAGAACATTACCATTGATAACTCTCTCCTCCAATTTGTGGACCCTAGTTACTATATTCTTAATATAATTCACAAATGTCACAATGATAAAATTGGTCAATACTTATTTATTACTATTTATACTGGGACCCATGCATGCAATTACAAGTAATTCACCCTTGCATGGAGTATTGCTGCCATATATGGTCTGGAGCCCCTTCTGTTTGCCTTGAGGTTCTTGATAAGCTCCAGAGGTGGATATGCAACCTGGGAACAACAATTAAAAATTGGTTCCATGCTCTGAAAAAATTTGCCAATACACTGATCAGAGGCCTTGCTGCCAGATGTAGTTTATTGCCATTTCCAGGACCCTCTTTGTAGGAAATCCAAAATTAAGAGTCAAACAAGTGAGACATAAATGCAGTCTTAGTGTGGTTTCACTTGATACAGTATGTAGAGTCTTATAGAACCCCCCTCAAAAAAAAAAAACCAAAACATCATTAACGAAAAAACTTCAGAGTAGAAGATGAAAAGGGATGCTGGAAAGTGACAAAAAGTAATTTTTATTGCTGAATGCAAGATTGAGTTACATCCTAATATAAAGAAAATATGCAAAAAAAAAAAAAAAAAAAAAAAAAATAGTGGAAGAAAGAAACAATGCAAGATAAAAAGATGGCAAAATAAAATTTAGTGTGAACACAATACTATGGGGCTGCATCAGAAGTGATGGTAGAAAAATTTCATAAAAGTTGAAAGAAACCTAAATGAAAATTAGTTTATTACGGTCTAATCTTCTAGCAGACTATGATGGAGAAGTTTTTGAATAAGCATTATTGAGAAGTGAAGGTAATTAAAATAATAGTGGTATCAAAGGAAAAACAGTCCTTTTGATACAGCTGTTTCTCTGCAGGCACAGAGGTTCAAGATTGCCGATTTTGAATTAAATTTTCTAAGAACAAACTTGACTGTAAATCATGAGAAAAAAACTTTTAGCATAGAATTTACAGGTATATCTAGCTATTTCAACTTTAAGATGAGGAAACCTTGCTGCCAATCTAGTACTGCATTTAAATTCAGAGTCTAGGTAATAAAGGAGGTTTCATCAGAATAACCATGAAAGTATTTATAGAAAAAGCACAGAGAAGCTACATTATAGTGGTGGGAAAGTGACTGAAGCAGAGATGTCAGGTCAGTACCAATGATATTGCAGATTCTTGTTTGGATTTTATCAAGGATCTCTAAATATATAGCAGTAGCACCACACCATATGTGACAGCTATAGTCAAAGCAAGGAAGACTGGTAAACTTATAAATGTCTAAGATAGATTTTGATAGAAAAAAATTGTCTAGCTCGATACAGTGAACTACCTTTCCTGTGACTGGAGCCAAGATGACAGGTCAGGACCAATAACAATGGAAATATACATACACACACATATATATATATATATATATTCTCTGTATACATTATTTGTGTAGATACAAATATTTAAGTAAATATTCTGTTTATAATAAACAGTATTAACTACATTTATCAGCCTGAATGTCTGAGAAATTTAATAGAAAATATGTGTCCTCAGACAGAAATTGAACCAGTATCCTACATGGAGCTGTCATATAGCCTGACATGCTATACCATTTAGCTACAGAGATAGCATCTGGTTAGCAAAGTGAAATGACTGTAAACAACAACTTTCCCATGATTTTTCTCAAATACTCATATCTGCTCGAAGAACATTTTCTATGAAATTTCTTGAACATTCTGGCTGGTTAATATAGTCAATACCGTTTATTATAAACAGAGAATTTATGTAAATATTTGTATCTATAAAAAAAGTATAATGTAAATATATTAAAATAATAGTTCATTTCATAAAATTAATAAATAGATATATATAATACATAAAAGGTTGAATCAGACCAGGAAACAGTAGTATTAAAAAGTGCATTAACAAAAAAAAAAAAAAAATGTATGTACATTTCAATTTAGTGCCCCCAGCACCGATATATTTATAATACCCTTTATTTTCTTCTCCCCCACCTTCTTCTCCTTCATATCCCCTCCTCCTTTTCTATCACATCTAATGTTGTGCATTTGTTTATTTATGATTTTTTTTTTTTTTTTTTAAATAATATAGTGTTTTTTGTTTTGTTTTTTTTTAAAAAAAAAAAAAAAAGCATTGAGAGTTCAATTGAGAAAAATCTCTCAGGGATACCATAATATTGAAACCAAGGTAGTGGATTCTGCTAATCTGCTAATTTTTTTAAGTTATATATTTTAGAAAATAAGCCGATTCCATTACTTTGTTTTTAACCTTTCAGTATCTTCAGGTGATTTCGGTCAATTGATTTCCTAATGCTTTAATATGAAAAAAATAATATATATATATCATTCATAATTTTTTTTTATTTAAAAAAAAAAAAAAAAATTAAACCATTTGAAAATCAGTTGACAGAAGATACTGAAAGGTCGAAACCAAGGTAGCAGAATCAGCTCATTTCCTAATTTTCTATACTTAAAAGCTCTACATGCTAATTTTTTTCTTTTCATATGTTGACTACTTTTTTAATACAACTGTTTTCTGATCTAATTCAACTCTAACAATTAACATCTTTATTATTATTAATAATATTATATATATATATATATATATATATATATAGCAGAAATATTCTTATTTTTATAATTATATAAAGCTTCAAAACTGTCAGTATTTTTCATGGAACATTCATCAAAGTGTAACAAAATGAAATAATTTGGTTGGGATCCCTTATTGGGCAGACAAAGAGCATGAGGAATGAAATCAGTATAATATACAAAAGTTCAAATTCTCATCAATCAAGAATTTTAATAAACGATGACAGGACTTCACTACTGAAAATCACGTTCACAAAAAAAAAAAAAACAAGACAAAACAATCACTATTCAAAAATGGCTTGTAATATTCCAAGCAGCCAATCCTTATTTAATTTGCAGTAGGCAAAGATGTATAAAAACGAGAAGTAAACTGCAGACATTATGCAATGCTCAGAAACCAACACAGAAAAAAGGAAAACACGTTCCTTTTTTCCTTTTTTGATTGCAATATGATGCCCCTTGGTTGACTTGATCCAGAGTCAGGTCGATATTAGTGGCTTAAAATTAACACTTGACATGTTCCAGTATAAGAGGTGTCTGAACTCTACTTAAAATCTTCACAGTTTTATGCCTTATTGGCTCCATTCCTGTGACACTAAAAGGAAGAGGTCTATTACACCCAAGAATATGGCCACTGGACATCATGTATGAAGGAATCCAAGAAAATGAGTTATTTTGGCAAGAACATGATCTCTGTTATGTGTGGATATGGGGAGGAAGGTTGATGCCATTCACATGGCATCTCTCTGCACAGTTCATGTATATTGACAAATATATATATATATATATATATAAACAAACATGATTTTATACTGCAAAATTTAAGAATTGCCTTAAATAGGACAGAACATCAACATGTTAATACTAAAAAAAGGAGTGGCAAATTTATAAGGAACATTTTGGCCAACTTGTCATCAGAGAAAAATCATTGGCAAAAATGGTTTTATTTATAACACCAACAATGAAAATTGAGTTTTTTTAATTCTTTTTTGTGCTTATTAATGTATAAGAAACCTGGCATCATACAGGCATGAGATTCTGAGAAATGGATAAAAATATTCAAAATTGATGGGTGTATGAATAATTTCTTTATTGACTGTATATATAAACAGGGTACAATGCATAAATGATCTAAATTACACAAAAATGAAAATAACACTGACATCTTATTTTAATAGTTAATATGTGTGGTATGGTGCTGTTGCCAGACATAGGGTCTTACAGCACTACCTCTTCAAGTTATTTGATGTAGGCATCTGTGTTGAGTCTGAGGCCCTATTAGAAGATGAATGGAGGCATAATGTTGCCATCACTAGTGATCACTCAAAGCACCTCTATAATCAGTATTAACTCTTTCCAAATCCTCTGCACTATTCTCAGATTGACACCCAAATACTATGAAATGTTGCTATTGGAACTGCCAATGTGAATGCCAAGCAGTACAGCATGCCATTTCCAAATTTCAATACCAGGAAGAAGAAAATATATATATATATATATATGTGTGTGTGTGTGTGTGTGTGTGTGTGTGTGAAGTAATATAATTTTAAGGTATGCTATATATATATATATATATATATATATGGGATAAAGTGCTCAATATCAAAGATAGAGCATATATAAATATAAAAATGAACAAGTCAACACTTAGATGTGACATACTGTTTCATGCTAAACACAGTTACCAGGCCACATGTGTTGACTTCAATTTTCACACACACACATTATATATATATATATATATATATATATAAAATGTATGTATGTGTTAATTTGAAAGACTGTTTTGAAGTCAGAATTGATGATTTTTTTAGTAGTTTGCTGATAAGAGGCATTTAAGGCAGGTAGGCTTTGTGGTACAGTGTTCAATATTGAAGATAAAGATAAATCAGGAATAAAGTAAAAAACATTTTAGATATATATATATATATATATATATCTGTCTGTACACGTTTTTCATTCAAAGAAGAGACAGCATTCAGCCGAGATAAAGTCTAAAAGTAATAAACTGTAAATAGCCTTTCAGAGAATGGTCATGGCACGTACACCAACCAGGAACAATCAAATGCCTAAGCAAATAAGAAACTGAATTGATCAGGGTGGCCCTAATCAAATACAGAACACTCCCTTTCTAATCATGAGCAGAACCAATTTTATAGGAAATCATTCATTTTTCTTTTTTAGCCAACTGTCTATTATTTAGCTGTAATGAAATGTCACTGTGACGTGACTCATATAGAAGTGGTCACTATCATGGATACAATATGATTGACTTGAAGATAGTACATAATATTACTGAATTGAAAATATATCATGTTTCTATACATGAATAAACTATATATTGAAATTCACATAATTCATATATATTGAATATATATCATGTCATGATTCGAGATGAATTCAGAAGTATTTTTTCATTTTTTTTATCTTAATATTTTAGATGAGAAATTATCATTATACACAAGTTTTTTAACTAGTGTCTTGGCTACAATTACCATAGTAGGCACATGGTAGAGTGATTAAAGGATAAGTATTCTAATCAGAAGACCTGGGTCTGAATTTCATTGTGGTTGATATGTAAATATTGGCTCGATATGATCCAACCTGTGGCAATATTAGGAAGTACCTGAAAACTACAGCAAGTTTTGATCGAAACCTTGTGAGTGAAATTGGGTAGGCAAAACTGTTTCAAAACAATCAATGGTTATACTCGCACAAAGTCACAAGTTATGATTGAGGATTTGAGAATACTGGACCTACTTTCCTGACAAAGAAACTATAACTAAAGATGAATATAATTTACAATTGAAGACACACAAAGATCCCTGAGTTGGAATCTGCAACAGGGATTAGCTAGCCACCTGAGTAGACAGATATGCTTAAAAAATAGCTATTATTATTATTATTTCCAGGAATTCTGAACCAAACCATTTCTTCAAATCAATGAGGTTAGATGACTTTTCACATTCTGCTGTTCATTCCAGAGGATACCTTGTTTCAGTTAATTCACCCTTGCAATATTGTTGGTCTCTTCAGTGTGTGATTTTAGTCCCTGGGTTGCCTTGAGTAGAAAGTAAAACAAATTATATCATTTGATTCAATGGAAGAGAAGTCAGATTACTGGGAGCCAAATTTAAACAGTAGTAAGCAAACATGTGTAATGTACCCCCTGCATCTATAAAAAAAACCCAAAAAATGAAGAATGGGCAGACAAAGTATTCATAATGGCAAGATACTTTCTGGATTCCATATATCATCTATTGTAATTTTGTTATTTTTTATAATTTTATAAAATTTTTGTGTGTTCTGCTTACTGAAAATCTTTCCATAATGTTCATTACTTTCTATGAATTCCAAACTAAGATTGAATTGTTCCATCAACTAAATGAAAATATGCATAATATTAGTCTTGAATCTTTTTGAATATTTTTTCATTACATTTTACATCATCCTGATATTTCATTAATTCCCATCAGACAGTGCCTGGATATCCACAAAGCCCCTTGTCTGATACATAGACCTTAGATTTTGATATAATGGAATATGCGTACGCCTGTATTCCCCCTCTCTGGAATATGATTGGCTGGTGTTCGTCATAGGTACGACAGAGTCAAAGCTTTAGTCTGAGAGCTAAGTCTATAAGGACGCCCATTGGACTACACCATTTATCTACACTTCTTACCTGTGACTACGACGCGTACCAGTCGATTACTGCTACCGTATTCTACTTGGTTAAAGTAGCCAAAACCACTTAACTATTTCAATCAAATATATCCCTTTCCAGGACATATCAGATTCTCATCTCTGATATCTGAGACACTGCCCACACAACTAGAGTGGGTGTTTATATATCCATGTCATCCAGTTCGTTTGCATGCTTGAAATCCAATGTGTAGCTTTGAAGCCACATGATTCTGCAGTCAAATACCAGGAGGCTATCTTGCCTCAACACTGCACCAGATTTCCTTGCTGGCCTGTTGTGATCTTAAATGCAAATTCCATTCTCCCATGATAGTACAAATTGTATCATTGAATCATCTCCCAAATCTTTTTAATGATTCAAATAGTTTCTATCGATAAATGTCAAAGTTTCAAGTAGAATATGATGCATATTTGCTGACAGTTGTGACAGTTATACAATACACAAGACATAAATACATTCATTTTTTTTTTTTTGTGCTGAGTGTCCACTTGTAATATCTCAGCATATCATCTCCAACTGACCTGATCCATCATATCTGTTTTTAGTTCTCCCAGATTTTCAATGCCAATATTTTATTTAAGTGTATCTGGGAACATCAAAGTCTTTTATTCCATCCTGAAGATGGTTACCATAAAAAACAAGTTTTGATACAATTTCTTCTGGATGGCATAAGCAAAATGTCCAGCAAGCTTTCATCCTTTTGAGCATATGAAATGGTATCAATTGAAAGTATTAAATTAAACTGATTTCAAATTTTACTTAAAAGTCTGTCTTGATTGAATAGAAGATATTTTTTTGGAACCAGTTATAGAAACGTTTTTTAAAATCAATTTGATCAGTCTGATAATGACTTTGTGCCTTACCAATATCTCCATTGTTATATCCTCTGCTTGCTTATATTCTATTGTAGACATCAAACTTAAATTGAAATAACTTAACTAAACTTAATTAAAATATCTATAATTCCTTCCAGGTGTTTAAACCACTTGACTATTCCAGATAATCACAGACATGCTTTCAAATGTCTTTGTGATGTCTTTGTGATGTCTTTGTGATGTCTTTGTGATGTCTTTGTGATGTCTTTGTGATGTCTTTGTGATGTCTTTGTGATGTCTTTGTGATGTCTTTGTGATGTCTTTGTGATGTCTTTGTGATGTCTTTGTGATGTCTTTGTGATGTCTTTGTGATGTCTTTGTGATGTCTTTGTGATGTCTTTGTGATGTCTTTGTGATGTCTTTGTGATGTCTTTGTGATGTCTTTGTGATGTCTTTGTGATGTCTTTGTGATGTCTTTGTGATGTCTTTGTGATGTCTTTGTGATGTCTTTGTGATGTCTTTGTGATGTCTTTGTGATGTCTTTGTGATGTCTTTGTGATGTCTTTGTGATGTCTTTGTGATGTCTTTGTGATGTCTTTGTGATGTCTTTGTGATGTCTTTGTGATGTCTTTGTGATGTCTTTGTGATGTCTTTGTGATGTCTTTGTGATGTCTTTGTGATGTCTTTGTGATGTCTTTGCAAAGCATCTGCTGATATTTCTGAGATGAGGTATTATGTACACTATTTACATTATTCAGACTATTGTCCTCATCTTTGTTGCAATATTTATTACATTTCCTTGTTCTCAAGGACACATGGGTTGGTTAGATACAGTGACAGGACCCAAATAGTGTGAGTTCAATACCAAGTTAAGGTGGTGGAGAACTTGGAGAGGGGAATTAACAGGAGATAACTGACATCCATTAAAAACATGGCATATGGAACTAGAACAGTCTACTCCAGTGAGCGAAATAAAGGGTTCAGTTTGACATTCCAACCACCTGAAGAAGGCTGGAGCATACAACGGCTGAAATGTTGTAATAAATAAGGTGACAAAGATGAGAACAATAGTCTGAATAATGTAAATAGTGTACATAATGAAGCAAAACATTTTTACATATTTGTGATAGGATATCTTTGGTTCTTCTTCTCAAATGTATTTTCTGGAAACATTTTGGTTTTTGCATTACTGAGAATTGCATTCTTGAATATTCTTACTTTGATCCAATGTATTTTTTGAGTTTCTTTGTTAAAGTGTAATGTGACTTCCAATTGTATCGATTTGATGATGATGCAATCAGCTTTAAAAAGGTGAAGGTCTGTTGGTTTCAATCTGCATTGGAATGATTGCAAAAAATCATCCCCTTCCCAAATTTATAGACAAATTATACAGATGCAAGCTGGGAGGTCTTCCTAGCCAATAAAATGGACTACTTCCTAGTCTTGTCTGCCATATTTTTGTTCTTTTCCTAAAGTCAGAACGCAACAATCACTTTAACATTTTAGTATGTTAACAAAATTCTATTCAAATTTCTATTCTTTTTACCTTGTTACTACTGTTGCTTTGCATAGTTTTAGCTTGTATATATATATATATATATATATATATTGTTTGCTTAATATTATTTTGCTCTGTTCTTTTTGTTACTGCTTATTAGAAACTTAATTCCATTTGTTGGGCATTTTTGACTAATACACTGTCCAATTACTCAACAGGTTTACTTAAAATTCAGTAGTGAATTATTTTAAAAGAATTTGCTTGGAATAAAATTGCCAATATACTTTTAAAGCATACTTTCTGGAAAATATTGTGCAGATCTCTAGCTTCAGAATTACTTAATCAAATATATTTTTAGGCTTTGTCAGAGAGAGAGAGTTTGAGGCAATAGTCTTATGTTGTCTTTTTTTTATTCAATGAAACATTATCATTATCCATAATAATTCTTGTTTAGACTCATTGTATATAGATCTCTTAGAGATAATTTGTTTGAATTTATAAGATGAACAGTATATTTTTATTTAAATTATTTCACCCCAATAAAGCCACTAAGACACAAGAGGTTATTGAGTGTTAGAAAATATGAGAAAAAAAAACATTAGTAAGAAAAGAGAATATTAAAAGAACAAGACAACAGAAGATAATGATTGACTTTGCATTTACATTTTTGAAGATCAAAGTTGACTGGGAAGCAAGGAGCCAGAAGAGTTCCACAAGTGAGAAGTGTAACAGAAGAAACCTTTAGCATAGAACTTAGGATTACATCTAGCAATTTCAATTGTAAAATGATGAGACCTTGCCACCAATCTAGTACAGTGCTTAAATTCATAGAGTCTAGGTATGATAGAGGAGAGTACATAAGAACGATTACCATGAAATTATTTATAGAAAAGGCAAAGGGAAGCTATGTTACAATAGTATAAAAGTGACTGAAGCCAAGATGCCAGGTCAGGACCAATAACATTGCTGACTCTTCTTTGGTCTTTTATCAAAAGTCTCTAAATATATAGCAGGAGCACCAGACCAGATGTTTTTTGTCATCATTAATTTTCTTATTTCTGTTATTAATGATAAGAACTTCATTTCAGAAACTCAAACAAATTAAAATTATTACATCTAATATGACTATTTTAAATAACGGAATGGAGAAGAAAAGAATATGGCTTGTTTGAATGATGTCTACTGGTTCAACATTTGTAGCTTCAAAGTTGCAAGTCCAAACCTTTCCAAAAGCTGATTTAATTTTTTATCTAAACTACTTATGTAATGTTTCTACCCCCACCCTGCAAAAAAAAAAAAAAAAAAAAAAAAAAAAAGAAGAAAGAAAAATTTAAGAAATAGTCATAACAGATGGACATTTTTTTTTTTTTTATATATATAAAAGACAGTTTTTATTATCAAAAATGTCTTTTGTATCAAGAACTCATTCCCTCAAATGTGTTTGGGTTAAAATTTGAGAAATTATTTTGCCTGCTCATTTCTATTTAATAAAAAACTAAATCTGTTTTTATTTTTTTTTTAATAAATTAAAAGAGGTACTGCTGGCCTAGAAGGATGAGTGGGTAGCCAGCCCTGGTCAAATGAGTAGTGCTCACAAGGCATGTCTTCATCTCATTCCCATCCATCAACTATAAGTTAAATAGCAAGGTAGATTGGACTTTCTAGTCTTGGGTGGCAACCAATCTAGAAAATAGACAATTCTGAATTGCAAACTATGGAGAAGGCAATTAAAGCCACTCCATTATCTTTGCTAAGAAGTCATGGATGTTCAATGATGATAAAGAAAAGAAACTTAAGAGTCGTTCTCCCTTCATCCTGAAGACAATAGGAAATCCTGCCACTAGCTTTCCAAAGAATACATGTTAATTTACAGATAATAAAAGAAAAAGAAATCTGTGGAGACTCATGAAGACCTATGCCCTGAAGGGATGCATCTTTCTTTTTTTTTTGTCATTTCACTTCAAGCAAGGTAACAATGACACTAGAACGTAGTTAGTTCCAGGGTGTGAAATTGAATGAGAAAATTGAAAATGAAAAGGACTGAGAAAGGGACAAAAAAAGGAAAAGGCTACAAGAAGACAGAAGATAGTGACTGATGCTGATTTAAACTTTTAAAGATTTGAGTTATCAGGAAAGCAAGAAATTGGAAAGTTACACAGGTGGGAAGTGTGAGAAAAGAAACTGTTAGAGTAGAAATGATGGTTGTATTGAGCTAGTTCAACAGTAAAATGCCGAAAACTAGTTGCCAATCTAGTATTCTTAAATTCATGTCGTCGAGGCACCAGGAAAAATTCTGAGCAGTTACCATAAAAATAGTTGTAGAATAGGCAGAGGGAGTCACATCATGTCACATTAGTGAGAAAGTGACTGGAGATGAGATGCCTGGTCAGGATTGATTGTATTGCAGACGCTTCTCTGGATTTTGTAAAGAATCTTTAGGTGCATAGTAGGAGCACCAGACCAGATATGGCAACAATATTCAATATGCAGACAAATGGTAGAACTAAAAATGTGCAAGACGTATTATGCTGAGAAAAATCTTTTGGCATGAGGGAGTGAACCAACCTTCCTCGCAACAGATATAGCAATTGACTTGATATAGTTGCTCCACTTCATGTCAGTTGAAAACGTGAAGCCAAGAAGGTGTAACATGTTGCTCAACTGGAAATTGGTAACCTAATGGTTAATATTTTGGAATCAGTGAGCTAAGTTTAAACTCTGGCTAAGACAGTGTTCATTGATGACCTTGAATAAGTCATAAATCCATTTTTTCTCTCCTTGCTGACAATATATGTACATAGTACTAAAGAATCCAATCAGAGAAGGAATACTTTGAATTCAAGATCAAGAATAAAATCTAATCCTTCCACTATTGAAAAATGGCTAAAGAAATAATAAGTGGAATTACAATTCCACCCTTTATATTAGGTTGGTGCAAAAATATCGTTTTTTGACGTATTTTTTAACGTCAAAAAACGATATTTTTGCACCAACCTAATAGTACACAAGCTGAATAACTAAGTGGACCCAAGATGAATAATTGAATTTCCATCATATTGCTTGACCAAGAAGCCCTGCCAAAAAATACTAATGTTTGGTTAGTTCATTAGATTTTTAGGAGTGGATCAGGCTGTGTTATGTCGTAAATTGGAAGGATTGACACACACATAGAAAATAAGTAGTTTATTCCAGAGAATAATATGGTTTACGGCTGAAAACACAGACTAATTTAATAAACAGTTAATTGTTAACACCTCTCCCTCAGTAAGAGAGAGTGCAATTAAATAGTCTTAGACTTGTGGGGGTGTTCAACTACTCCACAACAGGCTGAAAACCCTTCTATATTCTAATAGAATGTTCAGAAAAACAAGCTTCATTAAGTCAGCAAAATCCAAATCATGTTTTGTTGATGAAATAAAATGCACAAATTGATTTTTCATAATTATTTTCATAATCTCTATTTGAAAATTGTTAAAAAACAATTAGAAGAAAATTATTATATTTTATCTATAAGGTGTAAGTTAAGGGAATTTGAGCAATGTGCACAAACTGAATGTAGTAGAGACTACCTAAACTTTAGCTTGCCTCCTGTCCTACAAAAAAGGGAGAGGAATAGGGGCATGAGGAGAATATTTTTGTAAGGGTCAAGTTTTAAAATTTTGTGCAGCATCTCATGTGAGACGTAATCCATTCAAACAAAAATTATTTAGAGTTAAGATTAAAAATGATAATTTAAAAGGTGATATGAGTAAAGAACAGGTGTACAGATTATTGTTTCAAAAAAAGAGAGAGAAAAATAAAAAGGTGGAGGGGGGCGTGGCAGAAGACGAGAGGGATATAAGAGGACGGGGGCGTGGCAGAAGACGAGAGGGATATAAGAGGACGGGGGCATGGCAGAAGACGAGAGGGATATAAGAGGACGGGGGCATGACAGAAGACGAGAGGGATATAAGAGGACGGGGGCATGGCAGAAGACGAGAGGGATATAAGACGACGAGAGGGGAAGAAGAGGACGGGAGACAGAAGACGAGAGGGGAAGAAGAGGACGGGAGACAGAAGACGAGAGGGGAAGAAGAGGACGGGAGACAGAAGACGAGAGGGGAAGAAGAGGACGGGAGACAGAAGACGAGAGGGGAAGAAGAGGACGGGAGACAGAAGACGAGAGGGGAAGAAGAGGACGGGAGACAGAAGACGAGAGGGGAAGAAGAGGACGGGAGACAGAAGACGAGAGGGGAAGAAGAGGACGGGAGACAGAAGACGAGAGGGGAAGAAGAGGACGGGAGACAGAAGACGAGAGGGGAAGAAGAGGACGGGAGACAGAAGACGAGAGGGGAAGAAGAGGGCGGGAGACAGAAGACGAGAGGGGAAGAAGAGGGCGGGAGACAGAAGACGAGAGGGGAAGAAGAGGGCGGGAGACAGAAGACGAGAGGGGAAGAAGAGGGCGGGAGACAGAAGACGAGAGGGGAAGAAGAGGGCGGGAGACAGAAGACGAGAGGGGAAGAAGAGGACGGGAGACAGAAGACGAGAGGGGAAGAAGAGGACGGGAGACAGAAACAGAGGGGATGAAGAGGCGGCGACAAAGAGCAAAACAAGAAGAGTTGGTGAAAAAAGCGATAAGCAACAGATGGAGTTAAAAAGGCAAGAAGTAGAGGGAAAAAAGATGGACAAGAGGTAGGGGGGTAGAGAAAGAGAGTAGAAAGAGGTGAAATAATATGATAGGGGGTATATTAGAGGTAGTTAAATTGAGCAAGGGAGAAGCAGTACAAAACTGAGTGTGATTGAATGAAAAAAAACAAAAAAACAAAGATATACAAAAATAATTCTTTTCAATCTCATTTCCAAAGACAAAATAGATATAAATTCCTTTGTTTTACGACTGGTATTGCTATTAAAAACTACAATGTCACCATTATCCAGCATTTAAACCATAGCATGTCATATTTCTTTCTATCACTTTCCAGTATGCAGTAAGTAAAGTCTTGGTGACATAACCAAAGGATTTTCCACATTTCTACATTGGACAACAATCATATTTCTACAATTAAGAAATAATTTCTATATTGTTTGTTTAATAAAAGAACTTTCTACAGGGACTCACATTGAAATTTATTTATGACAGTCCAACTTTGTAACTGCCTAAATATTCATGAGGGGATCCAAGTTCTGATCCCCTTTCATATGTTGTTTACTATTTCAATATTTTTCTTTTTCAAAATGTCTGATAGTGTTTTGACTATTTTCCTCTTGTTCTATTTTCTTGTATAGGTCATTGTTTAATACCTATCTAGTTCCCTAGCCATTGTGAGTTCAATCCATTGACCTGGTAGTAATTAAAAGTTACACACTCTGGTTCATTGAAAGAAATGAACAAGCAACATGAAGATGAATGAAATTGGTAAATACTGACTGATATGAAATATTTCCTAACCATGGAAAGCAGAACAAGAAAAATCTCCTGTGAACTAAAGAAATAGTTCAGTTCATAATCCAAAGATGGTCACCAAGTAGATTGATAGACTCCTAAAGAAAAACCAAGAAGTAAAATGGACAAGTCATTATGAGTATAGCAACCCAGATGAAAATCATGGTCCATATAATAAATCTTATAATAGTATTTATCTAGTACTTATTTCCATGTGTTTATTACACAATATATTTTTTAACCATTATTAACTTTTACGTCTGATAATCCAAATGTTTTTAATTACTTAGCCCAAAACTAAAGGAATCTCTGGTCCAGCTTACAAAACAGCAATGATAATTTTGAAGAAATAAATTTGAATTCCTCAATTGACTTAATGGAACTTCAAAATCTCACTAAATCATATTTGGGTTATAGTTCCAATTCCAGCCAAAAGAATAATTTGGACTGAAACTACAATTCAGCACTGAAAACTGAGTTCTTCAAATCACACATTCCATAGAACTTCAAAACTTCAGGTCACAAAAGTTCTCACTAACTTTGATTCCTTGGCATTTTGAAGAAATAAAATTGATTTTCTCAATTCACAAGTTTTGGAGAAAAATTTTAAAACCGAATGTGTAAAAAAAAAAAAAAAAAATTCAAAGTTTTTGTGTTACTTTAAACACAATATAAATTAAAAACTTAAAATCACTAATTTTTTTCAGTTATTTTAAAATTTGAATTTTTAACTGTTCCCTCCTCATCTAGACACAAATCCCAATGCTGGATGTTCAAGCACCAGATAAAGGGCAGATCTTCAATCCCAGGATCTTCTGGATTCTAAAAAAGTATATGTCTATGTAGAGCAAGTGTGACCCATGTTAGAGGGCTTTCAAACACACAGACAGAATTTGCTATTTATTTATTTAGAAGATTTACATATCAATCTATAGTGTGAAGATTGTGTGGACCAGAAATAAAATTATTTAACAATGAAATTTTATACAACATTAATTTTTATAAGCCAAGCCAAATATATAATATAAGATAAAAAAAAATAATTCAATAAAAAAATTTAGTTAATAATTAAAAAAAAACAAAAAACAAAAAAAAACAGGTAAATAATTATCTTAAAGTTTTATGGCACACCATTTTGGAAAACTGTAGTGATATAAAGCTTGGAGTCTCCAGTTTGAAAAAGGTTTATATAAAAATGCCTTGAATATGAAATATGATAATCCAACAATAATATTGTTGGTAGTATTTTTTTTTACAATAGAACTTAGAATATGGTTAATGGTAAAAGATCATTTAATGAAAGATGTGAGGGTAGAAACTATTATTAAGGATCAAAATTCCAACAGTAAATTTGTAAAAATAATCCACAAAAAGAAGTCAAGAGTAATAGAGAAACATCTATTAATAAGTTGAAGATTGATTAGCAAAAATAGGTTATTCTGGAGTCATGATTTGGTTGGAAAAGTGTTCAAGTATTCAGCAAAAGGTTGAAAATGAAAAAAAAATGAAAAGAAAAAGGACTTCTGTCGCCTCTTGGAACATTGAAGGGAAAAGTGCAGACTGAAAGGTCAACTTAACTCAATAACAGTTCTTCCTGATGTTTTGTCAATACTAAAGAAAGAAAGAAATCCTATTTTTGTATCTAGACTTGCATCTGTTGACGACCTACATGATTTAAAAGATAACTAGCCCTTCAGGCTATCTGATAAGACTCAGGGAAGATCTATCTACAAAGATTCTTATTGACATAAGAAATCTGAATAATTTAAAAAATTTTCATATCTTTTCTTTGATATAAAAAATAGAAATACTTGTTTATGGACAAACAAATAAAACCAGAAAAAGATAACAATTCACTTGTATTCCATAAGACGTAAATTTAAAATTACAGATATGTTTCTACAAAGATATTAGGACGAAATTAAATAGAACTTTTTATATTGTAATTGATAACTTTAACCTACTTGATAATGATTCTGAAAAATTGATAATTGATAATGATTCTGAAAAAAGAATACCTGCTCGGCCCGGTGGCTAGGATCAAAGTGTAGTATCTGCACTTTGTGAGCTGCCGGGCCAGGTGTCTGTCGAACTCTCAGCTTGCAGAGAGGAACCCGGACGAAGCTCCACCAAAGGGTAGGGTTTCGTTGAGGGGAGGTTGACGGAACTGGCCCGCCTCGGCGGGTTTGGATGGTTATTTATTTTTGGCTGGGCCTACGGGCTCGGAGATACCCACATTAAAAAGGCCTTGTGCCACATTTGATCCTCGTGGGTGGATTGATAAAAATAAAATAATGATTCGATAGTTTAAAATACAAGAATTAAAACATTATAAACTGTTTCCTTATATTAAAAAGGATTATGAACTATTTTTGTTTATAACTTTAATTCCTGTTCTTTTATTCTTTCTCCTTAATTTTTTTTTTTTATATACTCTCACATGTAGTAACACCTTGTGTGTGGGGAGCTTTGTCTTCCTTGAGGTGAAATGATTAAAAAATATAAATGATCTGCATTTTCTTAGAAAATAAACACTCAACAGTGTGTGACGGACGCAGATAGCCCAAACATGCATACATGCATATATTAAGGTTAATTTCCGCCTGGCAACAGAAAAAGTCATGTGGAAGTCTTGAGACGTTTTGGGAAAGCAAGTCAAGAGATTGACTGACCCAATTACCTGTAGCAGCAGATGTCTAGACAGAAGCTAGACAGGGGACTGATGTAAGCTGGAAAAATGCAGGACACGTGAGAGTTAGAAAATTACTTGTGAGTCAGTTGCTGTCTTGTCTTTGAAGGAGCAAGACTCGAAATTGAAACACTGATAACTTATGAACGGAAAGATGAGACTCATTTGATAATGATGGAACTTGTCAGATTCATTCCAGGCAACCCAGGACAAGAAATATAAGAACATGTATTTCTGTTCGATAACCCCAAATTGAAGACGATAGCTCGCGTTGTTTATCATAGAAGACACAGAGAAATTTGTACACTGAGAATACAGCCTGCATTTGAAGAAAGAAAACCAGACAGGAAGAAAGTATATATCTCTGTTACAAGCTGAATTATGTAAAGAAGAAAGAAAAAGGAAAACCAGAGAGGAAGAAAGTGTATATCCCTGTTGCAGTTGAGTCGTGTTTGAAACTGAACTGTATTCAGAAGAAGAAAGAGAGAAAGAAAAAAAGAAAACCAGAGAGAGGAAGAAAGTGTATATCTCTGTTACAGCCGGACAGTGTGTGAAATCATATTTGTGTCAAGAAAAGAAAGAAAGAGGAAACGCGAGAGAAAAGAAAGGACAATGATAAAAAAAAGAGAACTGAATATAAAGATAAATAATCATATATTTTGGACCCATGTTAGAAAGATACACATGCATCCATAAATATTATGTTCTTACAAACACCTTTCCACATGTCAAAATAATAATATGTAACCCCTACCCCATCTCTTTTGGTTATGCGTTGATTTCTGCATTCGTAGTTATTCATACTTATATTTTTGTCCGTTTGGATTCAGTTGAATCCATTTGGAGTTAGGCGAATTTTGATATCCCAACGTAAGTCTTGAGATCTGGTCGTCGGATGCTTTTACTCATGCTTATATTTTATTTTCTTTTAATATTTTGTATATCTGTACGTATTAAAGTTCTTGTAACAAAATTCGCTAAGCCTTATCGTTCATCCTTGAATTGTGGATCAGTATTCATGTTGAAACCGAAGCGAACCTGGGAAAAGATTATTGTTCGATTATCCTAATCAAACAGTGGTCTTTAAAATATTTTTGTTAACTAATTGTCCATTGTCATGATTTGGGAGAGATAGCCTGTATCTCTCCACAGATGTGATAATGTATATATCTTCTGGTCGGCGTATAATCGCCTTATAAACCCATTCGTTGACTAGGGCATATGACAAGTGTTTCTTTATGGAAAAAAACATCATCAACTGTGTTTCTTTATGGAAAAACACCCCATAAAACATTACAAATTGCATTTTTTATAAATTTAATAGAATTATATATCAACACATACTGACTTATGTACCATATCCATCAGCTCTCTACAACTTCCTCTATCCTTTCTATCTTTTAGCAACGTTTGTCTTTTCACTAACCATTTCAATCCTTGTTCTATCATCATTTTACACAACCTCCTAAGTTAATTTTCTCATTTGTCCCCTCTATTCCTCTTTCCTTCAGTATGTCCTGTCATATAGGAAGATTGATATTACATTATTACAGTTCATCACTCTTTTCATTGTTTTAATGAAATTTTTCTATTTCCTAATACTTTGCTTAGCTTTTGGAAGGCATTTTGTTACACCAGTGCACTATTGGATTTTGCTATAACATTTTCTATCCCCTGTTAAAATACTTCAGAGATATTTAAATTTATATACTTGCTTGATTTTGACATCTCCAATTTGTAGCCTGTATTTTGGGTGGTTCCTTTTACTAACAACCTCTCTCTTACAACTGATAGTTCTTTCTTCTCCAGTGTTATTAACTTAAGGAAAATGGATACAAAAAAGACAATTGTACTTAGAAGAGAGCTGACATTTATGGGACACATAATGAGAAAAGAGGGCTTGGAGAATTTGGCACTCAAAGGGCATATTTAAGGTAAAAAATGGGCAAGAGAGAAAACTCAATACCTAATAAGTTTGTGCAAATAGATGATAGAACAGGGACTGGGAGAGATAGTAAGGGAACAACCATTGCTTAGAGCTTCAAAGAGCAGGGAGTTATGGAGAACCATGATCACACATGCCTTAGTGGGACATGGCATATTATAGAATAAAAAGAATTCATAATAAGAGAATTACCTGGAAAATAATCAGCTATTTACAATTTTAACAGGTAAAATAGCCAATCTAGAATAATAGTATTTCAGTTTTCTTCAGAGTGTATATCTTCAGGCTTTACATGCAGTCGTTCCACTTTCCAAAACTATCTACAAAGTCCCCTTTTGGAACTGCCATTTGTTACCTTATCTTATTCTCCTAAATTTCAAGAGGAGATTTTACCTCTTGGAAAAGCCAGAAGTCACAGGGAGTTAACTCTGGTGCAGCTTATAGACATAGGGATACAATAACTTAGTAAAAGAAAATATACACAAAACTTGAAAAATATATTCCCTCAGTAATCATAAAGCTACGGGCTCACTCAAAGACATCTAGGTGTTAAATGCATAATCCAGTAGGAGAAGGACCATTTGCTTATGCACAGTAAGGTCCCCATTTAAAGTCATGCCACCAGTTCTCAAGACATTTAAAATGGCTGGATACATTCTAGATACACCTTGTATATGTGAAGTACCTTGGTGAAAGAAAATGTCCTGAATTTTTCCTTTGCATACAGTGGGAAGAAACTGTCAAGAAAAAAGATTCTGGATTAGATAACTTTGAAAATAAAAACTCAAATTAGGTAAATAAAATGTGCTTATATTGTCACCATTTATTTTTTTTAAATTTGTGCATGCACATTGTTTATTTTTGCTGACTACACAGTATAGTAAGGTCAATAGGACACCATCTGTGAGATAAAGACAACCATGACATAATTCACTTCACCAGAAATTTGGACACTGCATACTGTACTGCTTGGTATTCACACTGGAAGCTGCAATACAAATATTTCAGAGATTTTTTTTTTTTAATTTGAGGACAGTGCAGAGGATTCAGAAAGAGTTGAATGAGTCTAAATGGTGATTATGAAGGTATAGCAGCCCAGAGACTGATGTGAAAAGAACTGAATTTGTTGGTGAGGACTTCAGACTCAATACAGAGGCCTACATCTAGTGGCTTGAGGAGGTACTGCTGTCTGGGTCAAGAGGGTGGCTGATGGAAGACCTTATGTCTGGCAACAGGACTGTACCATACCACACAAGCAGGAGAACCCAGTCATGTCTGTCAGGCAATTTTTGTGACCATATCACCTCTTACATCTGGCCACCTAACTCTCCAGATTGCAACTCCCTTGATTATTATGTGTGGAGTGCAGTTGTGTGAGAGACTATCAAAACTCCTTGTGAAACCAAAGATGAATTGAAGGCAAGGATTATGGCAGCATTCACCAACTTAAACAAGGAAACCATCCATAAGAGTGGCAGGAGATTTTGAAATTGTCTGGAAGCTGTGGTTGAAGCCAATGATGATTTTATTGAATAAATTTACTCTTTAGCATTTCAAAATATTTTTAAGTAATTTTGATAAATATATATATATATATATGGTGCGATAGATAAATTTTCATCGAAATTATGCAAAAATGAAAACACCAGCATCTCATTTTAACAGATATATTTAGCAAAATTACACAAAATTATCTTAAAATATAAGTACATTTTATTCAGCTAATGTGGGTCCTTATTTTCCAAGTTATTTTCCTAGGAATCTAGAATCTGTTTTCTTGGGAGTTTCTTTCCACAGCACTTAAAGGAAGAATTCAGGCATTTTCTTTCACCAAGGTACTTCAAGCATCTTATGTGCAACAACTTATCAAATCTGTCATACAGAGAATTAAATTCAGCAACAACTTTCATCTAAAGAATGCTACACTTATTAAAAGAGAAAGTAACTTACTTAAAAGGAAAATTCTTGAGAGTGCTGCTATTGAATCTTATCAAAATATTAATCTGCACCCTAAATTTTCTCAAATTCCTTTCCTGAAAGAAATACTCTTTTCCCAAGTCAACATACATGTCTATAAAACATTTTTCAAATAAAGAGAAAATAGTTAAATTCAAGACCTATTATTTAAAATACATAAACTAATCCCAAACCAAAATAATATAAATAGTAATTACATCATAATAAAAAAAGAAAAAAAAAAAAAATCAACAACACTTACTCAGTTTTGTTTATTAGACATTAAATTATATCACTTCGCATCCTCCATAATTTACCTTGACTTTCAGTTAGCCTGATGCATAGTTATTAACATTCTTAAATTTAAAAATTTTGTAAAACTTACATTTTTACTTCTGTTTATAAATACTTGTTGCAAAATAAAATCCTTACATTTGCCTTGATAAAGTCTATCAAAGAACATAACACATTAACTAAGAAAAGTTTTCCTTTCATCTTTATTCATATCGTCCTTTGACAGATATATTTTTAGTTCTGAGATTTTTATATACATGTATGTATGTATGTATGTATGTATGTATGTATGTAAAAAGGAAAGTATCAGCCAAATTACGTAGCCATTGATAATAGAGGAAGCTGAGGAGAAAGCTGAGAATCATTGTAACTGGGAAAAGTGTTAGTAGTTAGTATGGAAGTACTAAACATATAAAGAAGCCATATAAGGTATTCATTGAAGCAATGGACATCCTTAAACACTTTGCCTATGTTAGTAATTGGAGTTAACAACCACAATGCCACTTATGCCAAAAGGTATATTTTTTCAAATCCGGGATATTTTAAATCAATATCTTCTATTACCTCAAATTCCCCACTTTAAAAAAAAAAATAAAAAATATACAAACATGAGGTTGTTATTCTTTTACTTAGAGAGATTATAGCTGAAATTCTGTCTTGGCAATAATGGTAGGACTTAGTTTGGTGCCATATATTGACATCTATATTAAAAGAATATGCTGAATAATAACAAGAGCATACAATTAATCCTTTTTGAGATTTACATCCAACATAATTGTTTATGTCAACATGGGGTAGCTCTATAGTTCTGTTGACTATGCAATGGGTAAAGAATTATAGTTGAATTTCTCTGAGTTGACCCCACTTAGATTCAAGGATGATGGAAAATTATTTTTATGAAAAAGAGAGAGAGGAAAAAAAAAAAAAAAAAAAAAAAAAAAAAAATCAGCATTTTGTTAATTTTTCTGGATATTAAAGGAAAAGCTTTAATTTTCTGGTTTATTTTTCATAATTTTCTGAACAACCAATATGAACATATACAATATGCTAATCATAACTAAATTTAACTTTATAAATTCTACAGAAAAATACATTATTATTTCTAATTAATGAATTTTGCAAAAAGTTGGTGTTAAGATTCATTTTTATATTTTGGGGTAAAGTTTTATTAGTTTTAAAAATTCTAGACTGACTTTGGGTTTGACACTCTCAAAGAGGGCTGTTGAAGTATTTTTGTATAGGTGTCAGTATTTTGCAGTTAATAAAAAAAAAATTTTGGCAGGGAGTACTTCTTGATAGTTTAGGTATTTTGAAGGGTCTTCATTTGTTTTTTTTGTTTGATTGCTGGAAAGAGCAATGATATTTTCCCAAGATTTTATAACTTTCAACTGAGAGCAGCACTGGCTACTCAATGAATGAATGCTGACTGTTTCCTTATAATATTACCTTTACATCTATTCTAAGGTTATTTACTAAATGCCCGTCATGTGTTCACCAAGTAAACTTCACAAGTCGTTGTAAGTTTAATCTTCAAAGTACCATGATAGTAACTAAATGCTGAAACCATCTAACACTGAATATAAAGACAACAAAAACACCACTGGTAGCTTAGTGGATATAGGGGTTGATTAAATATTTTACTGTAATTTTAGTGAACACGAGTTCAATCCCTGAATCAAGTAGTGAAACCGTGGATCAGTAAGAATGAACAATAACTGGCATTAAAATAATACAATAATCAACAAGGGATTCTTGGTGGCCAGAGAGTACTTGGTTGAAATGTTATGACAACAAGTATGAAGATAACAGTTTAAAATACTAATCTCAAAAAATTAAACAAAAATTATATATTATGAAATTTTAACTTTTTGGTAAAATGAACAAAATTTAAAGAGTATTTTATAATGTCTAATGGAGCTGAACATTATTTTTATGTTTAGATGCATTTAAACTGATCAAATTTTATTTCAGAGAACAAATAATTAAATTTTGTTTGATTAAAACCCTGCTAACATGGAAGTACCCAAGAATCATTTGAGGCACATAATGCTTTATGAGTTCAAGAAAGGAAACTCAGCAGCCAAAGCAGCTAGAAATATCCACTCAGTTTATGGAGAGGAATGTGTGAATGAAAGAACTTGCAGAAGATGGTTTGCAAAATTCAGAGGTGGAGATTTCACCCTTGAAGATGAAGATCGAACTGGATGTCCAGTTGAGTTTGATGAAAAGCTTCTTGAAGCAGCCCTTGAAGAAAATCCTGCTTTATCAGTTGAGGAATTGGCAGTGGTTCTCAGTTCAAACCATACAACTGTTCATCATCATCTTCAACTTCGAAAAGTTCCTAAACTTGGAAAATGGGTGCCTCATCAATTGTCTGAAAACAACCTCAAATCCAGAGTTGACATCTGCTCTTCTCTCCATTCTCGCCAACTTGTTTTACCTTTTTTGGATAGACTTGTGACTGGCGACGAAAAATGGATTTTTATCGAAATGTTAAGAGTCGTAGACAGTGGCTTGGTAAAAGGTGAAGGACCCCAGCCACAGCCGAGAAGGGAACTTCATGGGCAAAAGGATCTTCTTTCAATCTGGTGGGATTGCCAAGGAATAATCCACTTTGAATTTTTACCACCTAATGCAACAATTAATGCTCAAATATACTGTCAGCAATTAGAGCATTTGAACCAAGCTTTGAGAAAAAAAAGACCTGCTCTGGTGAATCAAAAAAATAAATGCAATGTAAATTGCTATCTGTTTTCCTGAATCCTGTTCTTTTATTGTCCTTTTCTTCACTTCACCTCAGTAACCTCCCCTCACTGCATTCTAGTGGCATTATATATAGCCTTGTTTGCGATGAAATGATTAACAAAAAAATGTCAAAACCATCTGACGTTAAATGACATTAAATATAAAGTTTCCAAAAATACACCATTTATATCTCATATAAGAATTAGTTAAAAAATATGTTACTGTCATCTAGCAGTCATAAGATTAATCCCTGGATCAAGTAGTGAAATACTGGCTTAAAAGGAATGAACAATAGCTAACATCAATGATATTCCATATCAGATAAATAATACATACCTGATGATGGTTGGAGAGTACTTGGCTGAAACTTTGTATCTATAATAACATCTATAACAACCAAGATGAGAAAATTAGTTTAAAATAATTAAAGAATATGCTTTATTTTTATATCCTTGTGTCAGGTTAGTTTAAGCAAGGTAAGACATCTGCTGTAAAGCAAGGGAGTTTCACAACTCATTACTAATGAGTTCGATCCTCACTGGGGGTTTTGTAATAATGACCATGTGTCAGATTAAGTTAAAATATCTTACAAATTTTTTAAATAATATTTTTTTTTTTTTTTATTTTGCAAATGACCACCAAATCAATATACAAACAATATTTTTAAACAGATTTTCACTGCAAGGATTCTTCACAAAAATCCAACCCTAGAGAGAAGAGGCTTGTGGGCATTTGCTTTTTCTTTAAAACCTTGCCAATCATCCATATCAAATGCTGGTTCTTTGAGGGAAGGCTAAGAGGACGTTTTCATCAAGACAAATCCAAGATTCCTGGCAGTATGAAGATCAGATGAATTTCCGAACCACCTGCTAAATCTATTTTCCTTGGGAAAAACAAAACAGCGACAGATACCGATATTGCCAAGTTTCATAAAGACCTGCAGCTGCAAAAATATCAGATGCATTATGTGATATCCTTTACTTTAATTGCACTGTGATAGGCTTGTGGAATGAAGGGACTTGATTTGGATTAGACAGGAAATTGGAATAAAATTAGCATCTGGAATATAATAATCTTCAGAAACTAACATGATAATATTAAGAGGGAAGGAATTTGTAAAATCAGTCAACAAGAGGAGAAGGAAAACATGTGAAAGAAGAAAAACAATACAGGTTACCAGGGTATTTCTTGAAAATAACATTTTCGAGTATTCAATATCCAGAATGAGCATTGATAGTAATAATAGAATTAAAATGTCCCTATTCAAAGTTTCATAGATATTATATCCACTCACCGTGATTGTAAAATTTTTGAATTTTTTTATTTTTTTAAAAAAAGTCTCCTGATGAGTGAATGTAATCTCTTTGAAACTGAGTAAGGACAAGATAAGTAAATATTAAATTTTATTTAAAATCTAATAATGATAATAATCAGTAGCTATATAGTAAAAAATATTTTTATGATCATTGTATATATGATAAATTGTTTTATGAGATATATGATAGATACTGTATATATGATGAAAATATAGATTTAAAATATGGTCTCTTTTATTTATATTATATATATATATATATATATAGGATGGATAAATATGAGACTGAGCAGAATATAGAAAGGCAGATAGAAACAGAAACATAAATCTTTTATGGTGAGATCAAGAGAAAGATTAAAGAGCAGATCTGGTAGAACACATTTGTATATTCCTTAATGCTTTTTTTTTCCCCCTACATCAAATGGCATTGTAATTATTATCCAATCTCTGGGCCAGGTAGTACATAAACACAAACTCAATTAAAACTGGGTGAGTGATGACTGAGCACTACTAAATAAGAACAAGATAATCCTTAGACAAGATAGATTAAATAAAAGCATTTTCAAATTTCTTGAAGGTTACCTGGATTGACAGATACGTGAGGGGTACATTGGCTGAAACATTCTGATAACAAAAATGTGGACATTATTCTGAATGTAAGATGATAACCGCCAGGAAAGCGACTCATTGCACTTTCTTGGGCTAATGATCTCAGCTGACATGAAGTGGAAAGACTATATTGAATCTACTGCTAAGTCAGCTGCCAAGAAAGTTGGTTCACTGGGACAATTTTTCTCTCCAGAATCTATCTTACATATCTGTCAGTTTACCATTCATCCATGCTTAGAATATTGTTGCCACATTATCTGGTTCTCCTGCTATTTACCTTGAGCTCATTAATAAAATCTAAAAAAAAAAAAAAAAAAAAAAAATCAGCAATATTATTGGTCCTTACCTGGTGGCTTGGCTTCAGTTACATTCCCATCTCCCTAAGGTTTCCTCTGTCTCTTTTTCATAAATATTTTCATGGTAATTGTTCAGATGAGTTCTTCGATATAGTACCTAGATTTTTTTAATTCAAGCACAGTACGAGACTGGTGTTGAGATCTCATCAATTTACAGTCGAGCTGGCTAGATGTAAAATGCTAATAGTTTCTTTTCTCACACTTGTCACTTGTGGAATTCCCTTACAGCTCCATGCTTTCCTTTCAACTTTATTCTGCAAAAATTTAAATGCAATGTCAATGACTATCTACTGTCCTCCTGATTACTAATGAGCAAGAAGAGAAAAGAGTAATGTTTCTGTTCCTAATTACCCAGTTACCCCTTGTGTCTTAGTGGCTTTATTGCCTTGCTTGGAGTGAAAATGTTTAAGAAAAAATAGTGCCACAGACATATCTTCCATATAATGGTAAGACATTAGTCTTACTGTAATATGGGAGGTATTTTTGCTGCACCCTGTATAAATACATTTTATGCTATTTAAAGTTTTATTTCTTTCACTGAAGTAATGAGACAAGCTTAATCAAATATAGAAAGTGATTTCAAATATTTCATCCCATTTAAAATAATCAATAAAAAATGTCATTAAAAAATTTAATTTGTCTCAACTTGCAAGACTTGGAAAAATTAGCACCAAGTTTTGTTATTTATAGTGGCATCGTTTTCCAAACTGAAAGCAAAGAAAAATAACTTTCTCCCCTGTGGTCCGTCTTGTGTTTTACTAAATTATTCGTAACATAAATATGAATAATGATTTTGTTAATATAATGAAATCGTCAAACACAGTCTCTTGGGGAAAAGAAATTATATAATGAATAAGATTTATTACTTGCCAACATTATGGTAAATTGATGCGCCAAAGAATTATAAAACAAATGTCTAAAACTCTTTTACAAAGATATTCGTGACAAACGGAAACACTGCCATGCTAAATGCATCAATGTCAGTAATCTAATACAAAGAGTACTTGACCTATAGCAATGGTTAATGACCTAATCTCATTAATATATTTGCTAATATAGCTCAATTTTCATGTGCTGACAGAATTTTTCTATGTACCATATTGCTTTATGATGTAGGTGATAATGTCTACACTGTTGCAAAAAGGTACATCTGTTTGGAGTACCAGTTGTACCTTTTTTTTTTTTTTTTTTTTTTTACAATGACAATTGATGAGACTACTGTAAAACGGCATAACCAAAGTCCAACCACAAAACTTGTCAGACTCTGCTACCCCTCTGATATTCTCTTGCTCATTTTATCAAGTGGCTGAGGCTTGGAAATTTGCATAAGCCACAAATTTGTCACACAAAATCTTTAAGCTACAAGATCAGGTTGTTTTTAAATTGTAGCTTTTGGATCAGCCATATTTTCTTCTAAGTATCTTGCATGCAAGACACATACAACTGCATTTTGTTTCAGGAAGTAAGCTGTTTTTCCTTCTACAATTTCCTATCCACTGTAGCTCTTAGCAATGTTGGGCTTACAGCCACATCATGTTGAAACATTGGTTCTTGTAAAGTCAATGAAATTAAGCAATGTCAATTCTGGTCAGTATTTAGGTGGGCGAGTACTTGGGAATACCAGGTGTCGTAAGCTTGGATGTGTAGGTGGTGTAATGGATAACAGCTTGGAGAGCAGAGTTCCAACTGAATTTTGTTATGTGGAAATACACTTGGGAAAGTATGAAGCCATCGCTTCTATCCCCAGTCATGGGTTAATTATTATAGGTTGTAAATCATTATCTTTAAAAATTCTTACAATCTAAAAAGATTTTCTGGCTTTAAATAACCTGCAAAAGGTTGATAAGCCATAAAAAAACAAAACAAATACAAAATAAATCAATCTTAGCAATGTTTTTTTTTTCACTAGGCTTCCTAGTCCCTGTTCTGCCAGCCATTTACACAATCTTGTTAGGAAAGTGATCATGGCTCCTCATAACTTCCTATCCTTCATAATACTAAGTAATATTATTTTTTTCATCATCTTTCTTAGTTCCTATTCTGCTATCCATTTACACAAGTTTGCTAGATTACTCACAGTTTACCACTCTTTCCTTCAGTATGCTCTGTGAGTGTCAAATTTTCCAAGCCGTCCTTTAATATGTATCCTAGAAATTTGAGCTATGTCTTTGTAATGGAGAATTGGGTCAACCTGACAAGAGACCCAGAATTGGTTACATGTGGTGCAGTAAGCACCAAGAGTTATGTCCTCTTCCACAATTGGCTGGTGAGAAAGGAAATTCTACTCAGAGTAGGTGGCGCTGACCAAATTTGCATACAAATGATACAGGTCAGGTAATAGCCAGTAATCAGCATGAATCTGAGATCAAGAGAGAGACAAGCTTTTTCTCGGTCGAGTGAAGTGCTCTTGACATGCAGAAAACAGATAAGATTGAACACACTCTTACCAATTCTAAATATAAGCATCCTTTTCACTTCCATTATCCTGAAAATTTCCTCATTGCACACATACTACATCTATGGTATTCTTCTTTAAAGCCATATCTATGCAGCCTCAAGTCTCCTCTTCATCTGTGAGGAAATTGTCCAGCATTCATTTCAGAGCATGACTAATATTAAATATTATTTGAACACTGTTTTTAATTAAATTTTCTTGCTTCTTAATACTTGGTTTACCTTTTGGAAAGCATCTTTTGCTATTCCAGCATGCCTCTGGATCACAATGCAACATTCTGTTAAAAACCCAATGAATGCTTGGTGGGGAAGATAGCAAACTCATTCAATTCAAACATCTACTATAGTCCTTTTCATTTTCAAATTTCATGCACTTTCAGGACATAAGCAGTCACTTTCTTCATTATCTGTCAATTGATATAACTTCTTGAGATAAATAGTGGAGTGGTTTCCCCACTGCCTTCTCCAAAGTTTATTCACTTAGACCAGTTGCTACCAAAGATTCAAGTGTCTCCTTCCTGACAAATTGACCATGGTGAGATTTGAACCTGGGTCTTATGGTCAGTAAGCAAATGTTCTAACCACTCGGCAACATGCCCAACCTTTTTTAAGTATTGCTGATATAAAGAAATATGTTTGATGAGTCAGGTCAGGCTTAGGCCCGCTACTGGTAATGTAACTCAGTACAACCTGCTGCATGGGTGGGTGGTTGGTGTCTAAATCAGCTCCCCTACTAGCTGGCGAGTAAGGTGGTAAATAAGAACTGTTAAAAATGGCAGATGAGCTTCTGATAGGACCCAACAGCCAGAATATATCTGTAAATGACAGTATAGGATGGGGTCTTAAGCACTGAATAATGACCATCTGAGAAATGATGTAAAAAAAAAAAACAAAAAAAAAAAACACACACACACAATGTGTGTGTCCTACTTGGGTATCAAGGAAGAGTATCCAGCCTTGTAAAACCTTGCCTCAAATTATGTTTCCAGGCATATGTGGAAAGGTAAACCGAGATCCTTCTCACTTAGTGTATGACCAAATCTTTTATTGTCTAGTGATTAGAACTTTAGCATTGGGGTAGTTAAACGTTTTTCAAGTTTGGTAGACAAATTTATGTTTTCTGACAAATTTCATCCCTATTTTCAATCTTTTTTTTCTCTCACACAAAACAAATATGCACCGCAAAATCCCTCAAATTGTAAAATTTAGAGAGTTCAATGTAAAAATGTGACAATTTTTTCTCTCTTGGATCTATCTTGCATATCAATGTCTAGCATCCATCCATGCTTAGAATATTGCTGCCACATATGGTTTGGTGCTTCTACCATTTATCTGCAGGTTTCTAAGTGTGCCATTCATTGACATATTACTGCTACATTTGGTCTGGTGCTTCTGCTATTATTTAAGATCCTTGATAAAATCTGAAGAAGAATCAGCAACATTGTTGATCCTGATCTGGCATCTCAGCTTAAGTCACTTTTCCTCCACTGTAAAGCTGCCTCCTTATGCCTTTTCTAAAAATATTTCCATGGCAACTGTTCAAATGATCTCTTCACCAGAGTATGTAGACATTATGAATTTCAGTGCTGTACTAGACTGGCAGCAAGGTCTCATCAATATACAGTTGGGTTGGCTAGATGTAACTAAATTCTATACTAGCAATTTCTTTTCTCATACTTCTCTCTTGTGGAACTCACTTCCACCTCCATGCTTTCCAGCTAACTTTAATTTTCAAAAACTTAAATGCAATGTCAATCACTATCTATTGTTCTGATAACAAATGAGTGAGAACAAAAAGAATAAAGTTTATGTTTTCTAATTCTTCAATGCCCAGTAACCCCTAGTGGTTTTACTGTCTTGTTTGGGCTTAAATCAATTTAAAAAAAGAAAAAAAATTAATAAGAACTCTTCAGATAAGCGGATTCCTATTGTATGGTTCCTCATCCCCACCTGAAGTTTCTGTATAATATGGAACTGCCAGTAGCAGAAATATTCAGGATACATATGAGGGTTTTCTCTCTCTCTCACACCCACACACATGAATATATATAACAGTTAAAAAAACAAATAGGAAATAGATCTCAATCTAATTTGGTTCACATTATTAAAGGTTCAGAGATCAAGATAGGTTTGGTTAGTTCTTATTGGTTAGATACGCGTCACGTGTAATGAAGTAACAGATAATATTCAAATATATATATATATATATATATATATATATATATATATATAGGCAGCAACTATCTTTTAAACATCTTTCATTAAATACAGCAGGCAAGGAAGATTTTTTTTTTTTTTTAATTATATATATATATATATATGCCTTGAAATCCAACAATGATAGGATAATTGTATCACCAATTGTCTTGGAAGTGGTGTTAGACTGAATACCAGGATCTTTAATTTATTTTTAAATTTTGTAGATAGAAGATCAAATTTTTTCAGTGTCTAATTTTGGGATTTGTGGATTGAGATTGGATAGTGTTGAGAATGAAAGGATGTGGGTAGTGAAGGAGTCTAAATATTTTTTTTTTCAATGTATTTAACTTCTTCAAAGTATTCTGGGCTTTATGTATTTGTTTTTTTTCAGTTAGGCTTGGAATGTGTTATTTATTTGTAGCTTCAAAAGGACACATGATCTCTCCTTGAGTTCAGAACACTGTAACTTATACTAATGTTTATACTAAGTCAAATGCATATGAAGCCTGCCTAACCAATGAAAATCAAACAACACAAAAATAAAAATACAATTTCTCTCTCCATCTCATTATCTGATGAAGCTTTCATAAAAGAGAAACATGCTAGATTTATAAATGTTTCCTATTTGTTCTATCATATTCATATATATATATAAAAAAGAAATTTAGCCTGTTTAACTAGAAGTGACTTTGATCTCATTTCAAAACCATTATGAAAATGATTAAAGAATGTCTCTTCTTGGAGGTTGTTGTTCAAGTCGTTTACTCAGAATAGTGTCCTACTTTGGAACTATTCAACTTGGAATTCAGCCTGATGAAGACCTTCATCCCCCATCAACCCACACAGACAAGAATATTATTCACTTTCCATCTCCATCAGTCAGACAAAGCTGGAAATTGTCCAGGGCTTCACCTACCAAGGTTACAGATTGGCAAAGACAAACCAATCTTTTGCTAGACTGAACAAATGTGTCTGGAGAAACAAGAACCTCTGAAAAACAGAAATTTGAAAAAAAAAAAAAAAAAAAAAATGCTTCTTTGGAACACGATATTTTATCTAAGGTGTGCAAAGTTTCCAGTGATAAAAGTCATTAGTTTTAAAAGAGTTCTGAGAACTTTTGCATACATTTTAATATACTATCAGGCTCAAGAAAATTTATCTTTTTATGAACTGGATTAACCATTTAAAAAGGTCACAAATGCCCAAATACACCTGCAAGTTTCACTTACCTACAGACCAGTAGCATGTGAATGTGATTGCATTGTGCTAGTCCTGTATTTTATTTTTTTACAGTAAGGTTCACCCTGTGCAAGGCCTGGGTCCGACTCCAGGTAGAGAGTTACAATAAGAGGTAATTTGTGTGGATAGGTGAGAAAAATAATGGTTAACTCTAGACTTGAATAGGTTAAGATTGTAATGATCAGGGAAAAGTCCTCTTGGGAGTTGGTTCCAGCGAGCAGTGGTTCAGAGGAAAAAGCTGTTCGAGTGGAACTTACTTCTCACTGATAGAATATGGAGAGAATGTGGGTGGTTTGCTATCATGTAAGTGGCATGGTGTGTACTTGTCATGAAAAATTCGAACTAGCAGAACCATGGAATTTAGTTTATCCAAGGACTTTACGTGCAATTAGCAATAAAGCAATGAGAGGCTTGCCACATCCTTCAAGACATAGTTAACAAAGATCAGATGGTTAACTGGAGGCATTGGAAATCTACAAATTTGCAAAAGATCTTTGATGTTGTTTGTGATTCATCCAGTAAACACCATATTTAATTCTATATTCTAATATTTATACTTGTTCTTTGTATCACTGGTCCTGTCATTTGGGCATAGAATATGATAACTGTATCCCACAATTCAGTTGCAGAGATGTAAGACCCACTCCTGATCAGTTTGAGCAATAAAATCCTAAATTTGGTAGGGGGAAGAAAAAAAAAAAAAAAAAAGAGAAGAGTGAAAAAGAAATTGACAGCTGGATAGTAAACAAAATAACCATATTTTCTTTCTCTTATCTACAATGAAAGAGCTTTAGCAACTTATTTTAGTTAAATTTAGTAAATTATTTACTATTGAATGTATATCACTCTATTCCTGTCTATTGTATATAAATATCAGTCTATTTACTATAAATTTATTATTACCTAGAACTTGACAGTATAGAGATGGCCATAAAGCAAATGTCCAGCTTATTACTGCCCCAGTTAACCACAGATTGGAGGTCTTTTTCAAGAGCAGTGGCCAGGTTAACTTTGTAAGCTCTGGCAGATTTGCTATGGAGAGAGTAGTAAATGGTCATCAACATAAATGCCTACTTGGGAATTGATGACATCAGGAAGATCATTGGAGAAGATCAGAAACAGAGTATGACCCAGGATAAAGCCTTGGAGGACACCTGCGTTCGTGTGAAAGGACCTGGAAGTGAGCCTATTCAAAACGACCTACATTTCTAAATTTGATAGGAATGATTGGATTAAATCAAACAATTGTCCAGTAATACCATAGCTCTGGAGCTTAAATAGAAGACCAGTGTTCCATGTCCTGTCAAACACCTTCAAGATATCTAGAGCCACAGATTAAGTTTTGCTGTTATCATCAAGAGCTTGATATATGTATTTAGTGATGACCGTTGGCACATTAGCAGTAGACCTGGCAAAATGGAAGCCATATTGTTTGTCAGAGAACATGTCATGAGAGGTAAGGTGCTCAACCACATTAAAGCCTAAAACACTTTGCCAAAAAGCAGTAGGAGACCAATAGGGCAATAGTTAGTGGGGTCAGAAGGTTCTATAGAGTTCTTAAAAACAGGAACTACAGAGGAGGACTTTCAACATGCTGGAAAGCAAGAAGTTGCAAGTTGAGCAATAGTTGTAGAGTTTGGATAGGACTGGAGCCAGTTCAGGAGCATATTTATTTAGGACAATGGCTGGGATTTGTCACCTTCGCTTGCCTAATGAGAGTAATTTAGAAATGATGTCCGAGACCAGTGATGGTGTAATGTGCATATCACTCTGTAGAACCTCTGTCCTATTAGGGAAATTAGGTGTGTGTACTCCAAATGAGTTGAGTGTTGAGTTGGAAGAGAATTTCCAATCAAAGCATTCAACCTTATCTGCTGTAGAAGTCAAGACTTTGAATTGATTGAATAGAGGAGAGATTGAGGATTTGCTGTTGTTCAGTATACTCTTGAAGAGCTGACAATCTCTAGAACTGATCTTACGAGATGCTATGCATTGTTTGATTCTATCAAAACAGTATCTTTGCTTCTTTGAGCACATGCTTGCACTCATTACGAGCAGAGACAAAGAGATGTCTGATTGCAACAGACATGTCTCTCTGGTACAGCAGGAAGAAATGATTCATGTGGGCTATAGCAGCTGAGCATGCAGGTGAGAACCAAAGAGATGAATGCAGTTTAACTTGGTATATCCTTGCTGGAATGAAAGCAGTGATACTGACTTTCACCCAAAAGAAAACCTCAGATGTGCATTTTTGAACAGGATGATTAAAAACTTTATTCTAAGAGACATCACAAATGAAAGTCCTAATCTGCTTGTTGATAAGAGAAAACTATTCTATTGGTGGGGGAGTAGAAGAAGTTTAAAACTGCATGATCAGAGTTGCCAAGAGGTAGAGCTGCATAGTATGACAAGAGTCAAGGATAGTAAAAAAGAGATTAAGAGAAGCGTATCCATCAGGATTACTTGGGGAAACAGGTGGGGGAGTCAAGCACGTGCTCAAGAGATTGGGAAATTAAGGGTTTGGATGCCAGTACTTTGCATTCATGCTAATAGAAAACCAATAAAAAATTCATAAAAATTAGATTTAGTTTGGAGACATAGAATACCTTGTATATATCAGGATTGGAGTTTATCCACAATTTCATTCATGATATACAACTTATTCAAAAATTGGAAAAATAATGAAAAAATTAAACAGGCAGACATTATCAGCTGAATTTAATAAAACTTGTTTATATATCTGTGTGTGTATAATTTCAGATAACTAAAAATCTTTCTGTAAAAAGACAATATAAAAAAAAAGAGAAAAAACTTAGCTGATCTGTTTTCATCCTCTGATGGACTTTATCAAAATGTTTAACTTTAATGAAAGCACATAAATTTTCATTAGGCTAACGGAAAAGTCTAGGTAAATTATGGAGGATACTAGTGACAGAATTTAATGTCTAATAAATTAAGTCATTTACTTTTGTTTATTAAATTATGTTACTAAGCATCTTCCATAATTTTCAGTTAGCCCGATGAATATTTGTAGGTGTTCTTAAAATTAAAAATTTTGAAAATGACTTTCTCCTGCCAAGAGGGATGTAGGTTTGAATCCTGCTGGAGAGTGCGTATTTTTCTTTAAGAAAATTTTTCAAATATTCAGACTGGTAGACAAAAATAAATATACTGTTCAATAGATATAATGTTTAAAGGGATAATCATTTTTACTTAAATTTAGAAGGGAAATTGTGTCTTTGACAGGAAGTGCATTCTTTTTCATTTCCTCTCCTGCTACCGATCGTAGAAACAACTCTTTTAGCCAAAGTGTGCTGCTATCAGCCATGGTAGACAGCTTTTCTGAGTAAAGTTTGAATATAAGGTAAGCACATTTCTTGTTGGGACTTCTATGATTCTACATGTAGCTTCAGTTTCATGTTTTAAAGAACAGGAATTTTTTTTAAAGGATCATTTATCCAACATTATATCTAACTATAAATGTTATTTCAGTGAAACCTCAGTATTTATAAAAGAAAAAAAAAATATAGATAATTTACTCATATCTATGTATTGAACTTTTGATGAAAGAAGAATACAATTTCCTCCTGTTTCAAACTTGGGAAATAAAATGCTATTATTTATGTCTTAAATTATCTTTAGCATGTAGATCATTTTAGCTTGCAGGTAAATGGACAGTAAATTTAAAATAGCATTGTATTTCTAAAATCTTAATCATTTTTTGACAGCATGTGTAAACTGCTCATTGTGACAGTTCAGCTTTAGGATACTTCCCGCAATTTTCCTGAACTTATTTAGATGACATCTGTTTCATTTCACAATTTTATTGTTTTCAGGTATTTCTATTTTAATCAATATCTGACATATATCAAAGACTCAACTTGATTCTCAATCTTGGTAATTTCATTCTTATTACAGCTCCACAGAAATCCTGTCTGAAGTTCATATCCGACAGCAAGCAGTGCTTTTTCAAACATAATTCATCTTGAAAATTTCCCCAACTGTTCAACATCATATATCATGCAACACAGAAACAATGATGTAGCCTGGCAGGAATTCTATAGCCAAAGACATCTTTCCTTGAAAGTTTATCTGTATCTCAGCACACAAAGAATAAAAACCCAAATGAATAATCTCCAACATTTAGATCGACATCAGCCAGTCGCTATGTGATGGATATTGCAACCAATGATTTGTGGCACTAACAAGTACTGGTAAGGCAAGAATTACATATCAAGAGTGACTGTGTCTTAGATAGTACTGGCATTACCAAGACATGCATGTGAGAAACAAGCCGTAAAACATAAGACAAAGCAGACATGAAAAGGTAGAAGATAATAATAGTAATTACAGAACTGTGGTTTTCCATATTACAATGTATGAGCTGAGTCATCTATACTAATGGTAACATATACATTGACCCCCAATCATAATTTATCTTACCAAAGTGGAATTATTATCTAGAAGATGCAGAACTACAGATTAACAGATCAATTCCAGGTGTCAAATATTTGGTGGAAGTGATGTACTGACTTGGTGAACAGATGTATATTTTGACTGAATGTAAAGGATTTTACAAGCAAAAAGTATTGTTTACTACTCTTTTACTTCTAAGTCACATTTATTAGTCTGCCATTCATCCAAATATTACTGACATATCAGGTCTAGTGCTTCTGCTATATATTTAGAGATTCTTCATAAAATACAAAAGAACATTCTGCAATATTATTGATCATGACATGGCATGGCATCTTGGCTTCAGTCAACTTCTTACCACCGTAATATAGCTTCCCTGTGCCTTTTCTATAAATATTTTCATAACATTTGTTCTGATGAACCTTCCTCTATGGTACTTCATAAATATTCATTAGGGTTTCATTTTAAAAGTTATTTTTATTCCCTGCACACAGACAAATTGTACATATTGGAACTAGTTAGGACATTATAGAGACTGAGGTATTATGGTGGCTGTAGTAAGAATGGTAAGTAAGAATGTGTTGTTTTCATGTAAGGAATACTGTGGTATGTTTGGGTCACTAATTGTGGCTAATTAAGTTTCAGATAAGACAGAGTGAATACCAGCCCCCCTTCTCCTTTTGGCCTTGTGCCACATTTTTGCTAAAATAAATATTACTTTCCTCTATGGTACTTTATGAATTTTAGCATAGTACTAGTTTGATGGCAATTTCTCTTTTTGCAGTTGAAAATGGCAAGATGAAACCATAAATTCTATGCTAACAGTTTCTTTTCTCACACTTCTCTTTTGTGGAACATTCTTTTGGTTTCTTGCTTCCTAGTCAACTGTGATTTCATAAATGTAAATGCAATGTCAGTCTTAATTCTTTTTCTCTCATACTCAGTAACTCCTTGCATCTTAATTGCTTTATTGCCTTGCTAGGGCGAAATGATTGACAAGATGTTAATAAAATAATACATGACTTTTTCACAGTGCATTTTTAACCCTTTAAGAAGTCATAAAGGCCCAAATAAACTTCCAACTAACTCACTATCTGGTAACAATATATTTCAATACAGCAGCATCAATACTTGTCGCATGATGCACTGAAAATCAACAATTCTGTAAAAATTGTAGATTTCCAAAACTATATCACAAGGAGGCTAAATTTCATATCATTTGAAAGGGAAATTTACTTTCATATAAAATCAATTTGTAATACTTATTAATCACTGATTTTTCAGATATCTCAATTGAATTACGTCATATATTCAAATGTTTGAGTTATTTGGTCAGGACTCATGAGATTTAAAAATTGCAATCTCTTAAGGAATGATAGGATTAAAATTTAAAAACAAAAAATGTTAAATTTTAATAATGCAAAAAATTAGGTTGTCACACATGAAATGATATTTTTTGGTTGCTGATTTGGTCATATAACAAAGTAAACTCCTAAGTATATAAAAAAATCTTGACTTATTGCTCACTTTATTTCCAGATAATTTTTCTTTCAATATATTGTTACTCATAAGCCCAATGAAAATGATTACAATGAAACAATGTTGAGTAATCTTACTGTATGAGTATGAACAGTCATTCTGCCTCTGAAGCATTTTGGAATATCAATGTGGCCTTTGATAATGGTATTGTTCAAATCAAAATTCTACAGAGGTGTTTTCAAAAATTTTGCTTGGGAGATTATATTCTTGAAAATAAATGAAGGGGATGACCACACTTGGTTATCAGACATGATCAACTGAATTCTTTGGTTGATCAACATCTGAGAACTACAGTTCAATAATTTGTATCAGAACTTGAAAAATCTTGGACAAATGTTTCTCAGCACCTGAAAGCAATTAGAAAAGTAAAGAAACAGGATAGGTTTGTTCTGCATGAACTGAATGAGACTCAAAAATGTTGCTTTGTGTTGTGCTCTGTGGCTTTCCTGACTGGAAAAAAACATTTTTGTATCAAATCATTACATGTGATGAGAAATGGATACTCTTTGACAACAGTAAGAGAGTAGGTCAGTGGTTTGATGCAAGTGAATCACCAAAGCAATACCCAAAACCCTCACTACACCCTAAAAAATTAATGGTTACTATATGATGGTCTTTCAAAAGGGTTATTCATTCTTGTCTCATGAGAAAAGAATAAAAGTGACCTTGTAGAGAAATTGAGTGTATGCATGAAAAATTGAAAAAGAAACATCCTAGACTTGTGAATAGGGATGGCCCGATTTTGTTGCATGGCCACACGCCTCTCAATCAATTGTCCAAAAGCTGCTGAGCCTGAATTATGAAATTTTGCCTCATCCTCCATATTCATTTATCTTTCATATTGATCATCACCTATTTAAGTATTTTGAGCTTTTCATACCAAATAAAACATTCTTCAGTAATGAAGAGATAATCAAGGCATTTGAACTTTTTTTGTCACAACAAAGGATGAGAATTTGTTTTTCAGAGATCGTATCAAGAATTATGAGGTATGTTAGAGAACATTCATTCATCAACATGGCGCCTATTCTAACTAAATAAGTTAGTTATTTAACATTGCAGAAGCGTTTTATTCAACCTAATATATATAGTTCTCACTTTTAAACAGTCATTAATTTACAAATTTATATATCACTGTTCCTTGTCAGAGTTGACTCTGGGCCTAACAGCTTTTTGAAACTGATGAATGGTAAGTTGTTAATGGTACAGGATCTGCTCAAGTGATCACTCACCCACACTATTCTCCAGCAAGCATTATGGTATGAATGTGAGAAGAATTTTTCTCATTATATCTGATCATAGGACAGAGAATAAGGAGTTGAACTCTGCCTTTACAAAAATTTGATCTCTGATTTCTGTGCATTAGTGTGAAGGGAACAAATTTATATGTAAAGGGTGACATTGAAAAGTTTTCAGCCTGACCCACTTCCCTGCATTTTTTATCCCTATATGGTTTCCTTTTCTATTTTCAAGGCAAATTTTCAGGGTCTTTGTATTTATTTTTGAATTAGCTTTTAATTCTAAGACCAGATATAAAACATTCTGGGAGGCTTTCAGTGGTGTCAACTTCAATTTTGGATGATCAACACATCTTGTCCCAAAGATATGTTGATGCATTACAAATATCTAAGAATGCTTTAGGTTTTATTCATTCATGAACAGTTAGGGATGCAGAAACTGTCGCTAATCAAGGCTCTTTTTTGGTTTTCATCAGGGATGAATCTCCAATCAAGCAAGTCAGTCTAGTGCATGTTGGATCTAATGATTGTTTCTCCTGCAAAGGGGTATGCATGTTCAAATACAACTTGAGAATCATATTTTTTTTAATAAAATTTCTTGAATGTTCAGGCCAATTTGTTGAAAATAAATATACTGTTTATTTAGTAAACCGAGCATCTACTCAAATACACGTATTCACTAAAATAATCCATGACTATAAAAATGTTAAAAAATGGGAAGAAAACCTGTTAAATTCATAGCCTGTTATTTAATAAATACCTAAATTTATTCCACACTAAATTCGATTTAAATATTAAGTGCATGAAAGAAAAAAATTCAACATCATTTATTCTCTTTCATTTAACAGAAATTAAATTATGTAACTTAGCATCCTCCATAATTTACCTAGACTTTTCAGTTAGGCTGATTAATATTTATCGGCATTTCTTAAATTAAAAAAAAACTTTGAAAAGCTAACATTTCTACTTTTGTTTATAAATACTTATTGCAAAATCAAATCCTCACATTTACCTTGATAAATTTCTGAGAATGACACATGCCAGTTAAGATAAATTTTCCTTTTGGCTATACACACACACACATATATATATATATATATATATATATTACTCACATAATTGTACCACTTCATTGAGCATGAAGATATTTTATCCACTGATACATTTGTTTTATTAGAGTATTTTCATGAGGTATCTATCATTACAGCAAGAATTCAGGGTACAATTAGTAGCTTAAAATTGAATTTATTGAATCAGATTTCATTATTAGCAATTTAATCTATTCTCAAATCTATTTTATGTAGATGTGCTAATATATATATATTTAAAAATTGCCTGAAACACAAGATGTTGCAATTTATTTCCTTTCATTTACTCTTCCATTTCAGAATTGTATTAGCTTTCAAACTTGCAATTCCAAGGACATTTTATAGATACAGTCAATCCTAACAATTACTTACCTGGTTAACAAACCCACCCTTAAATTACAACCAGGTGATAAATATAAAAAAATATGATATTAAATATCATAATATAAAAAAATTCCAACCATTTGATTTTGTATGAAAACATTGATTCTGTTTTTTTTTTTCAAAATGAATAAATAAAATTGAAAAATAAATAAAAAAATTACTTATACTGTATTTACAGAATACAGAGATTCCCTGAAGATGGCTGGCACAAACCCATTTCATATGGAGTACATCTGAAATAGTAGTCATGTACAACTTCCCACTAAGTGACCAGATCATTTAGCTATCAAGTTGTTGAAATAGAAACCAATTGGTAAGTGGCTATAATATTATGCATAAATCCCACGCTCTCTCTCATATGATATATTTTTCATATTCCCTTACTTATACAAAATGGAAAAATGTAAGGATGCTGGAAAAACTAAGTAAAAAAAAAAATTAAAAAAAATCTTTGTCTGCCATATTTAACAAAAGATGTTTTAAAAGAAAGGTTGATACCCATATGTAAAGAAATGTATATTTGGGCAGCAATGGGAAGTATTTTAAAAGAGGACAGAAAAAAGTGTGACACTAAAATCTGAGGGTATATTGGGATAGTCAAAGATGCAATCCAAAAGCTAAGAAGATAACTAAAAAATAGAAAACTACACAAGAATCAAGGAAAAGACTACTAAAATGTTACAATGAAATGTCCTCCTGTATTGCCTCAAGCACGGGATGATCTCAGTGATGAAGAAACTTGAAGTAACAGAAATGTAGTTCTACTGAAGGATGCCACTGACCAACCATATAAGCAGCAACAAAGTTTTAGAGAAAATAGAAACGAAAAGGATATTTATACTTAAAAGGAAGAGAGTTAATGTTTCTAGGGCACAATGCATAATATACTTAGTGAGCTTGAAGAAATGGATGGCTGAACAAGATTTAGGATAAATAACAAAGACAAAAGTTGTGGAGGGCCATAAAGAAGAAATTTTTATTTTATAACATCATTGCTGTGATAAAATAGCAATGTGGATCCAAAACTAAAAATCTGGGGCCATAATTCCCAGGGTCATAAATCAATCTCGCATGTCCAAAGTTAAAAAGGGGGATAAATCAAAATGGGTATACAAATTCACAACTATTCACAATACAGCTGGTGTTCAAAGTAATAAGTTTACTGGGTGAAGAAAGGCTGTGATTAGTGGAGACAAGTAGGCAAATGCAAAGTTTAACTATCTAAGCATTATTGGAAACTTAAAGATAGAGGCTTCACCCCACAAATTAAATGGGATATCATCTGTCAGTCTAAAACTCCCAACAGAGACATGCAATCTATGCATATAAGACGAGAGTATGATAAATATAAAAATGCTGACGAATAATTGAATCAAAGAAATTAACTTATTTTCAAATGTACATATAAGTAAATTTAAAATTCCATAAAAACATTGACTTTGGGGAATATACACTTGAAGTGTTGATTCTTATTTTTATATGGGTACAAACATATGTGCATATCTGTATTCATATGAATGTATGTGTATATGTAATTATATTGCTTGTTACACATTTTTATATATAGGTCTGTAGATGCACTTAATTATTTATGCGATTGCCTTGCACTTAATTATTTATGTGATTGCCGTGCATTTAATTATCATTTATAATTTTTTTATTTAGTAATTTATATTTTACTATTATTAATCTTATTTTTATCCTTGTCAATTTTTTTATATTCTAAATTTGTTATTTATAATTATCTGAATGTATTAATTCTATTTATTTAATTCTATTTTATTTAAGTTGGATAATATTATTATTATTATTACTATTATTAGTTTAAAATGATGATATTTGTATTAAGTGATGATGATTGCTGTCTAAAATGAAACGACTATTAGCAAATTATTGTAACTTTTACTTCTAATATCCCTCTTCCTTCCCTTACTCTATATAACTGACTTGTTCAGTCATTTTAAAGGAAAAAAAATTTCTAGGTAATTATGCTTATTTATTTTTGCTACTCGGTCGTCATTCATTTATTCTCTCTTTCTCTCTCTCCCTCTATATATATATATATATATATATATATATCTATCTCAAAAAATTTTTTTTATATAATTGCAATTTTTTTTCTTTTTTTCCCTTTATTATTAATATTTTTTTCCTCCCTTTCTCCTTTTTATTCCAGTATGTCTGTCTGGATTGACAGATTTCATTTCTTAAAAACTTTCGGTCTGAAGAGACGAATATAATAATGTTCATGAAATAAATTATAACTGATATGGATTTTTAAGATGCTTTCTTAATTTATCATAATATATTGCTCTGTAACTTACAATGAGCTCTCACTGGATTAATGTCCTTCTTGGAATTATCCCTATCAACTACAAATTTATATATCGCAGACACTTTAACACAAAGATATGAATACTTCTTTTACAGCAGAAAACTTGGCAACTAGTCCTTTGAGTTATTAAGTTTAAAGAAAGTTTACAGATGGTGGCACAGTGTTGCCATATAAACTAGGTTACATTTGATCTTTGAGTACATTTGTGACAGCCAAGTCATCCAACCTTTGCTACTGTTTATTGGCATATTGTTGGCATAGGATCTGTGACACCACAAACTCTGGATTGAGGAAGACTGATCTGCTCATACACCTGACCATGAAGAACACATTTTACAGGCTGCCAGAGATAATCAAGGTACCAGCACATGTCAAGTGGTCCTAACATGTTGTACATCTCATAGTACTTCATGGAGGGTACTTGAAGAGCAGCTCCTGTATCATTTACAATATGTGTAGGCTTTTTCATCCTCTGATCACTTACAATGGGAGAACTTTTGCAAATGGTTTATTGCACAATGGTACAATACAGGTTAGATATCAGCATCAGTTTACAATTAATGTGTGGACTGGAATTGTAGTTGACTGTCAGTAGGCCCATATTTTCTTCCAGTACATCTTACAGGAGCTGACTAGGACTTAATTTTGAACACATTTCCAGATCTGCTAGAGGATGTATTCCTGCTAATATGCAGATGCATGTGGTTCATGCATGATTAGGCTCCAGCAGATTTTAGTTACATTGTGATGTACTGTCTGACATCTACCATCAAAGATGAATAGATAGGGGAGGGCAGGTTCCATGGGCTGCACATTCTCCAGGCCTCACTCAATCCTAAAACAATTGGTTTATGAAGCTGATATTAATAATGTGTCATAAGGGACCTTTGAAGCCATTTGAATGGGAATATTTGAAAGGGTTAACCAATCAATGATCAGATTGGTACATGCATGTGTAGAAGCAAGTGGAGGACATTTTGAACATTTGTTATGAGTTAGTGAGTTGAGGTATAAAGATTACTTTTTGGACATGAGTTTATATGGACATTTTACCTTGTTTTCATATCAGGAAACTGCCAACCCCACCAAAAGAAAAGGTTTTTAAAATTATTTTTGATACACCTTGTGTGTGTGTGTGTGTGTGTGTGTGTGTGTGTGTGTATATTAATGTTTGCCCAGGAGCCACTACAAATGTAACCTTCTGCCTCAAGTGGGCCACAGGCCTTGTAAAGGGTGAATCTCATTTAAAAAAAAAATAAAATAAAAAAATAAAAAGTAGATGGTTAGTGTGTGATGTTGTATTAGGGTAAGAAAGGGCAAGAAATGAAGTTCTTGGGGCTATACAGGAAAGATGATAGCAAACTCAAGTCTTGAAGAGGTCAACATTTAAATAGTGAATAACATTTCAGAGTTCAATCAGAGACATTAGAATATAGTGTGGAAGTAGACTTCATTCTGAAAGAATCAGAAAGTCAATCCTAAACAGGAAACAAGGGATAAACATCCACTCCTGTTCAAAAGACCAGGGAGCAGTGTGAACAGGACTAAATTTATTGGGAGAAGGAAAAAGAAAATAGTGAATAAAATTTCAGATTTCTAGCAAAGATGTCCAAAAGTAGATTGTGTGTGTGTGTGTGTGTGTGTGTGTGTGTATATATATATATATAACACCATTCTAATAATGGCCCATTGAGCCGAAAGCTTAGATCAAGGAACAACATCATTAAAAAAAAAAAAAAAAAAAAAAAAATATATATATATATATTCAAATGGGTCTTTATTTTCTCCCAAAACTAAAGCCACTATATAAAGCTTAGAATGGCTCTGGATAAAATATAGACATTTGTTGTCTGTTATATTTAACAAAATTATATATATATGTATGTATATGTATATATATATATATATATATATATATATATATATGAATGGATAAAGGGTTAAGTTATGCACAAATGGAAATAACCCAGACATTTCATTTTAAGAGATTTTAATTACACAAAAATGTCATGAAATACTAAAGAGTAAATTTACTCAATAAAATAGTCATTGGCTTCAACCACAGACTCTAGACAACTTTGGAATCTCCTGCAACTCTTCTGGATGGTCTCATTTTTTGAGGAAATTCATTTTAAAAGAGTCAAATATGCATCATACATGATTGACTGATGAAAACCAAGAAATATACCAGAATTTCTTTCTTACTTTTTCTCCATATGTGCATTCTCTGATGAAGTTTTAATAAAAGTGAAACATGTTAAATTAATAAATATTAGGTTGGTGCAAAAATAAGGTTTTTTTTTAATGTTAAAAACACGTCAAAAAACGATATTATTTTTGCACCAACCTAATATTTCCTATTTGCTCTTTATCTTATTGTTGGATTCCAATCTATTTTTGATCCCAACTCATATTTCTATTAAGCTTTTAGACATATTTCTCTTTGTGGCAAATGAGTCATTCATTTGATATCAGGAAGAAACTTGGAAAAGAAATTCCTTAGTTCCACTAGTTCAAACATCCATTGCTATAGGACCCAAAATGCCAGTGTTGACTCATCTTTATTCTCTTCACATTTGTCAAGGAAGAAGTTTCACTTGACAGCTTCCTTCCTCAAACTATCACCATATGCAACTATGCTGAGCAGATATTAATTACAGTTCTGGGGAGAGAGCACATAATCTGATATGATCACCAGTTTGACAACTGTAGTTTTGCAGAATAGACTCCCAAGTGAATGCTTTCCACAATCACTACTATCTTAACCTCTTTAAGTTTTAGGTCAACTGTTATCAACCATATCAATTACATATTGATTAACTCAGATTAGGAAACTAAACTGATGTGAAGAAAAAGAGGATAAGCCAAAAACATCATTACACATAAAATTTGTATTTAGCAAGATGTACAAACAAAGATGTGAAAGAAAAGCCTGCATTGAGTAAAACAAGAGTTGTCTCTTTAATTATCAATTTTTCCAAAGTTCACTGAAAGAAATAAGGTTGTAATAGTTTCTGGTAATAAATGTTTTCAACAGTTTTGCTGTGTAAGAAAAAAGATTATGTGAGTATAGGGAATATTCAGATTGGCACATGGTTTCAACTGTCATGGATTTCTGTGGCAGCTGAGATTCCACTAATTTACTAAAGATTTTCTTTGCTTATATAGGTTATCATTGACTCCAAAAGCACTGTGCAGTAAGAATCACACTTCACGTGCAGACAATCTGATTGGTTGGCATTGACCTATCAGTGAGCGAGCTTTGGGGAGACTTATGAAAAGCTACTGGGATCTGATTCTCCCAAAACTGCACAAAATCAACTACATGAAAATACAGTGATTATAAAATTGTCGCATTATGCAGTGTTGATTTACTATCCAATGAATGCTTGTGGTTGTATAATTTGAATTTGTATAAGTATGTATGTATGTATGTGTGCGGGTGATGATAATGATGATCATCACATCATCATAATATGCATTTCTCATCACCACCATTTATGTCTTTATAACAATTTCATTCATTAACCCTCTACCTTGAATGGCTCTTGGGCCTTGTATTTGGTGATCAATAGCACACACAAAAAAAAAGAAAAAGAAAAATATTGGGGGTTATGTTTCAAGTAATCTTTTGTACCAAATACTTCCAAAGACAATTTACGACCAAGTCTCCTGAAGAGTGGATGTCATTCTGAAAAAGCAGAAACCCATAAGTGAAAAAGATTAATTCATTCTGTTTATTATTAATGCTTTCACTTTTGACACTGAGCACACTGATTACAAAGACTGCTTGCTTTAAAGACATTATCTTTCAGAACTACTATGGTGAAGTGATGAAATACAAATTTTGTTATAGACATTGTTTATTAAAGTATCAAGTACATAAATGATATCTCAAACAACATTTTCCTAAATGATTCAAGGGTTTTTTTTTAAATTTCATCAAGGTTGTTTTGCTAATATGAATACATAATCACTATTTCAAACATAAATTTGGCAAAACTGTTAAACATTTTATCATCTAAGTGTGCCATATATTTTCCCCTGTGTCCTTCCTTTCAAATTTCTTTTGCTTGATCTCTCTATAAAGAATTGTAATATCTAGTGGGGTTTTTTTTATATACCTTTTCAGTCATTGCCAGCAAAGCTAATTCATTCTTCATCTTTCTTTTTGTATCATGAATATTGGATATTTTTTCTTTTTAATTTTTCTTATTCATTTTTCTCTAGCTTTCTTACATCCTACCTGAGATGCGAATCAATATCATTTTTTTTCATTTTCTATTTTAACAAAATTACAAATACATTTTTAAGTAAGATCATTTTCAAATAAAATCTGCTTTATGAAACATCCAGTGATAGCATGCAATAATAATCACCAAAAAATTATTCTATAGCAAGTGTCTAAAGACAAAATGGATAAAAAGTCAGATTTATAAAGAATCCATACAGGATTGAACTAACAAGCAATGACTTGCAAGATTAACTCAAATTTGACAGAAATAATTATGGTATCATCACCTACTTATTACAAACTTATAATTTTTACTCAAAGATCATTACTTTAAACCAAAGTCTGAATACTTGTTACAGAAAAAATGTTGACTTGTGACATTTTAAAATATATATTAACTCCTGCTATAATATCAATGTTTGTTTTTGTTTATTTTAGCATATCAACTCCTTATGAGTCATTAAGTGCTGAAACTTAATTGAATTGTATTTTAATTCTTGGAAGCATCAGTAATTTCTTTTGCAAAAATGTATTGCTGGTAATTACTTTTTTTTTGGCTATGAAAATGTATTGCTAATATTTTTTACAATAAAATGTTTTATACTTTCATAGTGTTTTGATCCCAGTTTGGGGGTTAACTGCTTGCCCATAGATGGGACACTCACAGGTGCTACTGCCCTTGGTCAGGTGGAACTGGGAACAACAGCAATTAAGAGGCCATTCCTTGCTCTTAAAAACTTCCTGGTCAGAGGCCTTGCTGCTGGATGTAGTTTATCATCATACCCAGGATGGATCTACAATAATACTTCCTATAGTATTTGTTAAATTTACAATAAGAATGATCTCGATTGAAAAATCATTCTTCACGAAGTGTTCCAAGAAGTAGGACTTATGATAAACATTTCCAAAACACAAACTACGATCTGGAATTGGAATGAAAGCAACTGTTCAGATCATTGATTGAAAATGGCTTCAAGTGAAAGAATGAATCTTCTAGTTCTTAAAAGATAGTTTTCTTTATATCAGATCTTATAGACTGGCACTACAGAATCCCAAAGGTCTTTACCAAATAAAAAAAACATGTCACTTGAAAACAGCAAGAACTGAAATGGATAGTGCATGTAACCTAAAAGGAAAAGAATGATATCCAAGTTTTGATTTTTCACACTACTTTAAACAAAAGTTTAGGAAGAAAATTCCTGTCAATATAAAAAAAGAACAATACTGTGAATGTGAGAAAACTTTATAGATTATGTAAAAGTGTTCAATAAAGTATGACACAAAGTATGGATACAAAATGAATTCAAGAAATATACAAAAATTGAAATATGTCTAAGACAAGGGTGTATCTTCTCACCAGACTTATTCAAATTATACAATGAGATAATTCAGAGAGAATTGAAAATGTGGCTGGGATTCATTATTGGTGGCCACAATCTTAAAATCATACGATATTCAGATGACAGTGTTGATAGCAAATATACAAAGGAAACTACAAGCACTCCTACAGAAGATAATGAAGAAAGGATTAAACATCAATTGCAGGAAGACAGAATGCGTGGCTGTTTGCAAAAGGAATAACTAATAATAAGTGCAAATTTCAAATTGGAGATACAAAAATCAAACATACAGAAATTTAAATATCTAGAAAGTGTTAGGACAGAAACTGCTACACTAAAATCTGAAGGAGTATCAGGATAGTGAAAAATGCTTCCAAAAGCTAAGCAAAGCATTAAGAGAAACATTTTGTTAGAAACAAAGAAAAGAGTACTGAACTGTTACATAATAACCGTCTTTCGATAGGGAAATGAATGCTCGACTGTCTCGTTGCAGATGAAGAGATTTGAAGCAAAAGAAATGTGATTCTTTCCCCTAAAACTTGGTTGTTGCTCACTTGTTTAAATCCATGGTGTTTTCAGCATCCTTCTGTAGAACCACATTTCTGTGCTAGAAATGTTTGGAAACCCTACATAAAAACCACGTACTCATCCAAAAATAAAATTCCTTATAAGGAGAGGTAAGTATGAACTACAACTTTTACCAGGTCAGATATTAGATAGTTGACATTAACAGTTTTACATTAAGAAATGGACAAAGTCTGACAATTTATTTATTAAAAACATTTTTATGTTTAACGTTCTTTTTATAGATACAAGTATTTAAGTAAATGCTCTGTTTATAATAAACAGTATTAAATAACATTTACTGGCCTGAATGTCCGAGAAATTTTCATAGAAAATATTCGTCCTTTGACAGGATTCGCACCTGCATCCTATACGGAACAGTCATTTACGCTGACGTGCATTGACCGCTCGGCCACAAAGGATCGTTCGGTTGGCAAGGTTGAATTTACTGCTTATAAACTTCAATCTTCCATGAATCTCGAATATTCATAACTGCTCATGGCGTATCAAATGTAAACAAATGGCGTCATACATTAAGAAATGGACAGAGTCTGACAATTTATTTATTAAAGACAATTTTTATGTTTAACATTCTTTTTATAGATACAAGTATTTAAGCAAATGCTCTGTTTACAATAAACAGTATTAAATAACATTTACTGGCCTGAATGTCTGAGAAATTAACAGTATTATATTAATTTCCTCAAAAGATATAATTTTGAGAAAACTGAAGTTATTATGTTCACAGATAGATTTAAGCAAACTCTTTGGAATAATGATAATTTATATATGAAAAAACCTTGACTCACAATCCAGAGGTTTCAGTATTTGAGTAGCACTTTAAAATGGTCTTTTTCTGGTTATATTTTTAAACATAGATCTCATGGCTCCACCAAACTCATGCAAATATCAAAGTATCATAAGTGAACTCCATGATGGGTACCCAACCAATTTTATGATGTAGCCCCTCTGAATCTATGATACAGGGCCTCCCCCTCTACTACATCCCAATTTTCATAAGGTAGTATTCATATAAAATACAAATTTTATTGTCACCTAATTACATACAATAATGCATCATATGCAATATAGGTGAACAATTCAACTAGAAACACTAAAAATGAATACAATGTATCTAAATACAAATTAGAGACATGCTATAATAGGTCATTCCATTTTAAATATATGGTCAATATTTTGTAGCATTTTTTAGCATCAACTTGAGATTTTTTCTGTTAAAAAGCTGAATAATTATAACATTCAACATTATTGATAAAAAAAAAAAAAAAAAAAAGTGAATTTTGTGTAGTTTTTTTTTTCAAGACTTAGCATGAACAAAACAAATTCATGGATTTGGAAGTAAAAAAACCTAGAATAAAAAAAATAAATTTCCTCCTTTAATAGTCAGTTGTGCTTAGTTTAATTTGTAATGTATATAAATATAGGTAGAACAAAAGCAAATATTTGATGAAGTAGCAAGGATCACAAAGCATTGCTTATGACTCCAAATCAAGCTTAGACCACCCCCACCCTTGATTGATGGGGGGGCAGTGGTTGTATACACTGAGCCCTGGTAGATTGGACAAAAACTTGCAAGATGTTAATTCAAAATCGAAAAAACAAGAAACATTGTTTATGGATAAAACATAAAAGATCCAGAAATCAAGGAAAGATATACATTAAATCTGTTTGTCAATCAATGTCAGAAGGACAGAGTCGAGTGTTTGGAACAATCCAATGGAGTAATAAATTACATATCTAGACTATTTCCCAAGGAGAGGCAGATGTTGTGTGGTTCTTATAGAAACAACGTAAATCAGAAAAAAAGTCAATTTTTATTTTAGCTCAGAAATACAGGTTTAGAGAGCAGCTATTTTGACAATTCCGTTTTATGGCTCAGAATCATGAAGCCCATGTATGTCCCATATCAATCAATTAAAGTTGTCTCCGTGCAATCTGTGGTTATACTTTTGATGATAGGTTGTCCAATGACGATCTTCTTGCAAAATCGAGACATTGGAGGAATTGAGACCGTCTGACTCTCAGCTTCAATAGGCTGGTCATGTTGCAAGGACGAGTGACAACAGAACACCCAAGGTTGTCATATATAGCCAGCTTGACAGTGAACAAAGCAACGTTGGATGGCAGTGGCTTAGGTATAAAGAAAAGCTAAAGAGCTTAAAAAAAGTTCTCAGTTGTCAATATGCCTCATACTAACTTTGAGTTGCCCTGAATAGAGTTAAGTGGAGATACTAACTATTAGGTTGGTGCAAAAATAATGTCGTTTTATCACATATGTTACTATGTGAGAAAACGACATTTTTGCACCAACCTAATATATTGACTGGAATTTATGAACTCGGTCATACTGACCAGCTAAGAGATGAAGGACAGTGAAAACATCAGGAAATGTTCCTGTTGCTATGTCCCAAGATCCTCACTGTTACACAAAATGTGGACTTGTATGCTGGTCACTAGTGGACTGGAATCCCACATACAATACAAACATAAAAACTGATTGAGGTTGCCAAATTCTTATACATTGAAATCAATGGGAGAGTCCATCATATATAACATTAACAGATAAAGAAAGATAAGCTTTTTGAACTTTATTAAATACTATCACTTCACAAAGTAAGATATATTCACCAATTGAAACAAAAATTTTCAGTGAACATTTCATTCACAAGTTGCCTTGTTATAGTTAAGGAAAGTTTTACAAACAGATGCCAACTTGTTGAAGGCCAAGTAAAATGCAAATTTCAAATACTTTTCTGCACTATACAAGATGCTATTCCTAAACAGAACTATTTTTGAAATGAAAATCAAAACAAAACAAAAAAAAATATACCATTTTATTTTCTATCTACATTGATATAGATTACAAATTAAACTAAGTACAACTACTAAAGAATGAAAATTTTGGGGGGATTTTATCATTCTAGGATATTTTTTCTGTTAATTCCATAAATGTTTTTTTCATTTTTCTCTGCCCCACCAGCCATCTGCTTGCTCTTTCATCTTAAACTAATTTGAGACTAAGTAGCAAGAGATGAAAATAACTGTCTGAAAAAGATACAACTTGTAACCTTGAGTACAGGTTGTAGATTTTTCAGGGCACCCACACTGCTACTGAATTTGATTTTATGGCAGCATTCATCAACTTAAACAGGGAGACCATCCAAAAGAGATAAAGGAGATTCTGAAGTCATCTGGAAGCCGTGGTTGAAACTAATGGAGAGATTATACTGAATAAATTTACTGCTTTGTATTCCAAGATATTTTTGTGTAATTGTGGTAAATATATCCAGTAAAAAGAGTTGTCAGTGTTATTTTCCTTTTTGTGTAATTTAACTGACAACTGGGCACAAATAAAGAGCAAACTTTGTTATTAAGAAAATTTTCAGTTCAGTTTAGCTTAGTCTGGATCGGGGTTATATAAAAGATTTTGTTGAATCTTCTACAGGAAAAGGGTCTGCCAATCTACCTTAAAAATCAGCATTAAACCACTTAGCTATGCTCAAATATTAACTAATAACACTTGTGGCAAATACACACCTATTTCAACCAATAGATACTTATATATTTTTGTTTTCATCTTTTCTATTTAGCTTATGCTAAAACAGTGGGTAAGTTATTAAACGACTGGTGGGGAAAACTTACTACATCATCCTTAAAGAAAAGTGAATGTGTGTGTGTGTGTTAAAAAAAAAAAAAAAAAAAAAAAAAAAAAAAAATCACCCTTGACATTCCCCGGACACAGAGTGTCACAGTCTGCATGCTGTGTGACAAGGTATGCATAACTAGCTCCAGACTGAAAAGACACATGGTGATGCACAAGAATCAGGCACAGTAGTGTGATTCCATCTGTCACTTGTGTAACAAGTCATGGAAGTTTGCAGCCATCCTGGCAAGTCATTTCCAGGCTCATTCTCAAGAGAGGTACAAGGTGAAGAGCAAACATTAGGTGGCCATCATCTGTGAATATGAGGTTGATCATCATGTATCTTGATAAATTTCAAAACCCGTATAAAAACAGGCATTACTGAAATAATTTATTCCCATATATTCTAATTCCATCCAGCAAATGAAAAAAAACAAAAAAAAAAAAAACAAACTATAATCAATATTTATTCACTAATTAATCTACAAAATCTCTTACAAAAAGGATCAGGAGGGACTTTTTGCTAGTTTTAAGTCTTTAGTTATTTTGTGTTTGTCGATATTTAAGAAAGTATAAATGTTGGTCAATAATGTCTCCAATGCAGTTATAAAACTAATTTTTTTTATCTGCATAACTTTGAAAAGCAATAATAAACAAATTAAATAGATTACATTTTTTATTCTAATTCTTTGTTTGGGTTTTATAGCATATCAACCACTGTGGGTTATTTAATGCCAAATCCAGTTTATATGAATTTTAAATGCCTATTTTGTATGGAATAAAAAATGTATAGCTGGCAATGTTATTGTTTCAAAAAACATACAGCTTGCAACATTATTCTTTACAAAAAATGTATAGCTGGCAACACTATTGTTTCAAAAACTTATAGCTGACAACACTATTTTTCCAAAAACATTATCCAAGACCTTGCTGTTGGATGTAGTTTATCGCCATACCCAGGACGCGGATGTAGTTTACCGTCATACCCAGGACGTTATTCAGATTCTCATCACTGCTATAAATCTACATGTATGTGGGTTTTGATTAATTGGTGACTATGAAAACGTAAAGAGATTATTGCTTTGTTTCTTTCTGATTAGTGAATGAACATGGAGATTCTAAATCATTCCCTACACTGGCTGAACAAATGACAGGAGCATTGAGATGTTATCAATGATGATGGTTGGCATCTAGTCTCTGGCAGTGTTGAAGCTCAATAGTTAGCTTTTGTAGTGAGTCTGGTTTGCTAAAATGATGTTGTCAGCTTCAAGGAAGGTTTGTAGCTGGTTGGTGTCAAAGCTGATATCTGTTATTTTGGTGTGTGGAGTCGGGTGATTAGTCAAGCCTGGGAGTAGTAATGGTTTTGCTGAGAGGAGAGGTCCAGATAGAGAGGAAACTTGAGACAACAGAAGTTTTACAAGTTAGTCAGTTTGTTATCAAAACTATGGACATGTGGTTGCGTATTGAGAACATTAGCAATCTACTCATGAGAACCAGGTTCAAATTGGACCCTTGGTAGATTTGTCAAGGAGGTGATGGGTCTAATTAATTTAGTTTAATTATTGCAAGAGTGAAATATTTGGCAGAGAAATACAAGAAACTGATTCCAGTCATTATATTACCTTCTGATATACACCAGTTTTGTTTCCTTTTCTTTTTTCATTAATTAGATGAATTATTCCTTCAGTTCTCTGTCCAGGTTTTTCTAATCATTGTTTTCTGCAATAGCAAAAAGAAAAAAAAACAAAGATCTATTCACTATAGTTGGGATTGATGAGTAGAAATATTGGTTTTATAACCTAATATTTATCCAGTATTAGGAAACAGGAAAATTTATTAAGAAACCCAAAAATAGGCTTCTGAATTGCTATGTAATACCAGTCTTTCTAAATGGCAGTGAATGCTGGACAATTCTTAACCAAATAAAGAGAAAACCTGAGACAACAAATGTGGTTCTACAAAAGGTTGATGAGAATACGATGGACAAATAGCTTTGGAGTAATGCAGAAGTTTTATGCAAGATGGAAGCAAAAAGCTGCTTATACTTGGAATTAGAAAGAGACAGTGTTTCTGTGAATGTATGTGTATAAAATGTTCTGAACACCAGTAAGTTGATGAGAGAAACACTGAATCATGAAGTTTCTATAATTATCAAAATAATTCCTATTATTGAAAATGACCATTGATAGTTGAAAGCACTTGAACATAAATATATATATATATATATATATATATATATATATATAATATAAAAATGATATAATTTTAAAACATATTGGAACCAACCATCTGTTAAATATGAAAAAGCAGTAGCATGAAATGAATTAAATAGAAGCCATTGGAGTGCTCAGCTCAAAGTTTTTAATGTCTACACCAATAATTATTACATTATTTGCATGCTTTCTCTATATATATTTTTCATTACATTAAATTTTATATTAGTGGATACTTGTGTTTCAGTAAAAGTTCCCATTTCTGAAATGGCTTGTTTATTTGAAAATCTTAAAGAAAATGTGCCTTCCGGTAGGGTTTGAACCTGCATTTCCATTGTTCCTTACAAGAAATGTTGGATTATAAATAAAATCCATTAATTCCTTAGAACTTGTGTGTGTGTGTTTAGATAATTCAAAAATAATAAATTAATTAATTCCATATACACCAATCCTATATATGGGTATATATAGAGTCCTCTCAGTTACTGTGTGTTTATCTAAAATTCACCTTCACACCTGCTGTGTGCCAACAGCTTAGTGGTAGAATCTCCAAATGATGCCAATTCAGCCAAGTTTTGATCCTAGCTAGAGGCAACCAGACGTCTAGCCACACTGATAATCTGTGATACAGCGAAACAGTGTCTGTGGATGACAATATATGTTTTGAAAAAAAAAAAAAAAAAAAAAAAAATTTTTTCCTTAAGGTAAACTTTTCAGTCAACACCTCATGAGAAGAATTGTTGGCAACCTAAATAAAATAATGAAATTTGCAAAGTGGCAATGATGAGGTGTTGGCCAAAAACGTTACCTTAAAGAAAAAAACTGCAGTTTTCTTTGTTCCAAAGAATTTATAAGTTCTGTGGTATCAAACTTTGTGTTGATATATATATATATATATATATATATATATATATATAGTGTGTGGACAGAATTATTTGTCCCAACTGAATATTTGTATATTTTATTAGGAAATGCAAATATTTGCAAGTCCTTTCTGAATTTACTATTTAGTTAATTCTGTATTTAGTTTTGAATAATTTGTGCAATTTTTACAAGTTTATTATATTCATAGTTAGAGATTATTTCTAAAAATTGGTGCAGTCCAAAATTATTTGCCACCCTTATGGAAATTATGAAATAATATTGCTCTATGGCAATTGTAATGTTTTTTCTTAATTTAACATTTAATACAAACACCCTTTGAGAATGAAATAGTATTGACCTGATTCTATAACATTTTAAAAGGTAATGAAGAAGACAATATGTCAGTGCTACAAACCATGATCTCAGTAATGGCTGAACATCACAAGAAGCTCTGAATCAAGATAGTTGATGCGTACAAACAAGGTGATGGAAATACACTTTCCAAATATTTAAATGTTCTGATATCAACAATTTGCAGCATTATAAAGAAGTACAACGAAACTGTGTTGAGAATAAATTAAGGACTAGTTCATTTCTGAGAGAATGGAAAGGAAAAGTGTTAGAGAGGTCTCAAAGAATCCTCACTTAATAACAAAGGACATTGTCAATGATGTAAAGATGTCAGGGTTGAATGTATCAATGAAGACAATTACCATTTGCTTTCATCAAGCAGGACTGAGCATGTCTTCCAAGGAAAACTCTTGCTTAAGGCTAAACTCTTAAAATGCAGATTAGATTATACCGGAAGCCATCTAGAACATGGGAGTAAATAATGTAAATACTGTTTTATGATCAGATGAAACTAAACTAGAATTATTTGGTCACATGAACTCTTATAACATATAGAGGAAAATGAATGAAGTTCATAAACCAAAAAATACCTTCCCTACAATTAAGCACAATGGTGGGAGAATTCTGCTCTGCAGATGTTTTGCTGCTTCTGGACCAGGAAAACTAGTAAGAGTACAGGGTATCATAGATAAAGAGCAGTATTTGGCTATTCTTAAAAATAATAGAAAACAAAAAGTGCACAAAAACTATCTTTTGGGCATCACTGGATGTTTCAATATGACAATGACTTGAAACATGGCATAAATTGTTACAAAATACTTTGATAATAGCAAAATTAAAGTATTGGCATACCTCACACAAATTCCTGACCTAAATCCCATTGAGAATTTATGGGCATATTTGAAGAAAAAATAAAAGAAAAAAGCCCTTCAAATTTGGAGGAACCAAAAGCTACTGCCAAAGAAAATGGAGCAACAAAAAAAAAAAAAAAAATACATATCAGTGTGTGTAGTAATCTTGTAAGGATCTTGTAAGAATGGGGTCAAATATCTATCAGTGTGATCTTGTAAGGAACTATCAAAAATAATTAAAGCCAATAATCAAGAATAAAGGGTCACACAATTGATTATCAAGGCAAAAGGGCCAATAATTTTTCCTATGTTAAATGCTATTTTTGTATTATTGTTTGACACTAAAATAAAAATGTTACTGTGGGCATTACTACACATTCTTTCAAATCCATTATTTCATCATTTGTGAAAAAAATACACATGAAGTTTCCATGAAAATCTGAGGTATTACAGCTTTATTTGTAATCATGAATGCAGGGGGTGAATAATTCTGTCCACAACTGTGTGTGTATATATATATATATATATATATATATATATATATATATATATAATTACTATTGGACAACCTTTAAATTCAAAACTAAATGTAGAGTGCTGGCCATGGTTAACTGTAAATAAATAGAACTGCCCAACAAACAGAACTGACAAAGTCTGTAATAAGCAATAACAAAAAAAAAAAAGAACAGGGTAAAAATAATACAAAGCAAGCAAACAATATATGCAAGGCAAATTAATTGTTATATGGCAAAGAGTTTACAAACTAAGATTTAGGGTTGGCACACAAGAGCAAGTTTGGATAAGCAAGCGTATCATTCTGACTTCAAAACAAGAGACTGGGACAGAGTCATATAAAACTGAGAACTGGTCTGTTTCATTGACTAGGAAGAAATCCCAACATGCATTTGTGTGCTTCTGCCTATAAATGTTTTGCAGTCATTCCCACTTAGGACTGGAAACAACACCAAGCTCCTTAAAAAGCTTGAATAACATTTTGTCCTTTTCTCTTATCTAGTGCCACTATTAAACAGTCATCTTGTTATAGGCCATGGTCATATATGTATACAGTTTTATTTCATTCCATTAGTAAATATAGGTCCATAAGCTCCAGAATCTCCGCACCATCAAAAGAATCTTGAGGAATTAGCATTTTCCACATTTTCATACGGAAAATGCATTTTGTGATAAATCATTTTCATGCAGAAAATGTATTTTGTGATAAAGCATTTTCATGCAGAAAATGTATTTTGTGATAAAGCATTTTCATGCAGAAAATGTATTTTGTGATAAAGCATTGACTTGCTATAGAATCAAACCTTAAAAGCATCTCCCATAACATGAAGTCAAATAGTATGTTTACTGTAAGTTGATACATTCTAAAGCAGTAATTACCCACATACCAAGAGGTATTGAATGCAAATTGTGAAGAAACTTCACAAATATAGCAATACTTGAAGCCAGGAAGAACTATGAGAAAGCTATATGCAATGAAGGGTATAGGACTAAGCTATGTTTTAAAAAACTGAAGACGTCTGGAAAGGGTAGCTGTCAAAAAAATATAGATAAATAAAAAAGAATAAAAAAACATTTAACTCCACTTCAATTTAGAGGTGAGAACAAAAATTGGGAAAATATTCTTTTCTTTGTTAAACATTTCTTTCATGTTGTACAGAGTTTTCAGTAGAAATACTGTAAAAATGGGTATTATGCTCTGTGAGGATGGTGTAAAAGCCAAATACATAGTTTATAATGCAATGTCATTAAATGAACACAATCTAGAAATCTGATCTACCAGACAACCTCAAATAGAGATTCTTTTGAGCCACTGTAGAGGCAGTGTTAATGTATGGTGTCACTGCTTGGACATTAACTAAAACCTTAGAGTCTAAGCTTGATGGAACCTATACTCGGGTGCTGAGAGCTATACTTAACATCTACTGGAATGGTTTGATTAATGATATATCAACTCCTTATGAGTCATTTCATGCCAAAATTTAATTTTCTTTGGAGCTTTGAAGTAATATGATGTATGTTATTCTGCTTTCACAATGGAATGCATGGTAGATCATACTCAGCTTTTGTGCACATACATGCTTGTGTGGATATAATTACTAGAGGTGGTAATGTGTGTGTTATAAGTTGTAGTTTAGTTGAAGTTATATCCTGAAAGAGTTCTTCCATGTTAGTTGTGTGGTTGGTAGATTTTCTTTAGTGACATATGAATGTCAATGGATTATTTAATACTGAAATAAAAATATTTTGCACACAATCTTGTGGCTTCAACTAAATATATATACTATAAATAATAAGTATTTTACCATAAATTGTTGGTAATTTATTTTTACCTAAAAATGTATTGCTGGTATTTTTACTGTAAAAATTTATTTTCATACTCTTATAGTATTTTTGTTGGAACCACATCTCTATGGACCCATGCCTGAACGCAGAATGCACTTTGCAGGAGACTGCTAGTAAGCAAAACAAGAACTTGCATGCCATTTACTGCTCTGGAGACCTAGCTATAGGGGGCAAGGTGGGATGGTTACCCAGCAATGTTATGATACAGAATGCCACCCTAATGACTTGATGCAGGACTGTGATAAGAAAAAAAATACTTTTAGACCAATTACAAAATCCAAAGAAATGTAACGTTGAACAAACTGTAGCATATGTCTCAGCATACAAGAAAAATCCAGAACTATTTACAGAAATTATAAGAAATCTAGACCTACTTAACAAGAATGTTTTTAGTATATTATTCATTTTATCAATCAAAATAATTAAAAGCAGATGCCAATCAAAAAACCTATAAAACATATGATCCACATCCAACACATAATACAGGGGGATCACAAAATGCAACAAAAAAAAAGATTTGGGATTATGATATCATTATAGAAGGAAACTACTACACTTTTGAAAACACTACAACATTAACAATAAATAAAAATTTAAACTGCAACTCCAAAAATGTGATTATGCACAAAATGCAGCAAGTCCTATATAGGTATCAGCCAAGCACTAAACAACAGAATTTCCCTTCATAAGAGCAACATCAAATTACCAGACAACAAAAAACTCTTTGTATCAAAACATCTACAAATGTAATCAAGGTAAATTTAAAGTTATGCCAATATATCAAACAATTATTCTTACCTATGAATACAGAAAAAAAACTTCATAGACAAATTTAAACCAGCACTAAACAGATAACTCCACAGAGCATACACACATAATGGCCGAATACACTTCATGGACAACGCACATACAGAAGTATCTATGGAGAATGAATATTGTGTGTGTGTGTGTGTGTATATACACACACTAGCAAAAACAGACTACCTACAAGCACACACATGAATCTCATGATCCTACACAACATAGGAAGTATGTGCACGTGAGCATGTGTGTGTGTGTGTATATATATATATACACACACACACACTAATTCCTTATAATATATATATATATATATATATATATATATATATATATATAAGTGTGTGTGTATGGAGAAGGAATATGTATACACATACTAGCAAAACACACCTGCGTGCACACACACAATACAATACACAAAAATGGAGATGAGTCTAAGAAGATACAGGGGCCATAAGATGAGAACAAAGACCTCCTTTCTCTGGCCAATCCTAATTGTTTTATTACACCTTAAGCAGAATAATATTTTTACAAGTCCAAGAAAAATTTGGATTACTACTATGCACAAAAGACAATGGTTAAATATAAGAAAACATAAGGAAAATTAATTCCTTTTAATAAAATTTGGAAATACCCACTCTTTGCCTGATGAAGGTTATGAGACCGGAAATGTGTAGCAAAAATATGGAAAATAAAGTATAATATATATTTTAAATATTCACATTATAACCAAAAACGTTTGTGGCTTCTCGCCTTTCTTTAAAATAATATACACTTTTTCTCATTGGAACAATGATAACCTTTCCATTATATAAATAACAAAGAATGCATAAATTCATTTAAATGTCACCCTAATTAATAAAGAACATAATTATGTGCGAAATACTTAAGGGGAGTTCTGATAAATATTTTGCCATCTATAAACACATGTCAAACACTATTATATCACCAACTTATATAAAATCCATACTTAAAGAATCTCAGAAATGTCTTCCTGCTACCATAACAGGTGTAACTGAAATTCTTTCATTGACACAAAACATTCCTCAAATCAACATATAGGCTGCCACCAGATGTAGATGAAAATGCCAAGATGCTCAAATGCGCACACATTATCAACCAAATCATATATACACACAAACTAGAATTGTGATACAAATACACACGCATGAATTATCCATACAAACTGCTTGACAGGACAGATACATTTGAGGTCTGCAAAATAAAAAATACCAGAATTTTCTTTTTTCAGCACCAACATATTTCATTTTCAAAAATGTGAAATGTTAAATTTATAAACATTTCCTATCTGTTCCTTGTATCATTGTCAGATTTTAAAATATATTTAACTCAATTCACTCATACATGCATGTTTTTAAAACAGCCACTTGAATCTGAGGATCCAAGCCTACTAGGGTGGCTAGCTAATCCCCATTGCAGATGCCTGCTCATACATATTTGTATTTGTTCAACACCTATAGAGCCCACCTGTAATTTATACTTCAACTAGGCTGAGCAGACCTTAGTTTCTGGGAGAGAGTGCATTATCTACTGTGATCAACGATCTGAACAAGGCTAGCATGCTCAAACTCTCGGTCACAATGACTTGTGACTTTATGCTAGCACAACCATCAATGGCTCCCAAGGATTCAGTCTATCCAATTTCACTCACAGGGCTTCGGTCAACACGTAGTATGGTTTTCAGGCACTTTCCAAAGATGCCACTTACTGGGATTGCCTCCTCCAGTCTGATAACATCAAGAAGTTACCTTCCTGACAAATTGACCATGGTGAGATTCAGACCTTGGTCTCTTAGTCAGAAATGTTCCAATCAGGTGACCACATGCACACATATTATATATATATATATATATATATATAAGGAATAGCATGTCATTTATGTTTTAGTTGTAAACTTTTTCTTCAAAGTACAGTTATATTTGAGATATTACAGTCAATGTTTTTCATAAAATTCTGTGTGTCAGCAGAAGTTATGGAGTTTGAATCAAATATTAAATTGTAATCAGTGTATGATTGTTCTTCCAACTTTGAGTTTCAGATCTCGCTGTAAACTTTAATTATAGCTCATGCATTTAAGTTTATTTAGAAACTGCTATACACAGAATGTTTGTGTGCATTCAACTTTAAAAAAGCATAATGCCTCAAACTAGATTGCTATATTCAAAGATCATCTGTACAAAATAATACAAGCAGAAAACTCAGTTTTATAACTGCTTTGGGGACATTATTTACCAGCGTTGTCATTTGTACATCTTTAGATCAAGACAAACACAAAATAAATAGCTTTAATTAGTAGAATTTACAGCTTCTTTCCAATTACCCCTGGCTGCTAGTGTAGCTGTTTAATCCCCATACAGACATATGCATGTTTACCACCCATGAAACAACTACATTTTATACTAGAACTGTTCTCATGTGATCATCAGTTTGAAGATTGTTGAACAAGCTCCCAAAAGGATGCTTACTCTATCATTACAATCTTAACCTCTTCAATACTTGGATCAGCTGTTATCTCTGATACATATACTGATAATCTGTACTTACTCCCTCCTTTTAGGTTTTTACAACAACCTCATTCAATAATCCTATACCTTGAGTGGCTCTTGCACCTTGTATTGCATGAAAATTTAGTTAAAAAAAGGCCAGTATATTCAACCATGCTACCACAACCATTGATGACTTCTGGATAGTTTTATCAAATCATTTTCATTCATAACACTTTAGTGGACATTTTGTATGGTTTTTGGTCACTTCACAAGGCTGCTGCATACTGATAGTTTCCCCGAGATTGATATTATCAAGATATCAGCTCCTTGACAAATCTACCATTATCATATATATATATATATATATATATATATATATATATATATATATATATATATATATGTGTGTGTGTGTGTGTGTAATAATGGAGGCCTAATGATTGCGTCCAGCATGAAACAACCTCTTGCCTCTGAGTGTTGACTTCAATGTTCACTTTATATATATATATATATATATATATATAGTGTGTGTATGTTTAAGTGATTTCAAGTATCTGTGGTCATTTTCAATAATAGTAATTATTTTGAAATTTTAAGAAAAAAGTCAATGTAATAACTTCTCATCAACTTACTGGTGTTCAGAATATTTTATACACATAAATTCACAGAAACACTCTTTCTAATTCCAAGTATAAGCAGCTTTTTGCTTCCATCTTGCATAAAACTTCTGCATTACTCCAAAGCTATTTGTCCATTGTATTCTCATCAACCGTTTGTAGAACCACATTTGTTGATCAGGTTTTCTCTTTATTTGGTTAAGAATTGTCCAGCATTCACTGCCATATAGAAAGATTGATATTATATAACAATTCAGAAGCCTATTTTTGGGTTTCTTAATAAATTTTCCTGTTTCCTAATACTGGATAAATATTAGGTTATAAAACCAATATTTCTACTCATCAATCCCAACTATAGTGAATAGATCTTTGTTTTTTTTTTCTTTTTGCTATTACAGAAAACAATGATTAGAAAACAATGATTAGAAAAACCTGGACAGAGATCTGAAGGAATAATTCATCTAATTAATGAAAAAAGAAAAGGAAACAAAACTGGTGTATATCAGAAGGCAATATAATGACTGGAATCAGTTTCCTGTATTTCTCTGCCAAATATTTCACTCTTGCAATAATTAAACTAAATTAATTAGACCCATCACCTCCTTGACAAATCTACCAAGGGTCCAATTTGAACCTGGTTCTCATGAGTAGATTGCTAATGTTCTCAATACGCAACCACATGTCCATAGTTTTGATAACAAACTGACTAACTTGGAAAACTTCTGTTGTCTCAAGTTTCCTCTATCTTGACCTTTCCTCTCAGCAAAACCATTACTACTCCCAGGCTTGACTAATCACCCGACTCCACACACCAAAATAACAGATATCAGCTTTGACACCAACCAGCTACAAACCTTCCTTGAAGCTGACAACATCATTTTAGCAAACCAGACTCACTACAAAAGCTAACTATTGAGCTTCAACACTGCCAGAGACTAGATTCCAACCATCATCATTGATAACATCTCAATGCTCCTGTCATTTGTTCAGCCAGTGTAGGGAATGATTTAGAATCTCCATGTTCGTTCACTAATCAGAAAGAAACAAAGCAATAATCTCTTTACGTTTTCATAGTCACCAATTAATCAAAACCCACATACATGTAGATTTATAGCAGTGATGAGAATTTGAATAATGTCCTGGGTATGACGGTAAACTACATCCGCATCCTGGGTATGGCGATAAACTACATCCAACAGCAAGGTCTCAGATAATGTTTTTGGAAAAATAATGTTGCCAGCTATAAGTTTTTGAAACAATAGTGTTTCCAGGTATACATTTTTTGTAAAGAATAATGTTGCAAGCTATATGTTTTTTGAAACAATAATGTTGCCAGCTATACATTTTTTATTCCATACAAAATAGGCATTTAAAATTCATATAAACTGGATTTGGCATTAAATAACCCACAGTGGTTGATATGCTATAAAACCCAAACAAAGAATTTGAATAAAAAATGTAATCTATTTAATTTGTTTATTATTGCTTTTCAAAGTTATACAGACAAAAAAATAGTTTTATAACTGCATTGGAGACATTATTCACCAACATTTATACTTTCTTAAATATCGACAAACACAAAATAACTTAAAAACTAGCAAAAAGTCCTTCCTGATCCTTTTTGTAAGAGGTTTTAAGCCATTTTGATAGAAGTAGATTAATTAGTGAATAAATATTGATTATGAACTTTTTTTTCAGTTGCTGGATGGAATTAGAATATATGGGAATAAATCATTTCAGTAATGCCTGTTTTATACAGGTTTTGAAATTTATTAAGATACATGATGATCAACCACATATTCACAGATGATGGTCACCTAATCACATTCACTCCACACCTTGTACATCTCTCATGCCAAAGGTGATTTGCCAGGCTGGCTGCAGACTTGCATGACTTGTTACACAATCATGAACAATGTGCTTGCTACAACCTTGATGTTGTCACATTGCTGTGCCTGATTCCTGTGCATCACAATGTGCTTTGTCAGTCTGGTGTTGGTTGTGCATACCTTGTCACACAGCATGCAAGCTCTGATACTGTGTCTGGAGAATGTCAAGGGTGATTTTTTTAAAACATACATACACACACACACATTATATATATATATATATATATATATAAATTGTTGTTTTTATTGAAGTCAACAAGCCAGTGACTTATCTTGTTTTCTGATACTTATCTTATATTCACTATTCTCTAGTGATGTTGTAGTCAAAGATTTCCCCACTGTTCTAGCAAAAAAGATGAAAAAGAAAATTTATATATATATATATATATATATATACCCCCCCCCAGTGTCTATTGGTTGAATTAGGTGTGTATTTGCCACAAGTGTTATTGTTTAATATTTGAGCACAGCTAAGTGGTTTAATGCTGATTTTTAAGGCAGATTAAAAGATTCAACAAAATGTTTTATCTGGCCCTGATCCACACTAAGCTAAGTTGAACTGCATAATTTTCTTAATAACAAAGTTTGGTCATTATTTGAGCCCAGATAAGTTTTTAATATTGATTTTCAAGGTAATTAGGCTGGCCATATTTTTGCAATTTCTGTTTTTTTTTTTTTACTTCAGTGTCCCTTCAAAACATTGATGACCATGACTCTCCACGTGTTCCTCTTATTTATTTTCTGTGAATTAACATGCATTTATGGGAATGATAATGTAGTTATTTCCTGTTGCTTTCTCCATGGTTTGACATTGATTTTTTCCTTCTAGTAGATTGGTAACCACTCAAGTTTAGGGAGCCCGATTAACTATTTAGCCCATAGTTGGTAGGGGAGAAATAGCTACATGCCTTTCCCAAGTGCATAAGTCTCAAAATAATCCAAATAGATTAGCCCAAGATTTGAACTCTGCTCGCCGATGTCCCTTTTTGTACCAATAACCATTATGCATCCTCCTACCAGATTGACAACAATTTATTAAGTTTAGTGATAAGTAAATGTCAATCTTGAACTATTGTACTTGCAAAAAAAAAAAAAAAAAAAAAAAAAAATGGTGTGTCAAAAGTATTGTTTTTTCCTATGGCACTGATCTTATTTTAGCTACCTTCATTCCTTGGCAATGTTTAAAAAGTGATGATTCAAATATTAACAAAACCTAAACATATGAAAGTAAATTTATACATTTATTTTGGTTCTTGACAATTGACAAAATAAACAACATATTTTTATTGCAATGGCTGGCAAAACATTGCTTAATTGCCAATTGATTTAAACTCTATAAAATGATAAATAAAGATTTACTTATTGTTGGTTCACATATTTTTAACAATTTAGTAAATGTTTATAACTTTATGAATAAAAATTGCTTTCATATTTATTTTTTTATAAATTGGTAAATGATAAATATTGCATTAATTGTTTTAGTTTTTAGAATGTTTATTTACAAGAATAATTTTATATTTGCAACAATCTAATAAATAGATAAGCTAATAGTTAATCATAGCTTTAAAACTGAAAAATATTTCACCCCCCACCCCAAGTCATAAATAATGTGTAATGTTTAAAAAATTAAAGTTAGAATATTTCAACATCAAAATTTATTCTCACATATTAAAGCTTAGTATCTGAGTTTTAAAAAAAATATTTTCTGATAATTGAAATTTAAGTAATATGACCAATATTAATATTTTTTTTAGAATGATGCACACACTATACAAGGCCCTAGAACCCCTTGAGGTAAAGTTTTACAGAGTAAGATATACAGTTTATGGTGATATGTGGGGAAGATAACAGTTGCCCTGAGACTTGAGCAGGTTAAGACTCTTGTGATCAAGGAAGCATCCTCTAGGGAGTTAGTTTGTGGATAGACAGCAGTTCATGGAAATAAATTGCTCAAGTGGAACTTACATCTCACCAATAGAATACAAAAGAAATGATGGTGGTTTGGTACAATGTACATGACAATGGTATGGCAGGTCTTAGCTGTGAAGGTTAGAACTAGTGAAACTAAAAAATGTAGTTCATCTGAACATTTTCCATGGAAATAGCTATAGAGCAGTGTGATACCTTGCAACATTTTGTTTGGATGGAAAATAATTTGTCACCCAAAAGGATGCAGATATGCTTTTGGGATATCAGGATTGGAAAGCGAAGACTGGGCAGCTCCTGTCCATATATGGCAGGTGTGTTCCTTCAGAACTTGGGCTATTATGGCTCTCCAACTTCCTATCTTTTGTAGCTCTAAGAAAGGTTGATCTCTTAATATCCCATTGAGCCCCTGCTCTGCTATTAATTTACATGAGCTTGTTTCTAATTGCCCTCAATCTGTCTTGTGAATATCAAATTTTCTAAGCCCTCTTTCCTCACTATGTGCCTCAGAATGTTGCTTACATGTTCAATCCCTGGTAGGATCAGCATCCTTCTGTAGAACCACATTTCTTTTGTCTGAAGTCCCTTCATATATATATATATATATATATATATATGAGGAGATTGTCCCACATTCACTGCTACATAAGAGGAATGATATGACATAGCAGTTCAACACTCTTCTATATTTTCAACAAAATCTTCCTGTTGCTTATTACTTTTAGCTTTTAGAAGGCATCTTGTGTTATTACAATATGCCTTTGGATTTCTGTGTTATATTTTTCTATCATCTGCTAGCATAGATCTCAGAACCTGAAATATTGTAAGCTATATGTCCTCATCATTTAGGAGTTATTTTGCTTCAGAATGTTGTCAATCATGGCTCTTCACACCTTCCTACCCCTTGTAATTTTAAGTAACTTAATTCCCTTCTACCTCCTTGTCAATGTTCTGCTATCCATTCACACAAATGCATTATATAAATTGCTCATTGTTTCCCACTACCACTCCTTCCTACAATATGTCCTTGAGTATTAAATTTGCTAAGCTATTCTTCCACAAAATATGTCCAGTAATTTCAACTGCCTCTTTCTGATTTGTGTACTTCTAGTTCACCTTTTCTTTAGAACTTCCTCATAGCTCACATATTGTTTCCATGGTATTCTCAGCATTTGTCTGTAGAAGCACATTACTGGACCTTTGAGGCTTCTGTATCTGTAAGGAAATTGCCCAGCACTAATTGCCATACTAATATATATATATATATATATATATATATATATATATATATATAGTGTGTGTGTGTATGTGAACATTGAAGTCAACACTCAGAGGTAACAGGCTAGATGCAATCAGCCTGACAATTGTGTCTAGCATGAAACAGTGTCGCCTCTGAGTGTTGACTTCAATGCTCACTTATATATTTACATAAGCTCTATCACTTTATCCCTAAATATAGCACACCTTAAAACTATTTCTTTACATATATATATATATATATATATATATATACTTTTAAGGTATGCTATATTAGAGTTAAATTGCTTGATATCAAGGATGACCTAACGATTGCATTTAAGTATGGCACCAATTGTTGCCAGTGGCAGTTGACCTCAATGTCCACTTCTCTCATATATATATATATATATATATATATATATATATGACATAACATTTTTCTATCTTTAAACACCTTGTTTAGTAATTTAAACAATTCAACTGATTCTAAGTTCTTTTCATCTTTATTTTCCTTAAAACTTCTATCCTGTTCACATGTTCCAACCACGGTATCTTCAGCATCCCAAAAGAGGCTCATATCTGTCACAGAGCCTCTTTATCAGTAAATAAATTGTCCAGCATTGTATTTTTTTTTTTTTTTTTGGCTAAAGCCCCAAGAACCATTCATGGTAGATGGATACTGAAGGATAGAATAAGAGGTAAGAAGTGGCATTTATAAGGATATGTAGGAAAGAACTAGCTAGACTAAGAGGTTAAGCCATCCTTGGAATTTCCTCCTTACTAATGGAATAAGAAAGGAATGCAGATGATTTGTCTGTATGTGGCATGGCAGGTCTTAGCTGTGAGAGTTAGAATTGGTGCAACTAAAGAACATAGCTCATCAGAAGATTTTCCATGGAAATAGCATATTGAGTATCAAGAGACTTGTCACAATTTATCTGTGCAAAAGGGATTGAAAGATGAAAAATAATCACCTACAAGGACACGTAACCGTTTTTGAACTCTATCAAGATAGGAAATTGAAGGTTCGGCAATACCAGCCCAGATAGCAATACTCCATTTTTGACCTCATCTAGCTCTCATAAAAGTAAAGCATAGCAAGAGGACTCAGGTACTTACTCGAGTGGTACAAGGAACCAACTATTTATTGAGTATTTTTATTGATTGATCATATATACAAGTTCCGTTAGAGGTCTGAGTGGAGATTAACTCCCAATAGGCATTCAAGGCAAGGGCAGTCCCCTTGAGAACACCCGCTCATCATGAAGGGCAAAAATAACTATTCTTTGTTAACAAAAAGAAGAAATTGGAGAGTTGCATTCAAATTCCGGTTAGATTTCCTACATTCACTTACGTGAAAATATACTTGGGAAAGGTATGAATCCATGGCTTCTCCCCCCAGCTATGGATTAAATAGGACTTGTGCCTGGAAAAAATCATTGTTATTCTCAAAAAATTGTTAATGCAATATTTATTTGAAAACTAATTAATCTTACAATCCAAAATATGTTGCCATTTTCAATATACCACAAAAGGTTGATAAGCCATAAAAAAAAAAAAAAAAAAAAAAATCAATCAATCAATTCATGTTATTGATATCCATTCACACTAAGTCAGCCAATATAAATGAGAGGACATGCTGACATGACAACTATTACAAAGATTTAAACCTTGAGAGAAATGCCAAATAGTAAAACTGAGCTACAAACAGCTGTTTTACAAATACGTTTTTCCTTTCCCATGATCTAAATTCTTTGTGTTTATTATTTTTTTTTTCACAAAGTTTATTCAAATACTTCTGAAAAAGAGAAAGAAATTTTTCTGCTGTTATAACGTTTATTTTCATTTACACATTTTGACTAAATTTGTACTTTATAATTTACTAACTATATAGTAAACATCTCTAAAGTCTTGCACAAAGTCCTGAATTCTTCAATTTGTTTTTTTTTTTTTTTTTTTTTTTTTTTTTAACTATAAAGCATTTGTTCCATGATTTAAAGTTTAAAAAGTTAGCTCTAAAGTGCCAAAATCCATAATGTTGAAATTTCTAAAACTGGTTAAAATATCAACATAAAAGCTCTCAGCTAAATAAACATTTAAAAATTCTAAAAACTGGATGAAATATTCAAAGTAAAAAATAAAGAAAAATTTCCAAATTCCAAAAGATAAATACTATCTTTATTTTTGTAAACCCAGATTATTTTAAATGCTAATTTATTTTTTCTCTCAAATGTTTGCATATAAATAAATTTTAAAGTACTTTATATGATAAACATACTATTTATTTTCATTATTTGCATACAGGTTATTGCCCTCATATTTGTTTTTTGTTTTTTTTAAATCACATTTCAAATGTGTACTCTGGCCTTCATCAAGTGTATGTCAATCAAGGTAACCTACAGGGCATGGGCAGGGGAACAAGAACAGTCTTTCCCCATAGATTAAATAAAGGGTTCAGTTCATAATTCCTGGTAGGTTTGTACGATTGATATACACTGGAAGGCAAGAAGGTACAAGGTCTAAAACTGTGATGACAACCATATTCTGCATGTAAATAGTGTAATTAATGATAACTCCTCATCCAAGAAATTCAAACAGAAATTATGCTATTTATTTGCATAAACAAACGCATTCATTTCTCACGATGTAAACAGCAGAACATTTTTTTTCTATCATTTATTGCTGAGCATATGGAAATCTGACAAGAAACATTTAGAAAACAGCAAAGTTTTGTGTGAATGACAAATTTTCAGAAATGAAAGAACTTTAAAGTTTAGGTTTTTTTTCTTCATCTAATTTACCTCCCTTGTTTCTATTAATAGATATTGGGATTAATTTCATAATTCCAAAAAGAGGCATAAATACAAAGCAAAAAGTATTTATAATTAAAATTTAACAAAAAATTATCTTAAAGAAATGCTTTGAATTAACAGTAACCAAAATATTTTTCAGTTTTTTCCTTTTTTTTAAACAATCTGGTGTTTCTCTCTATATGTTACCTATTGATGGATGGAGAACATGTGGAGTAAATTACTTTGTTTATTTTTCTGTTATATGCATGTTTCAGACTCAATGTATTTAATGAAAAAATACAGTGGAATTTATATAGACACTGACAGAATTGCACTTTTTGAAAGCACAATATGTCAATGTGAAAATAGTGTAAATAATGATAATAAATATATATAAATAAATGAGATCTATTTTTAGTGAGATTGAGGAAAAAGATAATATCACTGGAGGAAAAAAAAAAAAGGATAAAATGTCAAAATAGACATGTGAAGTAAGGAATTTGAATTTAAACTAAATCAAAAGTCTTCATTTGTTTTTCCAAGTCTTTCTGTTCTAGTTTTCGAGGGAGATGTTTTGAAAACAACTTCAGCTGGTGCTTACAGATGACGATCAGCAAAGTGATTGCTTCTTATTGCAACTATCAACAGGTAAGACTACACACAGGTGTTTCTTCACAGATGTTTCAGTGTAAAGAAACAAAATAAAAAATGTTAATGAACAGATACTACACTCTAAAAATAAAATTAAAAAAAATTGAAATTTTAAAGTCAGTTGTTATCTTCTGTCTTAATTTATGTTCTTTTATTGTGTTTTTTCCTTATTCTCTCACACTCAATAACCCCTTGTGTCTTAGGGGCATTATTGCCTTACCTGGGGTGAAATGATTAAAATAAAATACTAATTAAGAATCATCAACTGAAAATAAAAAAAAACCTATATAATCATACATGTTATCTGTCTGTATGTATGTGTGTGTATATATATATATATATATATATATATATATATATATATACACACACAATATAATAAACAAATATATCTATGTTTTAGTGAAATGACAAAATTAGCATTACATAGAAAAAAAATGTATAATATATAAAATAAAATTTCTTTTAAAGAATTCAAGGTAAAAATGAAGAAATCTAAATTAATACAAAGTCAATAAGTATAAAATACATTAAAAAAAAAGATGACAGTGTCCTACTTACCTTAGTATTGTAAATATATAAAAAAAAAAAAAGTGTTAAGATTAAATATACAAATCAACAAGCACACATGCAAATGCATGTGGAGTGGCAAAGCAGTTAAAATGAGGGATTACAGGTGGGAACAACCCCGGTGTTTTCATCCCTTCTTGGCAACAGGCCATCTGGTCCTTGTTTCCGGGTCACGTGTGGTCAGCACACTGCTACTCCTTGGCCAGATGTGACGTTCTGCCTTATCTCAAGCACCACCCCGAGTGTGTTTATAGCCGGCTTTTGTTGTTTAGTGATAATAACATGAAACCCACTAAATCTCTCTTCCTTCATTCAGCCATCACTGCATTGGCTTATATGACTGTCGTGTGTGTTGTAACGCACACAGATCCCATTGCGTTGCTATGGACACAAGCTTGCTAAAATCAATATAGCAGCAACAGCAGCAAGAGTTTGAGGAAGAGTGAAAGATAAAAATGCATAGAGATGGAAATAATAAAAATAAGAGAGGAGTCAGAAAGTTTAAAACTGGAGAGAGAAAAAAGAGGAGAAGTCAAAGAGAGAAAAAAAAGAGGAGAAGTCAAAGAGAGAAAAAAAAGAGGAGAAGTCAAAGAGAGAAAAAAAAGAGGAGAAGTCAAAGAGAGAAAAAAAAGAGGAGAAGTCAAAGAGAGAAAAAAAAGAGGAGAAGTCAAAGAGAGAAAAAAAAGAGGAGAAGTCAAAGAGAGAAAAAAAAGAGGAGAAGTCAAAGAGAGAAAAAAAAGAGGAGAAGTCAAAGAGAGAAAAAAAAGAGGAGAAGTCAAAGAGAGAAAAAAAAGAGGAGAAGTCAAAGAGAGAAAAAAAAGAGGAGAAGTCAAAGAGAGAAAAAAAAGAGGAGAAGTCAAAGAGAGAAAAAAAAGAGGAGAAGTCAAAGAGAGAAAAAAAAGAGGAGAAGTCAAAGAGAGAAAAAAAAGAGGAGAAGTCAAAGAGAGAAAAAAAAGAGGAGAAGTCAAAGAGAGAAAAAAAAGAGGAGAAGTCAAAGAGAGAAAAAAAAGAGGAGAAGTCAAAGAGAGAAAAAAAAGAGGAGAAGTCAAAGAGAGAAAAAAAAGAGGAGAAGTCAAAGAGAGAAAAAAAAGAGGAGAAGTCAAAGAGAGAAAAAAAAGAGGAGAAGTCAAAGAGAGAAAAAAAAGAGGAGAAGTCAAAGAGAGAAAAAAAAGAGGAGAAGTCAAAGAGAGAAAAAAAAGAGGAGAAGTCAAAGAGAGAAAAAAAAGAGGAGAAGTCAAAGAGAGAAAAAAAAGAGGAGAAGTCAAAGAGAGAAAAAAAAGAGGAGAAGTCAAAGAGAGAAAAAAAAGAGGAGAAGTCAAAGAGAGAAAAAAAAGAGGAGAAGTCAAAGAGAGAAAAAAAAGAGGAGAAGTCAAAGAGAGAGAAAAAAGAGGAGAAGTCAAAGAGAGAGAAAAAAGAGGAGAAGTCAAAGAGAGAGAAAAAAGAGGAGAAGTCAAAGAGAGAGAAAAAAGAGGAGAAGTCAAAGAGAGAGAAAAAAGAGGAGAAGTCAAAGAGAGAGAAAAAAGAGGAGAAGTCAAAGAGAGAGAAAAAAGAGGAGAAGTCAAAGAGAGAGAAAAAAGAGGAGAAGTCAAAGAGAGAGAAAAAAGAGGAGAAGTCAAAGAGAGAGGAGAGAGAGAGAGAAGTCAAAGAGGAGAGAGAGAGAGAAGTCAAAGAGGAGAGAGAGAGAGAAGTCAAAGAGGAGAGAGAGAGAGAAGTCAAAGAGAGAGAGAGAGAAGTCAGAGAGAGAGAGAAGTCAGAGAGAGAGAGAAGTCAGAGAGAGAGAGAAGTCAGAGAGAGAGAGAAGTCAGAGAGAGAGAGAAGTCAGAGAGAGAGAGAAGTCAAAGAGAGAGAGAGGTCAAAGAGAGAGAGAGAGAGAGGTCAAAGAGAGAGAGAGAGAGGTCAAAGAGAGAGAGAGAGAGAGGTCAAAGAGAGAGAGAGAGAGGTCAAAGAGAGAGAGAGAGAGAGGTCAAAGAGAGAGAGAGAGAGAGAGGTCAAAGAGAGAGAGAGAGAGAGAGAGGTCAAAGAGAGAGAGAGAGAGAGAGAGGTCAAAGAGAGAGAGAGAGAGAGAGGTCAAAGAGAGAGAGGTCAAAGAGAGAAATATAGAGCAATAGCATGAAAGGGATGCAGCAAGTTGCAGAGAAAAAGCTTAAAAACAAAGTAGTAAAAAATAGAGAAAATAAGAATGAAAGAGGTGAGAGAAGTTGTAACTTTAAGAGAAACAGAAACATGTAAAGTTGGTGG
>OZ010574.1:64642377-64771653 GCA_963932145.1 Acanthosepion lycidas | reverse complement strand
GACAGAGAGAGAGAGGAGAGAGAGAGAGAGAAGAAAAGGACAGAGAGAGAGAGAGAGAGAAGAAAAGAGAGAAAAGGGACAGAGAGAGAGAGAGAGAGAGAAAGAGAGAAAAGGACAGAGAGAGAGAGAGAGAGAGAAAGAGAGAAAAGGACAGAGAGAGAGAGAGAGAGAGAAAGAGAGAAAAGGACAGAGAGAGAGAAGAGAGAAAGAGAGAAAAGGACAGAGAGAGAGAGAGAGAAAGAGAGAAAAGGACAGAGAGAGAGAGAGAGAGAAAGAGAGAAAAGGACAGAGAGAGAGAGAGAGAGAAAGAGAGAAAAGGACAGAGAGAGAGAGAGAGAGAAAGAGAGAAAAGGACAGAGAGAGAGAGAGAGAGAAGAGAGAAAAGGACAGAGAGAGAGAGAGAAAAGAGAGAAAAGGACAGAGAGAGAGAGAGAAAGAGAGAAGAAAAGGACAGAGAGAGAGAGAGAAGAAGAAAAGGACAGAGAGAGAGAGAGAAGAGAGAAAAGGACAGAGAGAGAGAGAAGACAGAGAGAGAGAAGAAGGAGAGAGAGAGAGAGAGAAAGGACAGAGAGAGAGAGAGAAGACAGAGAGAGAGAGAGAAAAGGCAGAGAGAGAGAGAAGAAAAGGACAGAGAGAGAGAGAGACAGAGAGAGAGAGAGAAACCGGGCAGAGAGAGAGAGAGACAACGCGCAGAGAGAGAGAGAGAGACAGTAAACGCGCAGAGAGAGAGAGAAGACAGTAAACGCGCAGAGAGAGAGAGAGACAGTAAACGCGCAGAGAGAGAGAGAGACAGTAAACGCGCAGAGAGAGAGAGAGACAGTAAAACGCGCAGAGAGAGAGAGAGACAGTAAACGCGCAGAGAGAGAGAGAGACAGTAAACGCGCAGAGAGAGAGAGAGGACAGTAAACGCGCAGAGAGAGAGAGAGACAGTAAACGCGCAGAGAGAGAGAGAGACAGTAAACGCGCAGAGAGAGAGAGAGACAGTAAACGCGCAGAGAGAGAGAGAGACAGTAAACGCGCAGAGAGAGAGAGAGACAGTAAACGCGCAGAGAGAGAGAGAGAGACAGTAAACGCGCAGAGAGAGAGAGAGAGACAGTAAACGCGCAGAGAGAGAGAGAGAGACAGTAAACGCGCAGAGAGAGAGAGACAGTAAACGCGCAGAGAGAGAGAGAGACAGTAAACGCGCAGAGAGAGAGAGAGAGAGACAGTAAACGCGCAGAGAGAGAGAGAGAGACAGTAAACGCGCAGAGAGAGAGAGAGAGACAGTAAACGCGCAGAGAGAGAGAGAGAGACAGTAAACGCGCAGAGAGAGAGAGAGAGACAGTAAACGCGCAGAGAGAGAGAGAGAGAGACAGTAAACGCGCAGAGAGAGAGAGAGAGACAGTAAACGCGCAGAGAGAGAGAGAGAGACAGTAAACGCGCAGAGAGAGAGAGAGAGACAGTAAACGCGCAGAGAGAGAGAGAGAGACAGTAAACGCGCAGAGAGAGAGAGAGAGACAGTAAACGCGCAGAGAGAGAGAGAGAGACAGTAAACGCGCAGAGAGAGAGAGAGACAGTAAACGCGCAGAGAGAGAGAGAGAGAGCAGTAAACGCGCAGAGAGAGAGAGAGAGACAGTAAACGCGCAGAGAGAGAGAGAGAGACAGTAAACGCGCAGAGAGAGAGAGAGAGACAGTAAACGCGCAGAGTGAGAGAGAGAGAGAGAGACAGTAAACGCGCAGAGAGAGAGAGAGAGACAGTAAACGCGCAGAGAGAGAGAGAGACAGTAAACGCGCAGAGAGAGAGAGAGAGAGACAGTAAACGCGCAGAGAGAGAGAGAGAGACAGTAAACGCGCAGAGAGAGAGAGAGAGACAGTAAACGCGCAGAGAGAGAGAGAGAGACAGTAAACGCGCAGAGAGAGAGAGAGAGACAGTAAACGCGCAGAGAGAGAGAGAGAGACAGTAAACGCGCAGAGAGAGAGAGAGAGACAGTAAACGCGCAGAGAGAGAGAGAGAGACAGTAAACGCGCAGAGAGAGAGAGAGAGACAGTAAACGCGCAGAGAGAGAGAGAGAGACAGTAAACGCGCAGAGAGAGAGAGAGAGAGACAGTAAACGCGCAGAGAGAGAGAGAGAGAGAGACAGTAAACGCGCAGAGAGAGAGAGAGAGACAGTAAACGCGCAGAGAGAGAGAGAGACAGTAAACGCGCAGAGAGAGAGAGAGACAGTAAACGCGCAGAGAGAGAGAGAGACAGTAAACGCGCAGAGAGAGAGAGAGAGACAGACAGTAAACGCGCAGAGAGAGAGAGACAGACAGTAAACGCGCAGAGAGAGAGAGACAGACAGTAAACGCGCAGAGAGAGAGAGAGACAGACAGTAAACGCGCAGAGAGAGAGAGAGACAGACAGTAAACGCGCAGAGAGAGAGAGAGACAGACAGTAAACGCGCAGAGAGAGAGAGACACAGACAGTAAACGCGCAGAGAGAGAGAGACACAGACAGTAAACGCGCAGAGAGAGAGAGACACAGACAGTAAACGCGCAGAGAGAGAGACACAGACAGTAAACGCGCAGAGAGAGAGACACAGACAGTAAACGCGCAGAGAGAGAGACACAGACAGTAAACGCGCAGAGAGAGAGACACAGACAGTAAACGCGCAGAGAGAGAGACACAGACAGTAAACACGCAGAGAGAGAGAGTAAATGCAGAGAGAGAGAGAGAATAAGCGCGCAGAGAGAGAATAAACGCGCAGAGAGAGAATAAACGCGCAGAGAGAGAATAAACGCGCAGAGAGAGAATAAACGCGCAGAGAGAGATGTAGTGAGAGAAATGGAGAAAGGAGATTACAAAAGCAGAGTGTGGTATCTACAGAAGTATTAGAAGGAAAAACTTATGGCAAAGAAATAAAACTCACCTCTCTCCTTATTTTTGCTACTTCTCATTTCTCCAGTTAAAACTCACCTCTCTCTCCTTATTTTTTCTACTTCTCATTTCTCCAGTTAAAACTCACCTCTCTCTCTCCTTAACTGGAGAAATGAGAAGTAGAAAAAATAAAAATGATAAGTCAGAAAGTAAATATACAAAAAGTAATAGCAAGAAAGATAAATTGAACTAAAAAGACAGAACAAAAGAGGATATGATCAAATAAAGGTGGCGGGAGGAAGCGAGAGAAACAGGTAGCAGATTCAAGCTAGAGGCACTACATGGGAAATAAGGGGAAAGAAAAAAAGAGTATGTACTGAAAGGAGGATATTAAAAATGGTCAGATGGAAAGAGGAAAAAAAAAATAAAGATATGCCAAATGAAGGAGTGATGAAAGTGAGAGGGGAGATTGCAAAAAGAAAAGGAAATAGTGTTATAATTTGAAAAATAATCCTGGTCATATCCTGGCAGACAACTGAAAGAATTCTCAGACAATTCCATTTGAAAGATTCTTTGTTCATACCTGAAGATGGGGAAATCTGGCCAAGTAGCCAGGATTTATTTTTGCATTTTAGAGAAGAGAATAAGTTAGAAAAGAAAGGAGTTGAGAAAGAAAATAAGAGGAAGAAAAAAAAGAAAAAGAAAATAATCCATAGAAATAATGAAGAGTGTACAGAAAAGTAAAGAGAGTAATAGTAAATAGCAGAACGTAAGGAGTGGTAAATGCTTTTAATAAAAGGGTGATACAAGTTGAAACTAATATACAGGGTGCGATTAATAAATTGTCGTCTAAATTATGCAAAAACGAATATAACACTGACATCTCATTTTAACAGATATATTTACCAAAGTTATGTAAAAAATATCTTAAAATACTAAAGAGTAAATTTATTCAATAAAATCCCCATTGGATTCAACTACAACATCTAGACAACTTCAAAGATTCCTGCAACTCTACTCTTTGTAAATATTGCCAAAATCTTTGCCTTCAGTTCATCTTTAGTATTACATGGAGTTTTGTTGGTCTCGTGCTCAGCTGTGTCCCACACATAATGAAACTGTCTGAGAGCCATGACTGGGTTCTTCTGCTTGTGTAGCATGGTGCAGAATCCTGTTGCTTTGACAAAGGGTCTTCCAGCAGCCACCCTCTTGACCCAGGGTAGCAGCATCTGCTCAAGGCACTTGATATAGGCCTCCATGTTGAGTCTAAGGCCCTCTTCGAAGATAAATGGAGGCATAACATTGCCATCACTAGGGATCACTCCAAACACCATGATGTTGACTGGGTATATCCTCCAACTCTTTCCGAAATCCTCCTCACTGTTCTCGGATTGACATCCAAACACTCTGAAATGTTCATATTAGAGCTTCTGGCATGAATGCCAAGTAATACAGCATGCTATTTCCAAATTTCTGACAGAGTGAATTGCGTTATGGAGCTCTTTTTCTCACAAATGGTCTCCCACTGACCCTACTATATTGCACAGTTGGCAAAATCAAAAACAAATGCACAAAATTAAAAATATAAATCAGCAACAATTTACCCACTGCTCCCTGTGTATGTATTTCAAGATAAAACTTTTTTTTTTTTTTGTAATCAAATTCATTACAAGCAAGGCATTTAAGCCATGAAGACACAAGGGGCTTACTGGCTGTGAAGGAATTTGAAAACAAAGCACAATAGACAGTAGATTACGATTACCATTGCATTTAAATTTTTGAAGATCAAAGTTGGTCAGAAAGCATAGAACCAGAAGAATTTTCTATAAGTTAGAAGTGCAAGAAAAGAAACTTATGGTTACATCTAATCAATTCAACTGAAATTGTTGAGAATCTAGAACTACTCTTACATTCATAAAGTCTAGGTACCATAGGAAAGTGTTAAAGTATTTGTAGAAAAGGCACAGGGAACTAAATTTACAACAGAGGGAATGTGATTGAAGCTGAAACACCAGGTCAGGACCAATAATATTGTTGATTCTTCTTTTGGTTTTATCAAGTGTTTCTAAATACATAGGAAAACCAGACAAAATGTGGCAGCAATATTCTAAGCATAGTTAAATGATAGATAGGCATGATAGATTCTGAGAATTGTTTAGCATAGATAGCCATATTTAAGTAGATACCCCATTTCTTTTAAATAGTAATTTTTTGTTTACTGGTCTGAAAATATAAGAAATCTTATTAAAGAAAAATCTGCCCTCTGGAAGGAATCGGACTTGCATACCCACTTTATAGGAAAAAAAAAAACATCATTTTAATTGGTCAGATTGATAAAAAAAATCTTTGATTTTTTTATAAATTGCTATGTTTACATTTTTAATACAAATCTGAGCCATAACTTATGGCTTTCAAAAAGAATGAGCAAAGCGTGCTTTAAAGGGCAATAGAACCTTCCTTGATTATGAAACTCTTCATAGCCAAGTGATCAAAAGCACATTCGATCAAACAAGTGTTTCTCCTGCAAAGTGGAATGCAGATTTTAACCCTGCCAGAAGGTGCATTTTCTTTAATAAGATATCTGGAATATTTGGGCATGTAGATGAGATGAAATACTGTTTAAGATAAAGTGAGCATTTACTCAAATATTGATCTCCACTAAAAATAATATTTAAATTAATAAAAAGTATGTTGGGTTAATAAATAAAAAAAATATCTATTAATTCTAATATCTAAAACTTTATATAACAAGTAATAACAAAGACACTAAAAAACAAAAAAAACAAAAAAAAACACAGTACTCAATGTTAAATATAAAAATAAATATACCAAAAAAAAATATGGAAAAGATACCTATACTTTGCTGTTTTCCTGCAACTTAAAGTTTCCTATGCTTGTACATTTTTTTTTTTTTTTTTTTTTGTGCCCAGTCACACAATTTTCAGAACAGGAAACTCAGTTTTGCATTAGATTATTACCTTGCCCATATTACCGAGGAAGAGCGAGAGCTACCAGAGGACGGTCAAAAACACAATGCACAGTGTGCTATACAAGAACAGGAACTACAAGTGATACTAACAATTAGAAAGAGGTGGCTGAAATTTTTGGGACACAATGAAGAAAGAGGGCTTGGAGAATGAAACACAAGAGATATTGAAGTAAGAACAAATTACTGCCATATCTGAACTGGAGATAACCAATCGACACTTTCCAACTTTGTGAAAGTTTAAAAGCAGCTTTGTAGGCAAGGAATTATTTACCACTCTCCAACACATTTTGTACAGCCTGTCACTACTGTTAATTCAATGACAAATGTTTTGATAAGCTACATTCTCCTGTTACATCAGTTCAGACCTTTACAGCTAAGACCCAAACCATGTATAACATGGGCAAACCATACTCATACAGTTTGTATTCCATTAGTAAAAAGGAAGTTCCAATCTGACTGTTTACCCCCCCCCAAGAGCTTTGTAGAAAAGACTCCCAAGAGGATAAGTTTTTGCTCACCACTTCAGTAGCCAGGTATTGAACTCACAACACGTTTGGGTCAAGTCACTGGATCCAACCAATGATTTTATCCACTGGGCCATGTATCCTTCAATACCTGGCTACTGCAGTGGTGAACAAAATCTTGGAGAGTTGAATTAAAGGGAGATAACAGAAACATCCAGAATGTTCAGTTCAAAATTCCATTCACTTGAAGAAGGCCAGAACATACAATGCGTGAAACTTTGTGAATATGATAAAGATGAGGACAGCAGTCCAAACAATGTAAATGTACCACCTTTGTCTGTCTAACCTTTTTAAGGATACAACAGTAAATATTAGGTTGGTGCAAAAATAATGACGTAATAATGTCGTTTTTTGACGTAACGTCAAAAAATGACATTATTACGTCATTATTTTTGCACCAACCTAATAATTACAATACCTCATCTCAGAAATATAGACAACCATTCAATAAGTTGTTCATTTTATTTAAGCTAGTTTGGTTAAGACATTTCCCCACAGATGAAATATTACATGTCTGTCTCTCTCTGATTTATCACCATTTTGAAGGAAAATGAAGGCTATATTCCTTAGTTCCACCTGTCAAGACATTCACAGCTAGGACCTGCCATACCATGCAGACAGGATCTGCTCATCCTCATTCCCTTCATATGACAATGGTAAGAAATGTTTTTCACTCAAACTGCTTCTTCCCTAGAACTGTCATGTTGCAGAACCGAATTCCCAGAAGGATGCTCCTCCAATCGCTAAAATATTAACCTTTTCAAGTTTAGAGTCAACAATTATCTATCATACATATCTTCATAATATGCAACCCCCTTACTCCCTCATAAGCTCTTTCAACCTCATTTAGTAACCATGAACCTTTAGTCGTTCTTGGTCCTTTTAAAGGGTGAACAATAATATTAAAAAAATTTCAACCCTTGCTGGATGTTTCAGTGTCAAAGTTAGTCCTTCATTTTATTTTTTAATCCAGAACTAAATATATAAGTCTTACAGGACAAAAAATACAATGAATTAACAGTTTCAATGTTAGCCTTTGTGCTTGAATTATCACCAAGAATTTTATCATGACTACATTTCATAGATAGTTTATTTATTATTTTAACGTCAAAAAATGACATTACGTCATTATTTTTGCACCAACCTAATAATTAGAATGGTTAGCTAAACATCAGTTAATTACCAATTGATTCAAACTTTGTAAAATTCTAAATAATAAGGAGGTCCTTATAGTTAATGCTCATATTTAAATAATTTAGTAAATGTTTATAAATTTATGAAAAAAAAAATTTTCATATTTCTACATAAATTAGTATTTAAATGTATTAGTTTTTATAATGTAAATGTATTATTTTTGCAAATAAACAACCTAATAGTGTTCAATATTTTTGTTATAAGTTCTCAAGAACAAAAAAAAAATGTATAAATTCACTTTCATCATAAGTTAAATTTTTATTCAAATTCCAATAATCACTTTTTCAAACAAACACTGCTGAACAATGAAGGGCCTTGAAAAAGCAGTGTCATGGGAAAAACCATCCTTTTGATACTATCTTATTGAGAGCATGTTATTTTTATGTTTGCCCAAAATGTTTTCTGTTTATAAAAATCTTCTAGCTATCATCAGGAATCACTTGTGATTTCATTTTTAATGCCATATACCTTTATTAATCAGACAATTATAGCTCTTCACAGAATCCTTTTTTATCATCTGTGAATTGTCATTTCTAAGGAATAATAGTGGGGTGATTTCCTACTGCCTTATCCACGGTTTTGAATTCAAAATTGTCATTCTCTTAAACCAGTTACCACCCAAATCTAGAGAGCCAGATGAAATCTACTATATGACTCATGGCAGAAGTGATTGATTCATGCCTTTATTTTAATAAAGATTTCACCTCAGGTGTCCTGTAACCAATTAGGGTCATAGGGGTACTGCAACCATAACACTGGTGTGTCTCATGCAATATAGCATGATGAAGTCCATTCCATTTTGGGCTTGTTTTTGAATTCAAAGTTTCCTTTTTAGACTGGTTGCTACCAGAAGGAAAGAGCCCAATCAAATTTGCTATTTAATCCATAGCTGAGGGGAGAAGTAATGTTTTAGAGAGAAAAGCGAAATGAAAAGGACATTTAACATCAAAAAGAGATAGTTGAAATTTTGGGGGCACATAATGAGGAAAGAGCACTTGGATAAATGATACTCATAGGACAAATTGAATGCAAGAAGCACAGAAAAAAAATTGGTAACCTACCTAGTGAATTTGAGTAAATGGATGACAGAACAAGGTTTAGCAGAGATAACTAGACAAAATTTATTAAGAGCTACAAAGGACAGGAAATTGTGGTGAGGGATAATCGTGAATGTCCTTAAAAGGAACAGCATAGAAGATTGCCTGTTGCATGGAACATTGTTGTATATCAGTGGACTCCATATTTCTTTGTAACCACTGGGTATGGTTAAGTAATTGGGATGATACTTTCATCAGTAAAATTGGCTCCCAGAAAATGAAAGTTTTCTATTATTCAAACTGATATTTCATTGCTAAGTGAAATGGGTAAAACTTGATAGTTTTCTCTGACACTCAAAGAGTTATAATTATGAAATCTGAAAATTCTTAACATATAGAACAATGTTCTGCCAGAGAGCCTAAAACATCACATTCAATTGTGTTCTGAATTTGATCCTGACTGTATCCCATCATTGATTCTTCATTTAGGACTAAGATAAGCAAATCAAGTAATTATACATTAAAATAAAACAAAGGTCTTATGCCATTATTCATTTCTGGTAAGTGATTCATCTTAATTTTAGTTGTTTTTCATAATTATATTTCTGACAAGGCATTACTGATGACCATAGAAATTAAGATGAAAAAAATACTAATGAAAAAAATATAATGGTTAATACTTCATCCAATAAAAATTCATAATATTACCTTTTTAATATCTGTCTATATGAGGTATTACACTGATCAGAATTATCCACTTCACAACATTTCAGCCATTGTACACATGGCCCAGTAGATAAAAGCATTGGTTAAAGTAATCCAGTGACTTGATCCAAAGAGTTTTGAGTTCAATACCTGACTATACCAGAGGTGAATAAAAAAGACTTGTGAGAGTTGAGTTAAAGTGGTAATAACTGATACTAAGATATCCGGAAGAGGCATACCATGTGGAACTAGAACAATCTATCCCTATGGATAAAATAAAGGGTTTGGTTTTATCTTTGCCAAGCACCTCAACTGTCAGCTTCCTATGATCAATGGTGTAAAAAAAAAAAAAAAAAAAAGCACTCAAAGCCTTTTTTCATCATTGATTATAGCAAACTGACAGTTTAGATATTTCTGAACAGGTTTGGTGCCATCGATATGAAAGTATGAATTTAACAATTTAAGAATATGCACAATTGAAAACATATACATTTATTAAACAAAATACATGTTACATTATTTATTATAGTTAATTATATTTGACAATGCTTGATCTTATAATGATAAAAATAGAAGATGCATCTTAATTTAATGAATGTAGTTCAACAAAGTCAAAGCAAATAGCAATTGGCAATGTTTAACCTATGAGAATTCAATAAATATTACTGCTATAAAACAATCTGAGTAGATTTAATGAAAAGAATTAAAATAAAAAATAAAAGCTATTTACATTATTTACATCTTGACTACTGACCTCATCTTTGTCATTATAGAATACTGCTGCCATATATGGTCTGGAGCCCCCACTGTTCGTCTCAAAGACCGTGCCAAAATCCAGAGACGGATATGCAATGTGATTGGTCCTGATCTGGCACCTTGTCTACAGTCACTTTCTCACAGATGTGCTATTGCTTCCCTTTGTCTTTTCTATTAGGTTGGTGCAAAAATAATGTCGTCTTCTCACGTAGTAACATATGTGAGAAAACGACATTATTTTTGCACCAACCTAATACAAATATTTTCATGCTAACTGCTCCAACAAGCTAATTTCACTGGTTGCCAAACTGCATGAATTTAAGTGTGCTACTAGGTCAGCATCTCAGTCCCACCCTTTCACTGTCAAAACTGTTAAATGTAACCATCTCTTCTACTCCAGTAGCTTCATGTGTCCCACTTCCTGTCTGTGGAACTCCCTTCCTTTTACTTGCTTCCCTGATAGTGATTTTCTAAGCCCAGCTTAGATGTGGCACAAGGCCGAAAGTATGGGGCACCCAGTGAGGATCGAACTCACTACTCGGTTGTAATTGATATAGCAAGACAAGCTTTCAAACCATTACTCCGTCTCGAGGTGCCCAACTTGCTTCCCTGATAGCTATAATCTTTAAATATTTAAATTAAATGTCAATTGACATCTTCAGATGCCTTGATCTAATTCCCCATCCTTCTCTTCATCTTTTACTCTTTCACGCCTCTACTCTTGCTCCCACTTTCTGTAACCCCTTGCGTGCTAGTGCCTTGCTTGGAGTAAAAAAATGAAAAGAGAAATGTTTTGGCCATTGTACCTTTCAGCCATCATCAGCAACCTACAGGGAATTCTGGACTGATTTTTTAATAAGAGGGCTCTTGTTCTACTCCCTATATGTATGGATAACTTGTCTAGTTCTTATTTTTACTGTTCAGAATTCAAGTACAGATGACCTGCCCAGAAATCTCAATTAGCGACACAAAATTCCCAAAACACTTTAATCCACTAGACTATTGTTCTGTAAATTAAGTTCAGAGGGCACAAGGACCAAAACAGGATAACAAAGATGAGGACAATGTAAATAGTGTAAATAATGATAACTCTGCATCTAAGAAATTCTGGCAAAAAAAAAAAAAAAAAAAAAAAAAAAACTTCATAATAATTCTTGACAAAAAAAAAACAAAAAAAAAAAAAAAAACAAAAAAAAAACTTCATAATTGTTGACAAAAAAAAAAAAAAATCAATGCAAGGTAATATTACTAATGGACATTGACAGACTTAATAGTTGCAATGAAAGCAACTAAATTTAAGAAAAATAAATAGTAGTCCAACATTAATGGTCAAAAATACATTATGTAATAAAAACTAAATGTAATATTAGTACTTTGTCCAGATTTGTCATGTGACTAGACCTTGCTGTAAAGTGCTGTTCATCAAATTTAGCTTGATAACCATTTCTTAATAAAGAGAATTCTGACTTCATTGAGTTCTTCAACTTTTCTTGTACCAACTCAAGCACAATTGAATGTCAGATCTGCTTTGTGGTCCTGCATTTTATGCCAATGTAGGTTTGAGACCAGGTAAGGAAAAAAAAAAAAAAAAACTGATACAACACATGATATAATGTATTGTCAACAATGTCATGGTTTCTGGGGGAGAGCTTTAATAGACCATTCAAAAGGTGACATCAGAAATCCGAAGTAAAAGTATTAACAGGAACATATTGTCAAAAAAAAAAAAAAAAAAAATTGTTGAAATCCTATATAATATATTTCTTCCATATAGTTGTGGATACTGGACAATTTTGTCACTGATGAAGAAGACACAAGAGATGGTTCAATGGAAGAATATTGAGAATACCATGGATGAAACATTTGAGCAAATTTTTAAAACTGATAGGAATGTAAAAGACCCATTTGCTTAGATACAGATTCAAAAGAGACAGTTGAAATTTCTGAGATACATAATGAGACAGGAGTCTCAGAGAAAATGACACTCATAGGAAATATTGAAGGCAGAGGCAAACATCAAATAGGGTAACTAATGAGTTTGTATGAATGGCTAGCTGTACATAAGTCATCATGACTGAGGGTTTGAGTGTGCTGGTGTTGTTCAGATTTGTTGATCATTCTAGGTAACATGTTCTCTCCCAAAAGCTGTAACTAAGATCTGTTCAGCATAAACTACACATTGCCTCTGAGGGTGTTGAACAAACACAAATGTGCCTCAGTGAGAGTCTGCAATAGGGATTGGCTGGCTACCCTAGTAGACAGGCGAATCCGTTAAATCACTTGAAATCAATTACTCAAAAAATAATTTCTCAAACTATCAAAAGGCAATTTGCTTGAAACCTGTGGTTAAAAAAAATTAAAACTACATTGTTTTAATATTTGCTATAAGATAAAATAAAACTTTATTGTTGTTAACTGAACAGTTAAAATTAAAGAATGAATGCATTTATATAGTAGATCTTTTTTTTTCTCGAAAGGCAGTTTGCTTGAAACCTGTGGTTAAAAAAAAAAATAAAACACATGTTAAGCATTTCCTTTTTTTGCACATTTCACATTTCCAGTAAATCTTATTCTTCACTGTTTTGTCCTTAATATATAGATATCCATCCAAATACAACTTCTTTCCTCTTTTGCTCTTGACAAAAGTTATGTCCATCACTAAGGATCGAGATCTCCAAAATTAATGAAATAGAAATAGAAAACAAATATAAAAAAAAAAAAAAAAAAAAAAAATTAAGACTGCTAAAGTTGAGTGTTGTGGCACCTTTTCTATCCAGCTGCGTTGATGTGTCGTGAGACAGCGCAGTTTATGTGGTGCTTCAAGCTTTGAAATTATTTCAAGCAATCTGCCTTTCAAGCAATTGATAGTTTGAGAAATTATTTTTCAAGCAATTGATTTCGAGCAATTTACTGTTGAGCAATTGATTTCGAGCAATTTACTGTTGAGCAATTGATTTCGAGCAATTTACTGTTGAGCAATTGATTTCGAGCAATTTACTGTTGAGCAATTGATTTCGAGCAATTTACTGTTGAGCAATTGATTTCGAGCAATTTACTGTTGAGCAATTGATTTCGAGCAATTTACTGTTGAGCAATTGATTTCGAGCAATTTACTGTTGAGCAATTGATTTCGAGCAATTTACTGTTGAGCAATTGATTTCGAGCAATTTACTGTTGAGCAATTGATTTCGAGCAATTTACCTACATCTAGTAGACTGGTATCCTCGAATACGAGTGGCCAGCTATTATTAAACTGGGAAGGATAGTAAGGAGACAAACATTGCTTATAAGTACAAAGGATAGGAAGTTTTGGAGAGCCATGATCATCCATGCTGCCAAGGAACTCATTGCTAAGATCATGATGGTAATGAAGATACTATAACTACTGAACTTCTATAGATAAAATCTAGCAATATTTTTCCTTAATTTATTTTCAGCTGAGAAAGAAGTCATAGAAATTATTTTCTTTTCTTTTTGACTGTCCTTTCTCCATTTACCATAACATAGATTTTGAGTCAGAATATAGTTATTGAATATGAAATAAGAGGTTATAGTGATTCTCTCTATTATAGAATTATTTATTACTAAGTGCCTCTAGGGTGCTGTAAGGTTAAGGAAAAGGATTAATCTTGTGTAAATGGCAGAACAGAGTTGAGGAGGGATAGCAAAAAAGGTAAAATTTACTAATAGCTGCAAGGGACAGGGAGCCTTGGAGAGACATCAATAAGAATAAACATAAAAACTCTTGATATTTAAAAATATTTCATTTGTGTGTGATATCCATCCATGATGTGGGTGGTCATGGCTCTATACAAATCCCTATCCATTGTAGTGCTAAGCAATGTTTGTCTTAACTATCCCTCCCATGTCCTGTTATCTATTTGCACAGGTTTGTTAGGTATGTTACTTTTTGTTTGCCTCTCTTGCCTTCAATATTTCCTGTCAGTGTCAAATTCTCGAAGTACTCTTTCTTCATTAACTTTTCCAGAAATTCAAAAAGTCTCTTTTTGATTCAACAAAAAAGTGTAGGTTTTAGTTAAAATTCCCTCTTTGCTGTTGCCTCAAGTCTATCCATCACTAAGTAAATTGTCCTGCCATATAAGAGGATTGATATTGAATTACAGTTCAGCAATCATTTCTTTGTTTCTAAGGAAATTTTCAGGTTTATATTTGTCCTATGGTGGCATGTTGTCTAGTGTAAGTCGCCAATCCAAGCCTCAATTTAACAGAACAAGTGTCTAATCAGCATCTGGGAGATGCTTTGTTATAGCCTGAGGGAATTTAAGAAAAAAAAAATCCTTTAATGAAGTTAGTTGTGCTAAAAAGAATCAACTTTATTTTAAATTACTGTGCAAAGAAAAGGAACATCGAAAGATACAAGAAAACTAATTGCTTACAGGAGAACGGAGAAGAATCTGTCATCATTCATGTTTTCAGCCTGACATTTTAATGTCTTGTGCATGTCTGGATTCATGTTGCCATTATGTAATAAACCAAAGTTGTATTTCTGTTGCATTATGTATAGTCACTTTCATCCCTCGGACTTTGACCGTTCTTCATAGATGGTATCACTGAAGAAGTTTCTTTTTATTATTTGTTTTATTAAAGGAGTCAGTGGGAGAAAGAATTTCAAGGGGATACATGCCTGCTCATTGGTTTAGTGTCCCTCCACCTGTGATCTTACCCTATCAAATTTGGATGTCGGAAGCATATAGATGCTTCAAAATTCCTGTAGGCTCTCTACCAAACTATATTGGTCTTCTATCCAAAACTTAGATAAAGGCAATATATCACAGTCTAAATACAACACCCATGAGTTATTCAAGCATCCTAACCCAGTCTCGACTTTCTGTAGCATTTTACCTTCAACCAAAGAGAGGTGTAACAGATTTCAATGTATATCTTTCCCCCACTATACCATTACATAATATTACTAATAATGGGATTAGTTATGTCGCAGTTGGTGTACTCTCCAAGAATCTCTGCCACACAAGATGCCTTTTTAGATTTGAAAGTGTACAAGTGGTAATACTGCTGGGAAGATAGAAATAAACAAACCCACACTACCAATCAAAAGTATTTGGTCACTTTCACAAATTTTTATTTCTCATCCTAAAAGTGTTATTTTCAATGAAACAAGTTGAGCACCTCAATAGTTGTATTTATTATACTAAATACAAGTCTTCCTGAGCCATATTAAATCCCCAAAAAATCTTGAACTTTTGAAAATGACCCCCTTTGGCCATTATCACTGCCTCACAGATTCTCTGCATTCTACTAGAGACTGGAGGTAAACAGAAGATATTTCTGCCCAGCTTTCCTGCAAGAGTTGCCAGAGGTGAGCCACTCTTTAGTTCAGCTCTGACATTTTAGTCTAAGTTCATCCTACACCAGTTCAATGGGATTTAAGTCTGCTGATTGTTCCAGCCAAGACATCAGTTGAAGAATGGGCCATTCCTCTTTGCTTTTAATGTACCTCTGGCAGAGTTTACTAGTATGCTTGTGTCGTTATCTTGCATGAGTACAAATCCTTGACCCACAAGCCATGTTCCTGATGCTGCAGTATGCTATGATGGCTGGTGTGATTCAATTTTCCCTTCACCTGGTGCAAATACCTGACTTTGCAATTAGCAAAATCCCCTCTCAACCATAACAGAGCCTCCTCCATGCTTTACAGTTCGTGTGATATGGGGGGGTTGCAGCTCTTTCACCAACTCTTCACCACACAGACCCTCCTATTTGACCCAAAGATTTTGAACTTTGATTTTTCAGTGCAAAGGACTTTATTCCACTGCTCTATTGTCCATTCTATGTGTGCCTTGGCCCACTGGAGCCTTTTGACATTGTTTTGATTCCTCAACAGTGGTTTCTTAACAGCAATTGTGCTATACAGGCCAGCTTCATTGAGTCTTCTCACAGTGGATGTCGATACATTTTCTTTTAGAACATTGGTTTAGTTGTGCAGTGATGTTTGGAGCAATCAGCCTTCAGCTGGTGACTGATGAAATTGTCCTCTGCTCTTGTTGTTGCTTTTGGTCTACCAGCCTTACTTTTGGTTTGGTTTTGTCTCATTTCCTAATGTCTCCTAACATTATAATCCTCTGTAGTTCTGGGAGTTTTTTTTCTCCTCTACATGAATATCCTTTTCTTAAAGTAATGATCTCTTGAGTCTGTTCAAGTTCACATGTTTTGAGCATTTTGTTGACAAAAAAGTTTTGATCCGTAAGAAAGTTGCAAAATTTAGGTTTGAATTTAAACAAAATAAGAATAACAGATTTCACGACTGGGCAAGGTACATTGGTGGCATAGGTAAAATAGGTCGTATCTAGCAAAGTAGTAATTCAATACAATATAGTCTAATGTGAATTCAATTGGTGGTATAATGTAAAGTCAAAGTTATTGAGGAAGACTTGTATTTAGTATAGTAAATAAAACCATTGACTTGCTTAACTTGTTTCATTAAAAATAAGACTTGGATATGAAATAAAATTTTTTGAAGGTCCCCAAATATTAGGTTGGTGCAAAAATAATGACGTAATAATGTCGTTTTTTGACATTTTTTAATGTCAAAAACGACATTACGTCATTATTTTTGCACCAACCTAATACTTTTGACTGGATGGGATAATGCTATTTGGAGGGAAGATGTATGACAAAGTGGAAAAGTTTTACATGACTATGTTATATAATGGAGAAACCTCAAGTAGATTAAATACATTATATGAACACAGAGGGGGGCAACTCGTGCTTTTAAAAAACAACACATCAAATGCATTAGTTGCTAACTGTAACAAGACAGACAATTTTTACATAAAAAATCCGACTCTAAAAGAAAAAAATAATTCACTAAGATGAAAATGTTCAGAAAGTGCTTTAATCACTAGCTCAGCCACAGTAAATTTCTATTCAAGTTCTTGTGTTTCACCATTCTTGGCAGATCTTATATTAGCATAATGTGGGATATTTAACAACAAAGACGAGAGAAACAAAAGAAACTATAATTAAACTGGCCAGATTATATACCCTAGACAAAAAAAAGAATTCTCCATTTTTTGGTCTGATCTAACTCTTGTAGAGCATGGCAGTAAGAGTTGGGTTTTAATCTTCATGAGTGCCTCCCCTTGGATACTCTCCAACTTAGGAAGGGATGGTCTTTCTTAGAAGGGCCAAGGAGCCATTATTAGAGGGGGACACACATGGAGAATGAAGTCGTCTGAATAAAGCATTCTCTTTCCATCACATGTCAGAGTTCTAATTTAAATTGGAATCAGAGTTTAGTTTTGCTCAGGTGCTCTGCTCCTTGCTGTCACAGATGTTATTCAATGTTGTCATTGGGGCTTTTTACATCTGTATCATTCTCTTCAAAAATTTATACTTTTGGAGTTTTATCAGGCTCTTTTTGTAATGTGTTGGGGCGTTGGTTCCATTATTGTGCCATCTTCATAAGAACTTTGATATGCTTCAGGGTAAGGGGATAAATAAAATGGATGCACTCTCACATATGTACTGCTATGTTCAACAAGTACCTGCTTATGCTCTCACCCTTTGACAGTTCGTAGACCATGACATTTATCACTTTTTTATAGAAAACACTCACCATTTTTGTGTGATTCTGCTATATATTTGTTTTAACTTGGTGATGAAGTATGTGTCTTATTTTTTCTAAAGACTCACATACTATGCATTCATTGAGATTATTGGCAACAACTTCATTGGGAGAAGGTAGGGAGCTACTACAAAGGGGCCCAAGGTTGCATGCATTATTTGCAAGAGTCAAGAACAAAGATCACTTACCTTGAAGTTGCAGATGGTGGGTAGCACTACACATAAAGAGAAAAGGATGAATAAGGTTCAAGTGCTTCAATTTTAAAACAGGTCCCCTGCAACAATCAGTAGTAGTTTAACGTAATGTGTGGATTGGCTTGTTCTTTTGGCCAATCAGTGACAGCCCAACACAATAAAAATCCCACAAGATGAGAGGAGATAAAAAAATTCTTGGTGAGAGTTGTGCTGTTGTCATGTCTCCCAGATTGTTGAAGTATCATAAAAATTTGTGTGAGAGATTTTTTGGGTTCTTTTCCCCTTAATACCTTCTAACGCAAGGAGTTTGTCATTTAAAAAGCATGGCAAGTTCAGATTCCTGCCAAAAATCAAATTGGTTTGGACTATAAATATGGACACTGAAATATATTTTTGGCAAATATGGCCCAAGCTAGTACTACATCAAAACTACAGTTTGTATTTTTGAATAGTTTTCTTTACTATTTATCCCAGTATGTCATTAAGTCATTCATTAAAACCATTGCTCCATGGACTTTCAGCAGCAGTAGTACATACTACAATATTCAAGTTCTGCCATGTCTCTAAATGATAGTTTATTGAATTCTCCACCATTGTCTGTTAGGAGTGCCAAAATATGCTTTCCAGTGTGTGAATATAGTACAAAGAGTGTCAGAACTTTCCTTACTGTTGAAGTTCTAATTTTTTTCTGATCTGTTTTTGGTAGTAATTTATTTAATGAAAATAAATTTGATTAAACTTATTTTGATCAGGTAGAGGTCTGGTAATGGGGATGTGATAGTGACAAGTTGAGATATACCACAGTGAAACTTTTCTTCCTAACATTGCGACAGTCATTTTCAAAATCGAGACATGTCTTGGCTCTTTCATTGCATCTTTGCTTAACAAAGTGGAATGTCCGAGTTCACATCATCAGGAACTATATTGACATGAATGCCAGCAATGGCATACTGTAGAGTAACTGTGAAGAGTGATTTCAATTTTTTTGCATTGCTGAACTTTAAATAAATTTGTACCATTCACAGTCACAGAAGCACCACTGTCTATGACTGCTGCAGTGTGTGACTTATCTTTCCACTTTTGCCGACTCATCAGCATGAGGTTGTCTATAAATATGTAGTTCTTTTGAATAATATCCTACTTATTTCTGGTGCTATCAACATATGGATAATCATCTGCTCCAGTGAAATTTAGAGCCACACATAAAACATTTGGTGGTATTGCCTTCAGGTTTGAATAAGCTTGAACTTTTGTCAGAAGATACTGGAATTTTGTTCTTGCATCCTCTTCTGCTTCTGTTATAATTACCTCACCATCTAGAAAAACAAGAAGGACACTGGTTTGACAAGTGACCCTAATACACTTCATTAGTGTCTTTCTGGCTGTCTTTATTGTAGACCCAATACATATCTATTTTTATCACAACTGGTGGAGAGTTTGTTGAAGCATTGGAAAATTGTTCATAATTTTTCTTAGTTGTTTGCACATCACAGTGTTAATTCATTGATGGTGGCTTTCACTAGTCTCTCATTCTCTCATGTCAAATTTCCACTTTTTAATGCTCTGTAGGTAAGAATTGACTCCAGTAATTCTATCTTATGCTCGTTTAATTTTGCAACATGACACTGTCAAAGTTGACATGTCATGTCATTCTTTCGTTGATATTGTTCAAATGACTTATGTTATAAAAACTGACTGGTTAGCATCCTCGAAAAAGAACATATCTAACTTTCCATGTAATTTTTCCATTCCATCATCATCATCATACTATGTAGTAATATCTAGTTAAAATATGTCCTCTGTGGCTTTTTCTTTCAGGGATAAAGATCCTATGAGTGTGCAGCAAAGTTCATCAATGCAGGTAGCAAGTTCTCAAACTAAACATATCTTTTTACCAAGTGTTGTATGTATTCATTTTTAAAATAGGCTGAGGAATAAATTTGGAAGCCATTGTGTTGATGCTATGCTCTGCTGTGACCAATGTAATTCAGCCATCCAAGCAGTAAAATGTCTGGATTTAGTTAAGAATGCAGGAATAAGCAAACTTGAATTTATAAAAAAAATTTACTAGAAATTCCTAATTCATGTGAAATATACATCTGATAAAAAGAAAGAACTCCTGCCCATTGTTGTGTTCTCATTAGGATCATATTTTAATGAATCCTTTTTCATAGATATCAAAAAAATTAACAGTAATAAGGTATGGCACCTAATTGATCATGGTGCAAAATATATTTAAGTTAATATTCCTAGTAAGGAGGGTTCTTACAGCCTTAGAAAAAAAACAAAAAAAAAACAAACTCCAAAAGTATCAAGTTTTGAAGAGCAAAATATAGATGAAGAATTTGTAGTGGGTCCTGATAAAAAATAAAACATAAAAATAAAATATACAAACAGAAATAAAAAGAATTCAAATTAAAATAAGGCAGTTGCAATTTCCTTTAAAACCCTTTTATCTTTTTTTCATTAGCCCTCTCTCTGAACTTCAACTAACAAGAAGGCAAACCCCAAATTAAAAGAGGAAGAAGAAAAGACTGAACCCAGCTGAGAAACACAAGAGGTTTGCAGGATCAGAGCCTACTTATTTGTGACTGGAAAATAGCAAAATCAAGAATGACATAACTTGTTATAAAAAATGAAAAAAGAAAAAAGGATTGCCAGAAAATAAAAATTGTGGCCAATCAAAAAATTGAAACAAAGAGACTTTTGATGTAAGCCAAAACCAATGTTCAGTGCCAGAGTCTTGGAGCCTGATGAAAATAGATATGAGCTGACACCTGAGCGAAAAGCAGAATGGATGACAGGAGGATGGAACACAAGAATGCTACCATTAGAGAAACCAGCTAGGCATGTAATGTGAAGGAGTAGTTAAGAGGACATTTGATAATGATATTTCTACCCTGCTTAGGGCTGAGAAAAACACAGTAGATTGAGACTGACCTATTTCTAACATTACTACTACTATTCTTATCATGGTCTGACTTCAAAATCACCATTAACAGACATTTTTCCAGACTGCTACCAATATCTCTGCCTTATAAATGAAATGTTACAATAGCAAATAAAACTCACTCGACATTCTAAAAAAAAAAAAAAAAAAAAAATCAATAAATTATATATATTTATTTTAAACCTTTGAGTCAGTTCATTTTATTCCAAAGTTTACAGAAAAGAAAATCCTACTAATACCACCTAAACACATTGGTTAGCTCCCAATGTGAGCACACCTACCACAAATTAAAAACTCAAAATGGTAATGTTGACCATCTAAACAAAACTCCATTATTAAACAAACACAAACTATTAAATTCAATCTTTCCAATGATGAGAATTCAGAATAGAGAAAATTGAATGTCTTAAGTAAGGTAGGCAAAGCAAGAGGCAGAAACAAACACTTAATGAATGTAGTTATGGAACAAGGCAAATCCTTTTGGATGGACATTTAGCGTGAAGTATCAGAATGGCAAGTGAGACTGAGCAAACAAGATGAACACACTTCTGGCAATGAGGAAAATATGGTTTCTTCCTGAAATGATGATCTGAAAATGTAAGAAAGGAGCTTCAAAGTTGGGTTGAAAATAAAGTTGTACAAATATCTGACCAAAGTGGACCCAAATTAACCATAAGATGAGTTTATACTTATAAAATTTCCAATGGTAAACAGATCTGTAAACTAGACTTGTGGAATCCAGGATAAGATACTTGCAATATAAGGAATGATTCATGCACCTAATTTTAAAAAATTCTACTCATAGTATAGGGAATAATGGCATCTAACTACTGGATGTGTAAATCCATGGACATAAAAACTGCTACATAAGCAGTTTGGCTAATCTGGATCCTCCTAAACAGGCCAATGTGTCTTCAGGTTATATTTGTAAGCTCTCAAAATGTGTATATGGTCAGATTGAGTGTCAGGTACCAGGACCTTGAAGTATCAACAATGAATTAAATTAGGAGCGGGAGTTTCAAAATATGGCCAGGCAACATTTATATGCCATTTTAGAAGAAAACTATAGGATATAATTACTGCCCATGTTGATGATTTCTGCTTTGCATGGACAGATCTTTCTAAATAGAGTTATAGACAAAATTTGTCATCTATTTGAAGTGAAATCTGAAGTTTCCAAATTCCAGTATATAGGATTAAATAAAGAAAAATGAAGAAAATTGTTATAGTGGAACACACCTATTCTAGACTCTCCCACCTATAATAAGTAGGAGTAGTAAGAGTAACGAGGGGCCGGTCACTCAGTGAGATGGTGAGTCCGTTGATGTTGGACGACAGTTGAATACTAAACTATCAGCAACCACAACTAGATTACACTGTGTTATACCTATTACATTAAGTTCCTAATGTTTCGTACGTCGAACCTATTTTAGGACCGACTTAGTACAAATACAAGCCTCCACTGTGAAATCACTCCATAACAAATTTGGCGACGAGGGATTAGAATTCATTTGGTGGAAGAAAAAAAATTGGTGACAAGGAATTTGTACTCGTACGGGAAAAAAATAAAATTTTCACCCGCCATAACAAATTTGACGATGAGGCATTTGGATTCATATGGTGGAAGAGAAAAAAAAATTCATTCACCACAACATTATCTGGTGATGAAATTCGTACTCATACAGAGGAGAAAAAAATTTGCCTGTCATACTAATTTCGGTGACAACATTTCGGATTTACGCTTAAAAACAAAAAAAAAAAAAAAAAAAAACTTGACAAAGTTTTTCGAAAAAAACATCAACTTAGTGATGAAAAAAAAGACATCAACTTAGTGATGAAAAAAATCAGTCGTATTTTCAACTGAGAAAAGAATTTTTTTTCTCAATAAGACAGTTTGCTCAAATAGGTCATGAATTGCAAATTACTGGACCCTCCCCCTCTACAATATTTAAGCATTGTGTAAACTTTTTGCGAAGATGGAGGAATGCAAAAATATATTCCTGGAATTTTTTAAGTTCCAGTCAGAACAATAGGTGACAATATTAGAGCAACAGAGAACATTCCAGATGCAGCTACAGGAGGAAATTTTTAATAGACAAATGCAGTTTCAAGAAGAAATGGAAGAGATGCATAGGGAGTTTCAAAACAAAATTCTTGAAATAACTGAGAAGAGGAAGGAGAAAAATCTACAAAATGATTCTTTCTCAGAGAATATAATACGGAATTCAATTGAAATATGTACAGTCCAGATGAAGAGAACTTTTGAGGAGTATTATAAAAATATACGGACGTGTATAACGAGGACTGCCACTTGTGGTCTGAAGGAAAGAAGGTTAGGCTTCTTTTAAGCAAGTTAGGAACTGCTGAGCATAACAAATTGGTAAACTACATTTTACCGAAAAAACTAGCGAATTGACATTTACCGAGGCGGTAAATATATTAAGTGAATTATTTAGTAAAAAGACATCTTTGTTTCACAAGAGGTGGAAATGTTTGAATCTGATGAAAGATGATGAACAAGACTGTATGATGTATGCAGCCAATGTGAATAAGCATTGTGAAGAATTCAAGCTGGCAGGGTTAAGCACTGTCAATTTTAAGTGCTTAGTGTTTGTTCAAGAGCTGGTATTGGAAAGAGATGCAGAGTTGAGTAAATTAGTACTGACAAAATTGGAAAATGAACCAAAAATTACAATACAGAAGTTGGCAGAAGACTGCACAAGATATGTTAGCATAAAGAAAGACTCGAAAAAGATAGAACAGTCTGGCGTTTCGTATGTAAGGAAAATATCTACAAAGAAGAAAGTCAGTCTACCAAAAAGAATTCTAAAATTACAGATTATCAAACAAAAAGTGAAATACCAGAGAAAAATAAAAAACTCCTGAAGCCATGTTTTGCTTGCGGTGAACTACACTGGTACAGGTATTGCAATTTTAGGAATAAAAAATGTTTCAACTGTAAAAAAGTGGGTCATAAAAGCTCGTACTGCAGGTCAAAATATAAAGACAATAACATAAGTAAATTAAAGTCCAACAAGATGAACGATGAAATAACCAGAAAATTTGTTACCTTCGAAAAAAGTAATAAACAAATGAAAATGCAACTCAACACTGGTTCCGACCTATCTATCATGCATCCTGGGTATGACGATAAACTACATCCGCGTCCTGGGTATGATGATAAACTATGTCCAACAAGGCTTCAGATAATGTTTTTGGAAAAATAATGTTGCCAGCTATACGTTTAATAGTACTGTATATTTAATATATGTATAGGTATATGTGAATGTATGTGTGTCTGGGTGTGTGTATATATATATATATATATATATATATATATAGATATGTGTGTGTGTGTGTGTGTGTGTGCGCGCATGTGTGTATGTATGTATACCTTAATTTGGCATTAAATGATCCACAGTGGTCGATATGCCATAAAACCCAACCAACCTATCATAAATTTGCATACGTGGAAGAAGTTGGGTAAACCAACTTTAATGAAGACAAATAAAATCGCAAGGTCAGTGACGAGAGAAAAAATACAATTTATTGGAGAATTTGTTACAAACGTCACGTTAAATAAAAAAACACGAAAAGCTAAACTATTTGTCATAGAAAATACCACAAACTTACTTGGTATGAATTGGATAACAGAATTTCAATTATGGAATCTACCGATAAATTCTTTCGGTTACAAGGTTGAAAGTTTAAACTCAGAAGCCCAAAAATTAGTAAGGAAACTTAAGGAAACATTTCCTGTTTTTTCTCCAGGTTTGGGAATGCGTACCAAGATGGATGCAAAATTACAGCCAAAAGAAACCGTTCAGGCGGTATTCAAAAAGAAAAGGAATGTGCTGTTTGCTTCAATTGAACAGATAAAGAATTGGACAGGTTAGAGAAAACCAGTGTATTTAAAAAAGTTGAATGGGTAACACCGATGATATATGTGAAAAACAAGCTCCAGAAAGTAAAGAAGTCGACACCGAGAAAAACTGGGGAGTGAGTTACAATACAATATCTTTTATAAAATTGTTGGGACTAAAACTTTGTGGAATATCTCACATTTCAGAGTAAAGTGTAGTTAAGTAAATTGGCTGCAGGGAAACATGATAATATTCATGGTGACTTGAGGAAATTTAAAAGAAATAATGCGTTTTATTTGTAAATTGCTAAATGAAATGGGATAGAAAATAAATGGGGTAAATTAAAATTATAAATGATATTAGTTTATTTGGTCAGTTTCAGGGAGAAAGCATATAATCTGGCCTGATCAACCACTGAACAAGGCCAATACACTCAAAATGATAAGAGATAAACAGACAATAAAATTATTTGCACATAAAAGGAGATAAAGAGATCATAATATACTTTTTATGAGTAAAGAAAAAAAATCTGAAAACCAAATGCTCTCCCTAGCTCTTCAGTGAATCATGTAAATATTAACTCTGGTTGTAGTTAAAATAAGACTATAATATAGTCACATAAATGTATGTATGTGTATATATATATATATATATATATATATCACATTCTATTTCTACAATAATAAATGACATGAGATATCAAGATAGACCATATAAGGAGGTAAATTTAGACTATAAGTAATATTAGTTTATTAATAGTAAATTAAGTGAAATAAAGACCATATAAGTGGATAAATGAAGGTAAATAATATTTTAGTTTATTTGTACAGTGGTATATGAACTGAACAAAGATCATAAAAATGTGACTTTTTATTCATATAGAAAAAAAAAGTGTATTCGTTGAACAGTTAAATAAACACATGGAGAGGAGAGGGTAAACTAAAATTATAATACAATTTATATGCCAAATAGTAAATGCAGTGAGATAATATTTTTTATTCATGTCAAAAAATGGAGAAAAAATTTTTAGTTTTTCTGACAAAGTCCCTTGAAACTCCATCATATTTTATTAATTTTAATGGACTGATCACTTAATGCACAGATTTCAGTATTTCTGTCAATTTAATAAAAAAAAGAAAAATACAACTGTGTGACTATAAAGTTTCTATTGCTTTTGAAATATACATAGAAACATATTTAACTTTTAGCACTCAGCATTAATATTACTTCTCTTTCCATTGCATTCTTTTCCAAGGCCTCTCAAAGTGCAGTATATTTATTTTTAATCTTGCTGAAAGTTGCTTTCTGTTGACATAACAGGATATGATAACACAACTACGAAATTGCAATGCTATTGTTCAGCAATCAGAGTCACCTTCAGTAGGCAGGATGAATATTTTGTACAGCAAATGAAGTTAATTACAGAATAAGGGTTAAAAAAAAAAAAAAAAAAAAAAAAGAAAAAAAAAAAAGCAAAGTAGATGTGTTGTAGCTAAGACATTAATCAATAGGGACTCATACACAAAGGAGAACATTCAGAAATAAAAACCATATATATATATATATATATTATACACACAGACAGGGCTGTAAATGTAGGCATACAGCGACTATATAACACTATCAAAAACCACTTGGTGACTGATCCAAATGATAACTCATGCTAAGGCAACCCTGAGGATTGCTTAAGGGCGAAGTTCAGAGTCAGTGTTTGAATCCGAGTCAAAAGAACTTTTTAGTGTTTATTATTCTTACAGCACTAAGTTTGATTTTTATCAATATTGAGCACTATAGTTTTTTGTTTATGTAGGTGCCTGCCTTTTCATGTATTCTCCTTTGGTAAAGTTGTTCTTTGATGCTTTACCAATTATTTTGTTTGAGAAAGAGAGAGGAAGATATATATATATATATATATATATATATATATATAAATAAAAAGAACAGTAAGATATATGATCCGGTGTTCTTATAGATATTTTTTACCAAATAGTGCTCAATGTAACATGGTTAGAACTGTGTAGCAGAAAAAACATTTTAAATCAATTAATTTATAATATATATATATGAACATGAGAAGAAAAAGTGAAATATTTATAAACAAGACATTTTACCAGAGCATCTTTCTTTGGCTTCCTCAAGTTATAATAAAACAAAAGGCAAAACTGTATATGAGGGACAATGTCTTGAGATCTCTAAGGATAAGTTGTAACCAGAAGTCAAATTAAATTACATACTCTATCACCTCCAATGTCCAGCCTCAAGAGAGTGTCTGCCTGTCTAGTTGTTTTATTTATATTGGAGGTGTTTTGCATGGTCGAATTTTAAATCAGACCATTGAAACTAGAGAGTGCGGGTGTGTATATACATACAGGCATGTACATGTATTAGAACCTTTTTTTAGTTGTCTGTCCATTCATACATACAATAGAACTTTTTGTGTATATTTGTATACACATATACTTACAAGTATATATCTATCTCTTTCACACACACCAAATGATTCTGATATAGATAAAACAGACATTATCTTGAATCTGGACATTGGAGGTGATAAGGTATCTCATCTTATATAATGGTTGCTACTTATCCTCAGAGATACCAATGCATTTTCCCCTCAGTTTTGTCTTTTTCATTCTAACCTGAGGAAGCCAAAGAGACCAAATGCACTTGTAAAACATGTCGGTAGTAAATTTTCCACTTTGTTTCACATACTATTATACAACCTTTAAACAAACTCTCTCTCTCTCTCTATATATATATATATATATGTGTGTGTTCCAATAACTTGGGCTGATTTTAAATGTAAACTAGCAGTAGAGCCTGGCATTGCCTGGGGATGTAACAGTAAGAGATAGATCAAGTATCGACCATCATAAAGACTGAAAAATAAAATTGACGAAGATTATTGTTTAAGGTCGACGGACACGCATGTCTTAATTATTTTTTTTTTTTATGAATTGGTCAAACCTAAACAAAAACATTGTTTTCAATCATTATGCGTCTACCGATTGAGTAGAATTTTTCAATTTTATTATAAACAATTGTCTTGTAATTTTTAAAGCATTCTGAATATAAAAATAAAAAAAGTGTGCAAGACAATAAGAAACACTACCTGCCAAAAAAAAAAAAGAAAAAAAAGTGAAGCTTTGTTGAAATCGGTTGAAAAATGTAGGAAATCCGATCCCATATATAAACGAATACACACACAAACAAATAACCTGAGTTTTATAATAAGTAAAACTCGATATGAGTTGTCCCCCTTTCATTCTCGAAACAGTGATGCCTCTTCAAATTGATTTCATGCAAAACAATTGTGTCTTTCCAATTTTTGGCACTGTCAGAACCACCGCAAGGTAATTTTACGTAGTCCTGTGAAGTTTTGCTGAAATTGGTTGAAAAATGTAGGAAATCCAATCCCATATATAAACAAACAGACACGCACACACAACCTGGGTTTTATAATAAGTATGATTATTTTAAGAGTCTAATGTTTTTCTTTCAGATTTGGTGAACATTTGGGTGATTATTTTTCAAACATAATTTCCATGATATAAATAACATGATCCAATAGAGAAATAAATTTTCACCAATAACACTGATTTATTTACCGCCAACTTTGATCTGTCTTAATGAAACACCCTTTATTCCGTCCTAATGAAACAACCTTTATTACTGGCCCTGGGGATGACAAACTGCAACTGGTGGGGCAGCTCTAAATTTACTATTTGTAGTCTTGGGGAATATGGAGTTAGCCCTTAAATGACATTACTCACACTGTCTTGGATTGGTAGTATCTGTCAGAGTCCCATCTATGGGTTAAATAGTTTGTGTGATGCACAGGAACAAAGAAATAAATAGAATGGTGCCCAGGCATGCAGTAAGCCCACTGGGAGTGAGAGGCACCTTAGGTGCAGTTGCACTCTCTCTCTAAAAGAATAACACTGATATAAAACCTGCAGCCTCTACCATTTGTTCAATCATCTTGCCATCAACTTGTCATTGAATATTCGTTGGTGGTGGTGGTGGTGGAGGAGGAGGAGGAGAGGGTTTCCATTTAGTCAGTTTTTTACGTGAAGTCAATGTCACAGGAAAACTATCAAGCACTCTACATAAACCTTGTAACAGGAGTTATGATTTGTATTAAGTGCAAAGAACATCAGCTCATTCACTGAAACTTTTGGTTGTGTGTAACTTTGCCTTGGTTTTTGCAAAAAGTTTTACCCAACTTCAGTATTTTGATTTTTTGGCCAAACCCAGATTAAAAAGTTGATCTTGAATTTAGTAAATTTGCAACATGTGTGTACAATTTCATCAAAATCGGTTGAGAAAGGTGGACATGTATAAACAGCATACACACAATCTTCTGTTATATATATATATATATATATATGTGCAAAGATTTCTATCCTAGGTTGCGTAATATCTGACTTAGATTTCTATACTTGAGGTCTGTTGCAAAGTTCTAACACTGCAGGGAAATATAATTGGCCAATACTCTGCCAATTAAATCAAGAAACATACTCATGGACTGAATCCAATAATGGACTAATTCAATGTCACCATGATTGTTATCAGTGAACCAATTCAAGTCTATTCTTACACCTTCACATCTAGAAAAAAAATTCCATTTATTTCTAGATGTTTTGCATAAAATGCCTAGAGTTTTACTTAGCCATGTCATAAATGAATACTTATTTGGTAAATGATTTCACATTCTTGATCTGGGCTGTAAGATTTAATTCCTTTGAAAACCCATTGACTTATTTCATGATATCTCAACATGCCAATGTTAAATTCTGGTGTAATTTTCAGTTAAATAATTCCAGTTTAGCATATTCTTTTTTGAATGCAATGTTCCTTCTGAATGTAAGTGATCATTGCTGTTCACAGAACTTTTCCTTATTTGTAATTTGCAATGACTTCTTGGGAAAGAGAGTAGTTTCCTCTTAGCTGCATCAGTTTCAATATCAGAATAGTCCTTCTCTTGGACTGTCAATCAAAGGCTAGAGAGCCCAGTCTACACTTATTTAATGCATTCTTAAATGCCATTTTTCTTCAGAATGTAGGCAATTGTGACTATCCAGATTTTTTTTCCTTATTTGTAAATCGCTATGACTTCTTTCAAAAGATACTTAAATGGTTTTCTATTAGATTCTCCATGGTTTAGTATTCAGAATAGACCTTCTCTTAGACCGACTGCTACTAATGTCTGCTCTAGGGAGGAGAGATGAATTTTTACTTTTCTAAGAGGATTTGAATATAACTTAATATAGCAAACTTCATTATAATTTGAATGTGGTTCATGGAATCTATTTAGCTGTGTCAATATGTGTTATACTACCTGCACATCTTTTAGGGTATAAATAAAATATAACATCTTGTGTCAGATTTAGCAAGCTGCCAACTTTAATTTCTTACCTTTTCCTATTTTTCATTTTCCTTACTTGTTCTCTTGTCTGTTAGTAGTCAGACTATTGTAATAGATAATCTACATTGAAAAGGATTGAAAAAAAAAAAAAAAAAAAAAATGTAGAAAGAAAAATAAAATTTGGAACATTTTATTTGGTTTTAAAATGAGAATATTTACAGACAATATTTATGAACTGCTCAGAGTAAGGCTCAAAGATACATCTTTATATGCTATGCACCTTCTGGACAGTTGATCCCCACAACTTCCTGTATTTTGTTGCTCTAAGTAACCTTTGACATTCTCTCTGAACAGGTGTCAGATTAAGGACAAATAGGTTAAATGCTGATTCACACTTTATTTTGACTTAAATATGTTCAAGACTGAGATTCTCTAGGCATTATTTCCTCATTTTGCATACCAGAAATTTCAGCTCTTTCTGATAGGTTTTTCTTTAAAACATGAACTAAAAAGGGACTAACTTCTTTGTTGCTGACATATTCAGTCTATGCTATTCTTACATATTTGTAAAACCACATTTCAATCACTGAGTCTTTCATTTGTGAATGAAGTGTCCAGCATTCAGTGCCATATTGGGGATCAATGCTACATACACATTTTTATTTGTAATGAAATTCTTCATGTTTCTTAATACTGTTTAACTTCTGGAAGACAACTTGTTATTCCAATGAACCTTTGAATTTTTACGTGTTATATGTTCTGCTGCCTGCTACTACACAGTTATACTCTACTTCAAATTAGATCTGATGTGAATACTAAAAAAGCAAAACCGGAAATAAAAAAAATTGTCCTCTGTACAGGGGGCTCTGAGCATCATATCAGGACCACTAAACAAATAAGAATATAAAACAACAAAAACCAAACGCAAATGTCACTGCCAAAGAAAAAAAAAAAAAAAAAAAAAAATGAACAAAAGGAATTCACAAGCCAAGACATTTGCTTCTAAGAAAGCCTCTCAAACAATAAAATCATGGCAAATGGGCCAGAAATCAACACCCACCAAGTTTAGTCAACCAACCCTGCACACATAACCACTAGAGACCTACCATCCTCCAAATCACCACACCTTACCCACATTGATACATTCCACTTACATCCTCTGTATCGGCAAAGACAGAATTGCAGTAAATAGGCCAGTTGTCAATGCTTGACAAGTTCTCAGCATCACTACCTATGACCTTGGTCAACTGACCCAACAAATGCATCAACTCCAGGCCTTACCCACTAACCTTCTTTCAAAAATTGCCTCCCTTGCCCATATTACCTACATTCCACTTACACCCCTACATTAGCAGTACAAAGAATTTCATATTAACAATTCTTGCCTTTTCCTTTTGCCTCACTTTGGATTGTTCTTTTGCACTATAATACGTGTGTTGACAACACAGTTAAATTTCTGTACCTGCTTGGTTTTGAGATCTTCAATTCTGATATGAGTAGTTGGAAATGTCAACATCTCAATTATATTATTTTCTCTTATAATGGCATGTGCTATCCATTTTAGTTGTTGCAACTATTGAAAGCCCTCAAGTGATGTGGTTTCTGTTATTTGGTAAAGTGTTTATTTGTGATTCTGCACAGTTTGGAAAGAATGCTTAACATCATTGATTGTATAAGAATGATATCAAGCTTTGTCAACAACTGGATGGGTAGCCAGTTATGAAGACCAGTTGCTGTAAGCTTGGATGTGCAGATGGTGATATGGATAATGACTCAGAGTTCCAGTTCCACTTGGTGATGTTATATTCACTTACAAATACCCTTGATGAAGGTATCAATCCACCTCTTCTCCCCCAGCTACAGGTTAATTAGTAAAACTTGTATCAATAAAAATTATCTTGCAATCTAAAAATATTTTCTGGCATTAAATGACCTGCAAAAGGTTGGTAAGCTTAAAAAAAAAAAAAAAAAAAAAAAAAAAAAAAAAAAAAAATCAATCAATTGAAGAAGGATGGTACTTGCTATGTGATGGTCAACATCCAGAACAATCAGGCTGAGGGAATTTTAATTGAGTAACCGATATTGTTTTTCTAAATTGATCACCTGTGCACTATATACTATTTTTTTTTCTTTTTTTTAATTTTTTTTTTTTCAGATTATAATTTCTTAATTACCGAGATCACCCTGTACATAAACTCTGCCCAACTTCAATCATAAAAGGTAATAATTATAATCTTTTTATCAAAAGAACCAGTTTGAGACTTGCTTCTCTGTTATAATTTACAAATCTAATTACTTGTTTAATTACAGGATCAATAATTAGAACCACCCAAGTGCAAAACTTCTTTATAAGATTTACAAGGAGAAAACTAATTGCTAGAAAGATTTGTAATTAAACAAAACCAAATTGTAATATAAATCTTATCACATGTAACAAGCCAAACTTTGAGGACAATCTACACTGGTGATTATTGAGTTGCTTATGACAAGTCCAGCAGTTGTGAAGTTCAAATCATTATCTTTCTAGGGGGTCATTAGTGTATCAAAATATGTATTCTAGATGTTAGTCTATTAACCAAACTCAATCACAGGGAAATAAGAATACTGGCCCAAATCCAAAGTTGCTTATTAAAAAAAAATTAATATATATATATATATATATATTGCTGATACCTCCTGCTCAGTGGACCAAATGAATACAAAAAAGGTTTGTCTACGAAACTCTGGAGTTGGGGTGTTAAATATAACATTAATCAGGTAAGTGATAAATTTTGTATTAATCATACATTCTATATATATATATATATATATGTGTGTGTGTGTGTGCATGCAGCAAATAGTTTATAAATCCAACATGTTTTTTGCTTATTAAAGCTTCCTCGGAGAATGAAATATAGAGGAGAAAAGGAAAGTAAATCATGCCATTATTTAATTTTTGTGTTTGTTTTTCATTGGTAAAGAAGACTCCACATGCATCTATCTTGTCAAGCAGCATTTGTGTGTATAATTCATATGTGTATCATAATTCTAGTTCCTCTCAGGTATTTTTAACAATGTTTGGTGGTTGTGTGCATGTTGATTTGGTGACATTTGATCTGAAAGAAAAAAATTCAAGTTACACTGGTACATTAGGTAGACATCAATCCTGGCAGCTGATGTAGCGTTGGATATATATTTTTTAACCTAACTACATCTCTGCACTATTTACATTGTTTGGACTGTTGTCCTCGTCTTTATTGCCATATTCACAACATTTCAGCTGTTGTACACTCCGGCCTCTTTCAGGTGATATGCAGCACCTAAAGAATATGGCAATGAAGATGAGGACAATAGTCCAGATTATAGTTATAATACCTCATCTCAGAAATATAGACTGAAACTATGGCTTGTAGGTAGTGACAAATTTCCTAATATTAGGGATAAACTAATTTATTTTCAAATTTTGTTGATATAGTGTTGGAAGATATGATTATAAATTGCATTTTTATTTTCAGAAGTACAGATATTATCAGTGGTGGTGTTGGCTTATTTTGATTTCTGGGCTTTGTAGGTTAGTTTTTTTTTTTTAGCACTGACAATGAAATAATATGAGTAGTGAAGACCTCAAAGCTTTTTTTTTTCAATGTATTTTTCTTCATCTAGATATTCTGAGCTATATATTCTAAGGATTCCAAGGTAAATCCTATGCTTTGTCCAGATTTTATTTCTTGGCTGTGGGAACAGAATTTGATTAAATCATTTTTGCTTATGAGTTTGCAATAAATTTTAAAATCTAATTTTTCATTGTTATGAATTAATGAGGAGGAAAGGTAGAGATTTATTGTTCATGTGTGAATTCAATGGTTGGTTTGATGCTATTAAGTTTCTTTATGATGTTTTGTGGATAATATGAGGTCATCTATGCACCAAAGGTTAGTGGAGTTTTTAAGCATGATATGTTTAATGGGTCACACTAAAAATTCTATGAAAATATGAGCAAGGACACCACTTATTGGTGATCCCATAGGTAAACTAAAGTTTTAATTGTAGAAATTTTTAATGAAAAGAAGAAACAGTAGTTAGTGATTATTTTGCATAGTTGCATAATTATAATTTTATAAAGCACTCAAGACAACATTTTCCTCAAACCCTTTATATACAAGGAAGATTCTGAAAAATTCTCAGCCCAACAACAAAGGGAATGACATGGAACCATGTGTATACTATTCCAAATATTCACCTGTCCTGATGTTCACACTTGGCCTTTTCACAAGTCTCTTAAAAACTTCCTACAATAATTCTGATATTTCATCATTGAAAGACTTGAGACATGGAGAATTTTTCAGCACTCTTTCATATATATATTGTATACAAGGTTATTAAAAAACAAAGAGCAGATTCTGAAAATTTAACAAAAATGCTAAGAGATAAAAACACAAACTGGATAGGAAAAGCTTCAAAGTTATTAAAATAAATGAAAAATTTTCTCAATCTAGTTTAAATGCTTTTTTTCAGATTTTGTAGAAATTTAAATTGGTAACTGGTGTCAATACTTAAATTGGCCACACAAGAAGTCATTTTGTGTACTATAGTTTGTAAAGTGTAACATTAAAATAAACTTTGAACCCTTTCCTATCCAGTAATGTGTTAAAAATATGTCTCTTAATTATTAATTATTATTATTTTATTAACTTTTTGAAATCTTTTTTTTAATAACTGTATTGGTCTGAGGAAGGAGTATTTCTTTTAAGAACTAAAGATATTTATGTTTGGGCTAGTTTCAATTAATGCACTTTCAATAACTTTCTTTTAGTAAGTTATCTATCTCGTTCCTTGTCTATCCTCAAAAGGCCTTTGGGAAACATTCTGAATCCCTATGTCATTTTATAATTTCATATTAGCATTTAATTCTCTCTCTCATTAGAATGGTAATGTGTTCAAGATGTTTCCGTCTCTTAGTATTTGTTTTTATTAAATTTTTGAAATCTGCTCTTTTTTAATAACCCTGTATTGGTCTGAGGAAGAAGCATATTTATGTTTGGGCTAGTTTCAATTAATGCACTTTCAATAACTTTCTTTTAGTAAGTTATCTATCTCGTTCCTTGTCTATCCTCAAAAGGCCTTTGGGAAACATTCTGAATCCCTATGTCATTTTATAATTTCATATTAGCATTTAATTCTCTCTCTCATTAGAATGGTAATGTGTTCAAGATGTTTCCGTCTCTTAGTATTTGTTTTATTAAATTTTTGAAATCTGCTCTTTTTTAATAACCCTGTATTGGTCTGAGGAAGAAGCATATTTATGTTTGGGCTAGTTTCAATTAATGCACTTTCAATAACTTTCTTTTAGTAAGTTATCTATCTCGTTCCTTGTCTATCCTCAAAAGGCCTTTGGGAAACATTCTGAATCCCTATGTCATTTTATAATTTCATATTAGCATTTAATTCTCTCTCTCATTAGAATGGTAATGTGTTCAAGATGTTTCCGTCTCTTAGTATTTGTTTTTATTAAATTTTTGAAATCACAGTTTATGTCAAGCAGGGGTAACCTTTTCTGAACAGTGTACTGCATGATATATGGTTCATCATAAATACATATCACTAAATTATCCCTTCATCATTAGTACATTAGACTCAGGAGAGGAAGCAGGATTGCTGTTTTCTATTAGTAGATTTGTTTGGAATGTGTTATGGTATAAATAAAGCAATTAGTCAAGCATTTAATAGTTATTCCCATTTGGCATAAACTTGTTTAACACTTTTTTTAGTGATTGATAAGGTGTTTGTGTGAACAAGGGAGAATGAAACAAAGCAAAATTTTAATAAATGTCATTTTCCACATGAAAGCCATTCAGAAAGCTGGAAAAAGCTACAGTCTACCCATGACTGGTCTATATACATGACATTTATTGGATTGGTACATGGGTAGTGTCTAATATGTACTTATTCTTTGTCATCTATATTTCTTGACCAAAGAAAACAAGCAGAAGTTTGTTTTATTTACCCCACCAGCACTTTTCAATTTTTTTCATCCTCTTCCACTTTTGACTTGAAGGTCTCAATAAGCAATGAAGATTTTCTTGCTCGGTTGATCCAGAGGCTTTCACCAACAAATTCAGGAGTTCTTTCCTTATCAGAATGATCAGCATGATTTTTATGAGCTACTGTACCTTTGTAATCACTATTAGACTCATCTAACTCTTTTCAAATCCTCTGCACTGTCCTCAGAAAGGCACACAAACACTGAAATGTTCATATTGGAGTTTCCAGTTCAAATGCCAAACAGTACACCATGGAGTTTCCAAATTTCTGGTAGAGTGAATTATATCATGGTGCTCTTTTTCCTCATGCTCTTAATGAAAGAAAAAAGAAATTGGCAAACTTGGTATTGCTTTTATTGAAGGTCATTGATGCAAAACTTGATTTTTATATCATAAATTAATATTTTTAATTTATAACCTTTCCCCTCCATGGGAAACAAAATGAAGGGAAGAATTAACTCATTAGTGGAGTAATGCTTATATCCTTGTTCCTTGCCACAACCTAAGATTGATTTGCTTTTTACAGCTTAACTTTAAGGTTATTTAAAGCCAAAGCATGTTTTTGGAGGGTAAAAATTTAAGGAGATAGGGATTTTCTGATACAGCCCACTATTTAACTGGAAGAAGAAGTGGTATTCTTACCTTTCCCAAGGATATTTACATGTAAATGAATATAATGAACCCGACTAGAATTTGAACTTGGTTCTTAAACTTCTCATTCTGAGCCATTATCCATCACAACACACATATCCAAACTTACAGCACCTGATATTCCAGAGTCATTATCCATCTAGGTGGAAACCAGACCCAACATTGCTTAACTTTGGTGATCGGGCAAGAAGTGGTTGTTTCAGTTTGATATGGTGGTAAACAATCTAACCTAAGAAAACAGCAGCAGTTTAAGTTAAAAAAAAACTTACAAAAATTTGTTTTTGTGAGTGACACTTCCACTTGCTTCTACTTTGTATGACAGAGAAAAAAAGTATTGTACATCACAGTGTGTTTATGACATTTGTGATTGCATGCTTTCTACTGTGAACAGCTTTCATTAAGTGACCTTATGATAATAAATGAACTTTAATCAACCAATGTGTGAGCTTAAAAAGACAATTTTCAGAAAATTTTTAAATTTTTGCTAAAAATCCTACCTAAGCACTTTTTGTACTTGCGAACAATTGAGTATTTAAATGAGATTTTATTCACATTTTCTGCATTGATTAAATTCTGATTTCGACTTAAAGCAGGGATACTCAGTAAACAATTCCTAGAAACACAATGACTAATTCCAAACAATACACAAAAGTAGTTTTGAAACCAAAAGGTCAAGATAACAACTAATCCAAAAAATCTAAAAATACTAGAGGACTTTAAAAATGCTTAATAAAAAAAGAAGCAATTAAACCATTTGTCTAGTGTAATTTCATCTGTTTTACCAACTTGTATACATATATATCATCTAAAGGTTATCAGACTTTTTCTAATGCATTGTCTATGCCCCTCAGTGTTTAAAAAAATGACAATTATAAAAAAGAAACCTGTCAACACTTAAGCTTCCAAACCATTTCAATGAGTCAGAGTTACAATCTCAAAAAGAAAAACAAAAAAAAGTTACACTATTGGTAAAGGGAATATTAGTCATTTCCTTAAAAGAAAACACTTCTTGATTGAACAACCTGTGCTACTAAAGTTATGCTTTTTTTTTCACTCTGGCCATCAGCCTGGGATCAAAGTGTAGTATATGTTATCAGTAGTGGTAATATTAGCTGTCTTCTTAGTAAGCATTTGGAATTCATTGACCAAGCAGCCAGCTCTACTCTCAGTTGAAATTTATAAAATCATTCTCTTAAAATAAAAAAAAAAATAAAAAAAAATAAAAAAGTACTTTCTCAAGTCCAGTAACTTATTGCTCTTTCCAGTATTGATGGGCGACTTTCTTCCTAACGTTTAATGTCAATATCTTTATTATGTCTTTTTTTTTTTTTGTTTAAATTTCAGGAGGCTATTTAAGAACAGGACTTGAGTTTTTAGGTTGATGTTTTGGCTTTGTAGCAATTTGTGCTGTTGGACAAAACTATCCTAAGAAATTAGTTTTCATTTTCAAACAAATGCACATTCCATGAATTCATTATGGGCTATCCCCACTTGGCTTCACCAAGACATCATGAGGTGGTGCTGCTAAACAGCTGTTAAAAAAAAAAAAAAAAAAAAAAAATGGTACACTTCCTGTCTTTCTCTTTTAGCATGTGGTAGAATCAACACCAACTTGGACATTGCTCCTGGAATCTCACTGACAGAAATCTCACACAGAGACACACATGTGTGTATTACCTACACAATTCCTAAATATTGATTCCTTTATTTTACAAACATACTGGTGTATTTTCTCTTTTCCGTTAGTCATATATTAAAAAAAAAAAAAAAAAAAAAAAAAAAAAAAAGAGCACATGAAAATATCAACTTGTTGAAATTTATTGAATTTCTTTTCATCTCAGCTGACAATGATGACAGGCCATTTACATGTGCAAAATTCATTTGCCACTGCTTTTAGCCCCATTAGGAACATTATGGCAACAGCATCATGAAAATGTGATGTGGATTCAGTAATTACAAAATACTTCAAGTGTATGGGATCAGTTATAACACATTTAGTATAGGAGATAAGGAAATGGGGCAGTTTTGTCCAACACTTTCTAGAAAATCAAGACATTAACCTAAAAACTAGAGTTGTGTTAAATAGCCTTGTAAGATTGAGACTGTCATGAGGAAAAAATGTTTGGTGCTAAAACTATTGAGAAATAGCATTTGTATACAGCTGAGATCTATCTCAGATAGCAAGTTAAAATGTGACTGAATAAATGAAGCCTGTCTGACTTGTGTGGAATATCACCACAGAATCACAAAGAACAGCACCAAATAACAGAAACTGTTTTACTATCAACTGCAGCAATAACTAAATGGATAGCATATGTCACTTGAAGAGAAAATAATGACAAACACACTAATATTCCATACAACTTCAAATATTTGGTGAGGTGATGAAATCTGGCATGACAGATCATGTATGGAGGGATAAAGTAGTCACCAACTTCTGTAGGATGGAGTAAAAATACTACACAGAAGAACATTGGAGAATCAGATCCCTGAAGGAATTATGCTAAGCTATGAGGGCCTAGTAAGTACATTTTGTGCAGAAAAAATTCCATAAATAAATAAAATGACAGTAGTGTTTCTGCAACAACAGTAAGCAAAGAGAAGTGGTGATGAATTTGTTCAACCCTGACCTCAACAGCAAGCAGGAAAGAAAATTATATTTAGGCTTCAAGTTCTAGATTCCGGATTGTCCCACAGGACAATTGCTGACAGGATTCAAACATTAAGGTTCATGAATTTAGTTATATAGTAATTATGAGTTAAAATCCTTGGCTGGGTACTGCAGATTTAGACCCTGTGAAAACTGGGCACAGAATAATTGAGCAGCACTAAAAAGAATAAGTGATGATATTCTTAGACATGAATAGCAAAATAAGAATCTACTCCCATCAATTAAACAAAGAGAAAATTCCCTGAAGATTGCCTAGATTATAGCAGACACCTGATCAATTGTTTAATGGCATATCAACTCCTGATGGGTCATTTAAGGCTGAAATTTCATTTTCTTGGGAGCTTTCAAGTAATAAAAATATAACATGTTATTTTGCTTTCATGGTAGACAATACTCAACTTTTGTGCAAACAATTATGAGAGACAGTTTTATGTGTGATTTCTTTAATCCATATAATATCTTAGAATTCCTTAATGTCATGAAAGAATACTTTCATGTTTTGTTGGTTGTTTGATTTTGTTTAGCAGGATATCAAACTATGGTTTATTTAATGTTGGAATCTAAATATTTTGAACACACTTTCATGGCTTCAACTACAGATAAAATATATCACTGGTCATTCTGCTATAAAACATTAGTCATTCTACTATAATTAGATATTGTTGGCAAATTTTACTATAAATAGGTATTGTTGGTAATTTCCTCATCCAAAAATGTATTGTTGGTATTTTTATCTAAAATGTCCTTTCATGCCTTCATTTTTCCTTTGTTCACTATTTTTTTTTCTTCCTTTGGGGTTCACTATTTGCCCATAGCAGAGACCTTAACAGGTGCTACCATTCCGGGTTGGGAAGGACCTGAGAATAACAGCTCCTCAAAACCGCCAATCTCCCAATCAGAGGCCTTTCAGCAAGATGCACTCTATTGTCATACCCAGTACTAAGTGGTTACCTGAAAAAGCCATAGGGCACAATAGCCAAAATGTGATGAAAACAGATGAGGAATGAAAAAAAAACAACAAAAAAAACTCCTTATCCCAAAATTTCAGTCAAAGAGAGATTCATAAGTATAGAGGATTTCTTCAAATTTCTACCTTTATCTTGGTTGTTCTGATGAGCTTTGTTCCTTGGTATGTTGACTCAGGGCCAGTATGTACTATCCCCAAACCCCTGAGTAGTGGGGAGTGGAGCAAGCCTGATTGGGGGCTTCCAGGAAGTGCTTTGTGACTATCTTATCAACACTTGCTTTTTTTTTCCTACCTACATTTATATACATTACAAAGTAAACTAAGCCCAATTGACTGTTAAATAATGAAAAAGTCAGATTTTGATGTCATTCTGGGGTTCCCTTCTCTCTCCCCCTCCCCCAAATTCATGAATTTGTTTTACTCATGCTAACCCTAAAACACAAAAAACTCACTCATTTTTATCCATAAAGGTGAATATGTTCAAATTATACGTTTTAACAAAAAAAAAAAAAAAAAAAAAAAAATGTTAATGTTAAAAATTGCCATAAAACTTGGCTGGGTACTGCAGATTTAGACCCCGTGAAAACTGGGCACACAATAATTGAGCAGTACTAAAAAGAATAAGTGATGATATTCTTAGACATGAATAGCAAAATAAAAATCTACTCCCATTGATTAAACAAAGAGAAAATTCCCTGAAGATTGATTGTTTAATGGCATATCAGCTCCTGATGGGTCATTTAAGGCCGAAATTTCATTTTCTTTGGAGCTTTCAAGTAATAAAAATATAACACGTTATTTAAGATGGAATGATCTATTATGTCTATCATTTGTATTTAGATACATTGTATTTATTTTCAATTTCTCTAGTTGAATTGTTTACCTATATTGCATTTGATCCATTATTGTACATAATTAGGTTACAATAAAATTTGTATTTTATATAAATACAGCCTTTTTGTTTGTGGAACTATTCTGGTTTCCTGTCAACTATGATTGACAAAAAATTAATTGCAGCATCAATTGTCAGTTTCTATATCCTTGAATCCTGTTTTATTATCCTTTCTCCTAAATAATTTTTCTCAGATTTTTTCAAATTCAGTAACCCTAGGAAGTTCCTAATACACATTTTTCCCCCCAATAATAAAATTTACTCCAGCAGTAATAATGTACAGACACTATCTATTCCTGCAAATGCAACTAGAAATTTGTTATGTACATAGACACGCACACCTTTACCTTTCTAAGAACAATGGTTAAAAATGATTTATATTGTGAACTGGTGCTACAGAATCACAGAGAACTCAAGATGTAATTTTAACATTTAATAAAATGTATGTCAAGTGGAATAATGTTTTGATGCTTTTGTTACTGCATAACATGTTAGCGTCTTTCCATGATAATAGTCACTAAAATGGGGACCTGTTTCATCTTACCAAGTTCTTTTTAACATTTCACAAAAAATCATGTATCAGAAGCATAACCATGAAATGTATTTGGTTCTTTAACCTTTCAACTCAAATGATAAAAGAAATAGAGCACACAAAATGAAAGTATCTCAAATTTACTATTTTTTGTTTAAAGTTATGTTTACTGAATTATCCAGGAAAGAAAGGAACTGTATTATTTGAAAGTGTTGAAAGTTTATACACAATCTTTGAGTTTTTTCTGAAGAGAAATTATTTAGATGAGATGTAGAAAAGTGTGTCTTTCAAAAACTTAGGCCTCCCCCTGTAAGCTATGGCCAGTAATTGCATATTATTTTTAGAATTATTCTGTTACTACTAACTTTTATTCATCTTTTAATGCATTTAAATTTGTAAATCAAATTAACCCATAACTATGCATGCACAGAAAAATAGTATAGGGTCGTCAATTCTGTAAAAGGAAAAAGATTCTTAACCCATTCCCCCACTAATCATTCATCTTATACTTGTAAAAGCCAAGATATTCATTGAGAACTAACATCAGTAAGCCGAAAGTAAGCAATAAATAAACACAGGAAAAAATAGAAGCTTTCAAAACTTAAGTGCTTGGAGAAAGTGTTCATCTAGATCCTTAAAAAGTCAAAGAGATGACAGTGCCCATCCCACTAAGTAAAATGGTTTTTATCATGAAAATGGCTCATGATGTCTTTGGTACACACAATTCAGTGCATTAGGGTTGCAAGGATGAGTAGCAGTTGTTGGAGTAGAAAAAGGACCACCTACAAACACTGGTCACAAACTACATTTTTAACAACTGGCCTGTAGAGAAACGTTTGTCCGTTCGGTTACTTGGCAATCACTACTTGAGAGTAGGGAGAGTAAGGGGTTGTTTGCTGCAAGGGAGAGCTTGGTGAACTCTGACATTTACATTTGAGGGTTTTAAACTCAGCAAAAGCAATCCTAAATACACAAAGGGCAGATCATAGATTTTAATGAGGACAGATGCTGTTTTTGGCTTGAAAACAATAGAATTTGCAGAGTGAAAAGGATCGGGGTGAAGTGGAGGAGGAAGGGAAGAGAAAAAGCAAATCAAATTTAAAAAAGAAAAGGATAAGGAAAAAAAGAAATAAATAAAAAGAAAAAACAAAAAGGAAAAGAAAGGAAAAAAAGAATCTGTTCAAACCATTCCCAGCGACTTTTGTTATGTTCAAGGACATTCAAGATCAGAAATACCTGCCAAGCTACTATGGAAAAAGCCAAGGATTTCATCCCCTTAGAGATAAAGAATGGTCTTTGTAAACTGAAAACTACTTAAAGGTTTACCATTTGTTGGCTTTTCTTGATTTAAATTCCACAGCCCTAGAAATAGAATTATTTCACATTAACTCCATTTTTTTTTTTTTTTTTAGTGGATATACACCTGGGGTTTTAACTATTTTAGCTTTTATGCTTAAAAAAAAAAAAAAAAAAAAAAAAAAAAAAAATATATATATTAATTTCTGGTTTGTAGGACCTTAAAAGATTTGCAGAGAAAATACCTCAATAAATCTATATTTAAAATTAATTAAAAGATGACCGAGTGGTACTTGATATTTTAGCATCAAACTATATATAATATATTTTTTAATTTACATCAAGTGCATAATACATTATTGTAGTGATTTTTAAGTCTTTATAAATTTCTAATGGTGTTTTACTTGTAACTGAAAATCAAACTAAAAAGAAAATTATTGGCTGTATGGGGTCAGTAGCATCAAACAAAGTTCTATAATGAAAAAAAAAAAAACAACAGAATAAAGCTTAGTATCCCCCTTACTTCAGAAGCCTGCATTGTTTGGCACTGCAAATATTCTGTGATAGATGCTCTGCCTGAGATCATAAAACTTGATAAAGACACTCATAATGGTCATAAGATCTGACTGAAAATAAAAAATTGTTAATGAAGATGAGAACAACAATTTTCATTTCAAAATAAAGTCAATTTTGTTAGATGATTTAAAAAATAAAAATAAATAAAAATAAAAATAAATGAATGCTTTTAAGCTCTTATTTTGAATGCATTTAAACTATTTCAAGTCATTTTTTATACTTTTTTTCACAAAATTTCTCTAAGAAAGAAAGTATGTATATATATATATATAAAACTTATCAAATATAAGGAATATATATAATTAATTAAGCAGATATTCCCATTTTTTAAAAAACAGTAAAATTAATATCAAGTGACCTTAGAAAAATCCATTGTTTATATATACTGGGTGTAACAGCAGAATTGTCCAATTATTAGATTAAGATCTGAACTGTTATATTTTAGCAATGATTAAAGATATATTACTGGAATTCTGAGGTGTTTATAACACCATTGAACTCTACTTAGAACAAAGCATAAAAGTATCATGAGGAAATTGATCATAAACAAAAATGACATGTTCATCATTACTTATCATAGCTAAGGATCGGAAGCTCAAAGTATTAAAATAAAAAATAAATATATATATATATATATGTGTGTGTGAGTGTGTATACTTATTCAAGATGATCTTCACTCTTACTAATCCTCTTTCTTTTTGGAGTAAGAAGGTGCTTCACAGGTTTCACCTGTGATTTCATTTTCAAGTCTTTTTCACTGCTCTTTAGACCGTCATAGCTGAAACTCCTCTCCCACATGCCAAACATATTATGAATGGAGTTGGATCTTTTCTAATTGATCCCTTTGCATCTAAGTTAAAATGATGATCCTCTTCCTGTTGTGACTTACTAATCTCATTTTCCTCTACTGTTCCCTCTTTTTAAACGTTCACTATTCTCTTGATGGTTCATGAATAAACTGAAGAATGCAGCCATAGTATGAATTTTGGGAACAAAATTTTAACTGGTTCTCTTTTTAGCTAAATAATTCAAAGGGTTTTTCAGTGATTCTTATGACAAATAATGTCAAGATGGTTAACTGTATTACCTGAAAAAGCAACTAAATTAGTTTGTTTTTTTTAAGATATTAAACATTTTGTGTAATGGACAATTATTCCCTGCAGTCACACAATTTGGACAATTTTGCTGTTAAGGGATGTGCTGTCTAGGTAAGCAGTGCCTTCCCTGAATAAAAATCAGCAGCTACATTTTCCTTCTGTGGTAGCATATGCACCTACATGTCTATATTTCTGAGATGAGGTATTGTAATTAGTATTGTTCAGAATGTTGTCCTCATCTTTGTTGCCATGTACACAACATTTTGGCCAGCCTCCTTCAGGTGATTGAACAATGTATGTGTGGATTAAAGTGTTGGTTTGATCCAGTGACTTGTCTCAAAGAGCTGCGAGTTCAATAGCTGGCCTCTGCAGCTGGAGAGTCGAGTTAAAGCAAGATAACAGAGACATCTGGAAGAGGCATGGCATGTGGAACTAGAACAATTTATTCCAGTGAAATAATGGGTTCAGTTTAAAATTCTAGTTACTTGAAGAAGGCTGGAATGTACATTAGCTGAAATGTGAATATGGTGACAAAGATGAGGATAACAGTCTGAACAATGTAAACAGTGCAAATATATACTTAATCCAACAAAATTATGAAGTTTACTCTGATTATTATACAAAAAATTCAAAATTTGTTTTGTTGATTTACTGCATAAAAGGTCACAAGCTGCCTATTGTAAGTAATTACAGACAGCACATACCTTATATATTTATTACACACACCAGATATGGATGTGCAGGTGGTACAGTGGATACCAGTTCAGAATGAGTGTAAGATAGCAGAGTTCAAATTCCACTCAAGTTTATTACATACACTTACATGCAAATTCTATTGAGAAAGTTATGAATTCATCACTTCTCCCAGCTCTGGGTTCAATAGGACACACTGGGCTCTTTAGCCTTGGTTTGCAACCTGTCTATAAGATGGACAAATGAATTCAAAACCAAAAAAGGGCTATTTGAGGTCCTTGTAGCATATTATGCATGCCATTTCTCTAATCAATTCTCTCAAAAGTATGGAAGGTTCTGTACAAGCTTTCACCTTCAGAACCAAATATGTGTCGGTTGTCTATCTAGGAGCTGAATTGTTGAATTCTCATACATTAATCAATGGGAGAGATCATTATCATATACAAATTAATTTTTAATTTACTTTCATAGGACTTCATGGTAAAAAATATTTTAAGATTACTTTTTTAAGAGCAAAGAATAAATTCTAAGGATTTCTTACACTTGAAACATACAACTAGCCATGCATAAATATTTTTTTCTGAAGGCAAATTCCAAGTTTTTGAAGCATTTGGCTTTGTGATTTGTTTACAGTTCTTGCAAACGCAGAGCAAACTACAAACTGGACTCTTGTATATAAAAACTTAGAGAGAAAAAAAAAAAAAAAAAAAAAAAAAAACAATATTACATTTTTATTAAATAAGCATGTTATTTTAATCATTAAATTATCTTTAAAATAGTGGGAATATTTTGTATATTATATAATAAAAATTTTTCAAAGAAAATTAATGAAAATTTATTGTACTAAGGTATGCACCCTAGTAAAATGAACTGTACCCCCCTTACTTGTTTGCACTTTCCAACAAAATTGGTTTCAATCAGTCAATGTATCTCTATTTTAGAGGGTGTGACAGACATACTAACAGAAGTCACAGAATTTTATATATAGTTTCTCACAATTCACACTTGTAGAGTTCTGGCTTGCTGTCAGTAACAATCTTCAAAACTTAAATTCCCGTTCCTTTATTGTCCTGTTTCTTTCATTCTCAGTAACCCCTTGCATCCTTGTAGTTTTTATTGCCTTGATTGGGGGTGAAATGATTTAAGAAATAATGACAATAAAATATAACAATAATAGCAATATAAAAATTATAATATATAGAAGATTAACTTTACTGTAGGTCTTAGTATTTCTTAGTATACTTAGTAGATCTTAGAGCTTAACAAAAATAACTAATATTAAGTGAATAGTTACAAACAATATACTGTAATAAAAATATGATTAATAACCAGAGACCAGATGTTGCAAGCCTCTCACTGCTTTATAACTATTTCTATGGAAAGTTATAGATCAACTATGTAACTTAGTTCCACCAATCTGTAGAGGGTGCAAAGAAATCCCTCAAACATAATAAAAAGAAAATACACTACAAATTAAGTAAAATAAACTTTGTTTATTTTCGTAAAATATATAAGAATTATTTTTTTTGTACACAATGGAATTGTCTGTAAAGCTGTGATGTCAGCTTGTCGCTGTACTCCCTCTGGTCTGATGAGAGTTTCTATCTTCCTTATATCTGAATGATGAGGCTCCGGGGAGATTAAGAAATGGGTTTCTTATGTCGAGCCCTGATTGGTCAATAAATCATATTTTTGATCACGTGGTGTGCTTTCCACTACGTCCGCACTTTTGGGTGCGCCGTCCTTGTTTTTGACCCCACAGGGTATGGTAAGGAGAGAGTTCCCGCACAATTGTAATTTTTTGGATACATGTGGTGTGAATTAATTTTTATTGTGTGTATGTGTGTGTGGAAAGTAAAATAAGAAACAGCACAATACTCCTCCCCAGATTGGAAAAGATATGAAAGATACATGTTTTTCAATATGTGATATATTCTTTAAAATGTTTCGGCCAGTGGACTTTTCTGCCGGTTTTCGTAGGTGTGATGTCAGTATTTTGTTTTCCAGCTTCCTCATTTTCTGTGTGAATATGTTTTTGTGGAGGTATTGTATAAGGTTGTTCCTCGATGTACGCTGGTTTAATGCGATCAATAGCGATATTATCTTTCTTTTCTTTTCTCATAATAGTAAAATATTTTTCATGCCTGTCCAGAACTTGATATGGTCCTGAATAATTTGGACAGAGTGGTTTTTTAACCGCGTCATTTCTGATAAATATATATTTGCAGGTGTGAAGATCGTTTGGGATGTAAGTTTGTTTCTCCGTTTTCCTGGTTGGTGCAAAGTTGAGAAGAGACATTTTATGTTTTAATTCTGTTACAAACGTTGTTGTAGGTGAAATGTCTGTCTTGTGATTAAAATACTGTCCAGGTAGGGTTAATGCCGATCCGAAAACTACCTCTGCAGGTGTGCTTTGCAAATCTTCTTTCACCGTGTTTCTTATCACTAAAAGAATTAGTGGTAAATTGTCTGTCCAGTCCGCATTATTTAAATTCATAGCTAGAGAAGCTTTTAACTGTCTGTGGAATCTTTCAACCATCTCATTTGCACAAGGGTGATAGGCAGTTGTTTTGATGTGATCCTAACAATTGGGTAAATTCAGCAAAAAGTGTTGATTGGAATTGTGAACCTCTATCTGTTATTATTACTGAAGGTACTCCAAAAATTGCTATCCAGTCCTGCAGTATAGCTCTGGCTATTGTTGCAGCTGAAGTGTCTTTGACTGCTATGGCTGTAGGCCATCTGCTAAATCTGTCAACTATAGTAAGAATATGTGCATGTCCTTTTGAGGTGGGTAAAGGTCCTACTAAGTCGATATGAATGTTGGTGAATCTAGCATCAGGTGTGCTAAAAGTGCCAAGTGGTGATTTCGTGTGTCTGTGGATTTTGTTCTTTTGGCAAGGTATACAAGTTTTAGTCCAATTGCGAATGTCCGTGTTCATATTGGGCCAAACAAAGCATTCTGCTATTAATTTTACAGTGGCTCTTTTTCCTGGATGAGATAAATTGAGAAAATGTTGAAAAGCTAGTCATCTGATGTTCGGTGGTATATATGGACGCGGATGTGTTTGTGATACACATCACAATAAAATTTTGTTGTACCAAATGGTATGGGCATTTCTTTCAGTTGTAAGGATGTTTTTTGTTTTACAACTGGAAGTGTTTCATCTGTTTTCTGCTCTTGTGTGATTAATGCCATACTTAAAGAACTGGAATTTAAAGAGGCTATTGTAGATCGAGAATGCATCTGCTATAATGTTCTCTTGTCCCTTAATATATCGGATGTCTGTGGAGAACTGGGTGATATAATCGAGATGTCTGATTTCTCGTGGACCATATTTATCTACATGTGTATGTAGTGCATATGTTAATGGTTTGTGATCTGTATAAACGCAAAAATTTCTTCCTTCCAGCAAATGTTTAAAATGTTTAATTGCAAGGTAAATTGCTAGAAGCTCCCTTGAAAAGGTGCTGTATTTCGTCTGTCTTGCTTAGCTTAGCAGAAAAAAAATGATATAGGAATCATTGTGTTGTTAGCAAGTTGGTGTATGACTGCCCCTACAGCTATTTCAGATGGATCTGTTGTAAGCGTGAGTTTTGTGTCCTCGCTGTCAGTTACGTAGTTTAGTTTTGTAAAGTTGGCCAAAGCAGCTTTAGCTTGTTTGAAGGCTTCTAAGCTAGGCCCTTCTAACTTTAACTGTTGGTTCTTTGTTTTGTTTTGTAACAAATGTGTTAACAGTGCAAGTAATGTAGAACAGTTAGGTAAAAATCATCTGTAATAGTTAATTATGCCTATGAATCTGCATACTTGTCTGACTGATGTTGGTTACGGGAAATTTGAAATTGCACTTACTTTCTCGGGTAGTGGAGATATTCCGTCCTTGTCAATTAAGTGTCCGAGGAAATTAACCTTTGGTTGGCTGAAAATGCATTTCTCTGTATTTATTTTCAGACCGTAATGTGATATTCTTTCAAATGTTTGCTCTAAGTGCTGTCTGTGCTCGTCGAGGTTTCTGCTGGCGATTAAAACGTCATCCACATATGCAATGGCAGACCTCTAAAAACTTTGTCTATTTACCTTTGGAAGGTTTGACAGGCGTTCCTAAGCCCAAAAGGCATCCTTACGAACTCGTAAAGGCCAAATGGTGTGGTCAGTGCAGTTTTATGAATGTCTTCTTCTGCCACTGGAACTTGGTAGTACGCCTTTACGAGATCCAATTTGGAAAATATGGTGGCGCCTTGCAGACCAATGGTGAAATTGTGGATATGTGGAATAGAGTATCTATCTGGGACCGTTTTAGCATTTAATCTTCTAAAATCGCCACAAGGACGCCATGTTGTAGCGTCAGACTTTTGCACCATGTGTAGCGGTGAAGACCAAGCACTTTTCGATGCTCGGATGATCCCTTGCTGTAATAAATGTTGAAACTCGTTTTTCGCAATCTTATATTTGTCCGGTTTCAATCGTCTGGGGTGGCATAGACAGGTTGTCCAGTTGTCTTGATGTGGTGCTTGGCATTATGTTTTATGGTGTCTGTGTTTTTAAATGGCTGGGAGAGTTGTGGATATTTTTTTAGTAGCTGACGAATGTACTGGTCCTCGGGTAAGGCAGAACTGATTCCAGTAGACTGGTATTTCAAGGTGATTCCTCTTACTGAAATCTTGGTTTGATTATCCACTAGTATGCGATTAGTCATGTCGACAGGTTGAATCTGGCTAAAACATCTGCCCCCAATATAGGCGTTGTTACACTGGCTATGGTAAAATTCCAGAAAAAATTCTGTCGCATGCCGAGATTGATATTGAGCGATTCCTCTCCGTAAGTTGTTATTTTGGTACCATTAGCTGCTTGAAGATGATAAGACTGTGGCATAGTCTCCTGATTTTGTGTTGGTGGTATCATGCTTATTTCTGCTCCGGTGTCTATTAAAAAGTTATATCCATTAATTTTGTCACAGATATAAAACAGACGACCTTTTGTTAAAAATCCAGCAACAGCCGTCGTCTCTACTGGCTGGAATTTGTTTCCCGCATTCGCGTTGTTGAAAGAACAAGGACGTATACAGTGTCTCACCTCAGGACCAAACTTTTTGTGGTAGTAACAAATTTCATCTTTTCTATTGCGGTTGTCAGTCCGGCCTCTGCTGAAACTTCGCTTTCTGTAGCCTGGACATTTATCGCGGCGGTACTATCAGTCTTTTTGGAGTAAGCCTTATAATTGTATAGACAACCTTTCTACAGTAGACTTGAGGTCGTTAAATTCCCTGTCTCTTTGTTGGGCTGGTTGTGGTTGGATAGAGTTTACCCTGCGGCTTCGAAAACTTTCATGGATCCGATCTGCAATGTCTGCGAGTTTTTTTGTCTGCGTTTCCTCCGTCATGGGTGCGAGGATCTGTGTTGCTGTAGTGGGTAACTTGTCCAGCCATAAGCTCCGCATAATATTCTTGGACATTTTGTTGTCACCCAGTAAGGTTCGCATGTGCCTCAATAACTACGATGGGGTGCGATCTAATTCAACCTGAGTGAAAAGGTTGCGTAGCATGGCTTCGTTCGAGACACCGGTCCGTTTTAAAATTGCTTCCTTGAGCCTATCGTACGGGTTGTCATCCGGGACATTTTTCAGTAAATCCATTACTTCCGCGACGATGTTCGCTGGCAGTTTTTCCACTAAGTAACAATACCGGGTTCTCTGGGAGGTGATTTGCTTCGCATCAAATAATGCCTGGATTTGAACGAACCAGGACTTAGTGTTAGTCATGTTGAAAGCCAGGATATTCAACGATAGTGTGGCGAGAGGGGTTTCCGAAGATTGTGATTCCATTGTGTCCTTCCTCTTCGTTTTGTTTGTTTTTTTTTTTTTAAATGTAGTGTCTCACGTCGGTCACCAATTTGTAGAGGGTGCAAAGAAATCCCTCAAACAAATAATAAAAAGAAAATACACTACAAATACAGTAAAATAAACTTTTGTTTATTTTCGTAAAAAAAATATATAAGAATTATTTTTTTTGTACACAATGGAATTGTCCGTAAAGCCGTGATGTCAGCTTGTCGCTGTACTCCCTCTGGTCTGATGAGAGTTTCTATCTTCCTTATATCTGAATGATGAGGCTCCGGGGAGATTAAGAAATGGGTTTCTTATGTCGAGCCCTGATTGGTCAATAAATCATATTTTTGATCACGTGGTGTGCTTTCCACTACGTCCGCACTTTTGGGTGTGCCGTCCTTGTTTTTGACCCCACAGGGTATGGTAAGGAGAGAGTTCCCGCGCAATTGTAATTTTTGGATACATGTGGTGTGAATTAATTTTTATTGTGTGTATGTGTGTGTGTGTGGAAAGTAAAATAAGAAACAGCACAAATCCTAACCTTCATGGCTAAGACCTGCCATACCATGCACATTCTAGCAAATCACACTCATTCCACTTGTATGTCTTTGGTGAGATTAAGTTTCCATCCTCTGTTAAAACACTTCCCAGATATTTAAATTTCTACACGTTTGTCTTTGGTACTCTTTTACACACACACACAAATATAAAAGAACGAAGAACCCTCATGATTTCCCACCTGAAGAAATGATTTCCCACCTTTTAATGTTGAAACAAGATGTACAGTTTTGTAGTGGGTATGTACATGTTCTAATGTAACAGTGTATAATAAATAAATGTGTGTGTGTCTGTATGCAGAAAACTGATTTGGCCATCACCAATGTAGCCAGCAAAAATGCTACCATAATGCTATGAGCTCTGTACAAATATTTTCCAGACTAGTCCAGGATTAAAGTCAAACTTATTCCCAATTCCAACAAGTGTAAATTAAACAGAAGGCTTAATGAAAAAAAAAAAAAAAAAAAAAAAAATGAAAATCAAAAAAATCTTCAGATAATCAACGATTGATTAATGATTGCTAAGATGTTACTGATAATCTTTTAGTCTATTCTTATTTCTTGAATATTTGTTTATTTTAAGTTTAAAAAAAAAAAAAAAAAAAAAAAAAAAAAAAAAATCAGCATCACCCATTAAAGGCCGCTAAGACAGAAGCATGGAGATGGAAGGGAAGCAAGAAGTGTGAGAAAAGAAACTTAGTTTAGAACTTATGGCTACATCTAGCCAGCTCAACTGTAAATTGATGAGATCATGATGCCAGTTTAGTACTGAAACTAATTTATTGTGTATACAATTAATTTATCTATAGGAAAAACTATTTCCATTGCAATTACATACCTTACACCATATTAAAATGCACCAAAACTATATTCTACCCAATAACAGGCAATATTACAAACATACCAAAAAGATTCCACAATACGACACACCATTCAAATAAATATCTATTGGTTAAGATTAACATGTAAAATCTTTGACCAATGGTAGAAAACTAAAAACCCATTTTTCTAGACCCTACTTTCAAGAAAGATTTCTTATAAAATCCCACAGATTTTGACTTTCAAGGGACAGATAGGTGATGGTCTCCAAGCTGTGGATACATAGCTTCTTCCTTTCCCCACTTAATGCATGCTGAAAGAAACATATGTCGTGACTTCAAATGAACCATCTACAGCAACAAAGATGGTGCGAATTTTTGCTAATGATGAAAGCTATCTAAAAGTCTTGTCTAAATCACAAAGATTTGTGAACCAACTATCATGTTTTTTTAATGAAATATCAAATATCTTGTATGTTACAGAGATTTGACCAATCTACTCATTATAGACTGCCTGTAATATCACAGATTTATTAAACAAATGTATCAATTTTCTTTTATTTTAATGACATTGTATAGGTGGGTACTGAAAAGTCCTTTAACATATCACATGGTGAAAATAACCTCTTCAAAAAAAAAAAAAAAAAAAAAAAAAAAAAAAAAAAAAAAAAGAAAAAGAAATTGCCATTTGATCCAATTTTAAGAAATTGGACACTGATCTAAATATGATGGCTAGGGAGTGAAGAAAAAAACCTAACTTGGGTAGCACTGTATGCTTAATCAATAAATGTCAATTGTTTCCTTATAAGGAAACAACTATTATTACCGTTATAAAGGAGAACATGTACTAAACTTTGATCCCAGTCTGATGGCCAAAGAGTGAAGAAAAGTATAACTCAAGAAGCACTAGCTGTTCAGTCAATGTTGAATGCTTCCTTCTAAGGAAATAGTTAATATTGCCATTACTGAGCATAAACTATCCCAATTTTACACTTTCAGACTCTTTTAAAGAGTCCAACTTTTTATTAAGATTATCAATTTACTGCAGATGGGAAAAAAAAACAAAAAACAGCACACACAGTCTACCAAGACCTCCCCTTTTGTATTAGGACAGTAAGTTCCAATGTCTTTTGATTGGGTGAGGTTACAAGTAGCTATATTAAAGAGGACAGAAATTCAGCTACTGGGTCGTTGTATAATAGAATTTCAGTGATGCATAGGAATACTGCTATAGTGAGTTATTTTTTTTCTGACTGGTTACTTGCATTGGGATTTGTGAGATAGTACCTGTGAATTGAGTTTTCGGTATTTCTTTCTGTCCCCGATATCTGAGTGTGAACTGAAGTGATTTGTTCTCTGCGTTGTGAAATTAATCTGCAACAAACATTTCCTTTGCTTTCAGAATGCTTACACTTAGCGACAATGGCCGCGGATAACTAAATACACAAATTTTGTTTCCCCGCTGCCTGATTCAAAAACACCAACTGCTTTTATCTATCAAGCATTTTTTTTCATTCATCAAAAACTGGGAGAGGATGCACAATATTAGAATATCAAAATACTTTTATGGTGACTCCTACGACTGACTTGTTTCCAATTTGAACATTCCGTCTTCAGCATATCATGCAGAATATGTGCTCTTTTTCGGCAAGTAACTTTCTTTCACCACGGTTTCTGTTGTAAGATAAACGCAACACGTTGTCGCTTGGTTTGAAGTAATTTGCTGTTTTCTTTGCTATAATCTGGTAGCAACATCTGAAGCATGGACGAATGGTAAACTTATAAGTAAGCATGAGATCGTTGAGAGAAAAATTGTCTGGGATGACACAATGAACCAACTTTCCTAGCAGTAGACCTAGCAATTGATTCTATATAAATCTTTCCACTTCATGTCAGCAGAGAACATGGGAACCTGAACATGGTGTCATGGTTAGCAAGTATGTCTTGCTAGAACTATGACTGAATAGCAAGTTCATTCCTCATTTGGTGGCTAATACTTTCAGCCTTGTGCCATATTTAAGCTAGAAAAACCACTATGTCAGCAGAGAACATTAGCCCAAGAAGGCACAAAACTCCTGAAGGTTGGCCTAAACCATGCTGATATAAGACAGAAAGTGTTCTCTCAGATGATTAATAGAAAGCAGTTTTGTTTTGCAGGTGTTAAATTTAACAAGCCATTCCTTGCCCGAGTTAATAGCAGACTTTAGGCTACTTTTAAGATCAACTGCCAATTTGACCTTAACAAACCAATAACTTACTATTAATACAGGAGTAAATAGTTGTATTATCAGTATAGATACTGAATTGAAAGCTGAAGCCATCAGGAAGTTCATTGTTCATAATTTTCATAAGTATAGATCCAAGGACTGAGCCCTGAGAGACACCTACATTAATGCAAAAAGAACTAGAAGAGTGACCAGTCAAGATAACTTTCATTTCACAATTTGACTGAATCAGTTTAAAGATTTGTCTAGAAATATCTTTCATCTTGTGAAGACTCGGATACCAAACCTTATCAAATGCCTTTGAGATATCCAAAGGCAAATCTAAAGTGTGATAGACTTTCAGCAATAATCATTAATAAATCAGCAGTTGACCTAGAGAAATGAAAGCCATATTGCTTATCTGAAATAAGACCCCTGCAATTAGAGATGATTAACCAGTTCAGAGTTGATTAGAGCTATAGTACTTTGCCAAAAAGAGGTAGAAAGCTAATAGGAGGATCAGATGATTCATTCAAGTTTTTAAAGACAGAAACTACAGAAGATGATTTCCAACAAGTAAGAAAACAGTCAAGCATTTATTGTAGAGTTTAGAGAGAACATGAGTCAGTTCAGAAGCAAATTTCTTAAGGACTATTGCAGGGATACCATTAAGTTCACACACTTTGTGGGGATCAAATTTAGAGATAACAGAAACTAAAGGAGGAGTAATATGTTTATAACTCGGTTCTAACTGGAAAGTCAAGTAAAGATACTCCAGTGGAGTAAAGAGTAGAATTTATGAGAAAAACAAGATGTTAAATTGAGTAAAGTAGGTGAGGAATAGAAGACTTACTCTTATTTAACATTCTATTACAGAGACGCCAGTAGCCATGAGTGCCAAAGATTTTAGAGGCTATACAGTGCCTGATTCTATCAGCAAACAAAGGCAGCCCTTACAATGACATAATATAACTATAAATATTTTCAGTGGGTACACATATTTGAGTTATTATACCTGTTTTTTTTTTTTTTCTTCTTAAACAGTAAAATTAATAACTGGCCTAGATTGAGAAGTCCAAGTAAGGAAAGATTGTGGCTCCAAAAGAAATTGAACCTGTAACCCCATTTTTTATCAGGGAAACAGTTTCTAGAGCCAAACTGTTTTACCAATTAAGCCATGGAGGCCACCTTAATAGAGCAAGGTTTGGACTACCTATTTAAGGAAAGCATATATTTCTTGTGACTTCTACAAATCTTTTTAAATCGGTGTCACTCCATGAAATCCACAGAAACCCATGTAGTTACAGGGTGTGGAGAAATTAGGAACAGAAAAATTAATAATGAGTTGAAAGAAAAAAGAGGATTCAAGAGGACAGTAGGTAGCTATTGACATTGTATTTAAATTTTTTGCAGATTAAAGTTAGCTGGAAAGCATGGATTCAGAAGGGAATTCCACAAGTGAGAAGTGTGAGAAAAAATGTTAGCATAGTGGCTTGATTCTGTTTCAGAAAAAAAAAAAAAAAAAAAAAAAAAAAAAAAAAATGGAAATTTTTTTAATTCATTTTTATCTGAAATTATTTCTTATTACTTATTTATAGTGGGTACACATATTTCAGTTGGTATTCCAATTTTTCATTCCTAAATAGTGAAATTAATAACATCCAACAATGAGAACTGAGAAATCAAAAAAAAAAAAAAAAATTGCCTTCAGACAGGAAACAAATCTGTATAATTCTTTTATCGAAATAAAAATTCCATTAAAAAAAAAAAAATAGTTGTTTACATTTCTTGTATGAAACTGAAGCTAGCAAATAGTCAGACAAGTCATGAGTAGACTGTGCATTCTATAAATAGGTAATTCAAACCTTGCTCTATGCCAGAATTGGTAAAGGGATCTTTTGTTTATAGAAAGAGTTTCTCTGATGGAAAAGGGGGTACAAGTTCGATTCCTGTCAGAGCCACAATTTTCTTTAGTAGGACATCTCAGTCTAGGGTGATTGTTATTAATTTCACTGTTTAAGAGAGTGGGAGGAACAAAAAAACCAACCCCCCACCAAAAAAAAAAAAAAAAAAAAAAAAACAAAAAAACAAAAAAAACAAAACAGGGATAGCAACTCAAATACATGTATCCACTAAAGACAAAAAAAATGTTCCACCAGAAAAGGCTTGCTGGTGTGGCAAAAAGTGCTCAATGCCATCAGGAACAATAGTACCACTTAGAGCATCAAGCAAAACATTAGTCTACAATACTGGGTCACTAAAGTCACCCACATCAGAGCGTTTACAAACAAGGATAAGAAACTTTATATAAGCCACTATGACATAATGGGTTATGAATTTCAGAAAATATTAGAAAACATTAAGGAGAGAGAACAATAAAACAGGAATTAAGACCAAAAGATAATTATTGAGATTCTACTTAAATATTTGAAGATCAAAGTGAACTGGAAAGCAAGATGACAAAAGAAAATTCCAGAAGTGAAAGAAACTGCTAGCATAGAATTTAGTGTTATATTTAACCATTTCGATTATAAAAGGATGCGACTTTGCAACAAGTCGAATAGCATGGAAAGAATTGGGATATACATAAAAAAAAAAAAAAAAAAAAAAATACAAATTCACTTGTATTATACTTCTTGTAAAAAAGTGGTGTGACATACATTAAAAGAAACCTACATGAGCCAATCAGTATATATGCAGTGTTTATTTTATTACTGAAGAGACCCTTCTTTACAGATTGTATACCTGAAGAAGGCTGTCAAACAAATAAGTTGAAACATTGTGGGAATATTAAAAATAAAATCGAAAAGTTGGATTGACAGTGACTTTTAAAAATTGCGAAATTTTAAATGTATCTCCTGACTAGATCTTACTTGAATACATTTGAAAAAGGTGAAGTTATGCACACTATATATGGAAATAATTAAAAAAAATATTAAAAGATAAAAAAAAAGGAAAATGAATGCATATAATGAAAAACAATTTAAAACAAGTTAATATTTACATAAATCAGTAATAAACATTTCAGATATTCACTGAATTGTTTAAATAATGTATGTTCCAAACTTACTGTCATAGTTGTGTTCAACTTACCCAAGTTTTCATAGAAATCAAACTTACCAATATATTTTTTAGGGTAGAAAATTCTATTCATAACAAATACTCATACTATCTGAATCATACTTTGAAAGTTAGATGCAAAATTTAATTGGAACTGAAATGGTACTGGGATTTCTCAACAGTAGAAATATTAACTGATTCATTTTTCATAGATGCATAAAATTCTGAGCCAATCATTCCATGAGCTTCATTTACTGCTGGAAATGTTGGCAAATATCCTCTGATGCAATAATAATAATAGAAAAAAAAAAAAAATCATTGACAAATTTTATATTCTTCTAATGGGTTTTGCCTGGGTATATTCACTTGCTGCATTTCTCATTGCATTCCCTGGTGATCTGACTTTTTTTTTTGTAGGAAAAAGCTATTCAAAAATAGTCTATGCTGATTGGCTAACACCTGAGGCTAATTTAACCTGGCTCTAGCAATTTACTATCCTATACAAAACATGGTTTCGCAATGATGCATGCAAGTCCCAGAGCTCTCCACTTCAACCTTTGCCAGACAGGGTCCCTAATTACAACAACACTAGATACAGTAACAGTGTGGGGAAAAAAGCCAATAACAGCATAATCAGAATTCAGGATGCAGAATTCTTTATCCATTGTCCCTTAAAGAGGTAAGTGATCATGGCTCCACAATTTCCTGCCCTTGTAGCCCTTAATAAATATTGTCTATTTGTTATCTCTCCTAAACCCTGTTCTGCCATCCATTTACTCAAATTCACTAATTAGGTTATGCCTCATTTTCCTTTCACTCTCCATAAAATGATAAACTATATATCCAACAGCAAGGCCTCTGATCAGGAGGTTTTGAGGAGCATGAAACGATCTCTTCCAGGTTCACCCTGACACATGGTGGTAGCACCTGTTAGGTTCCCAACTATTGGAAAATAGTTAATGTTCAAACTGGGGTTAAAACACTATGAAAGTTTAAAAATAGGTTTTAATACCATCAATACATATTGTAAAAAATTACCAGAAATGCATTTTTGAAGAAAAAAATTACCAGTAAACATTTTTTGAAAAAAATATTAGCAACAATACATTTTTTAAGGAAAAAATATTACCAGTAATAAAAATCTTGTGGGCATTAAATAAATGATGTGCCATAAAACAAATTCAAACTGTCCCTCTTGTTTTAAATCTGTCCCATGATTATCAAATTTTCCAAGCTGTCTTTCCTCATTGTGGTCCCTAAAAATTTCAACTAACTTCCTGATAAATATAAATTTCCTTTTTGTTTCCATAAAAACTAAAACTTCATTGTTGCTCAGCAGTTTGTTTCATGGTATTGTCAGCATCCTTCTTTAGAACCACATTTTTGTTACTTCAAGTCTCTTCATCTGTGAGGTGATGCCATTTAGGAGGACTGATATTGCATAGTTCAGTACTCTTTCCTTTGTTTCTAAGGATTTTTTTTTTCTTTTTTTTTTAATACTTTGCTTTTTGAAAGTGTCTTATCCTATATGAATGCATTTTTCAGATTTTATTTTTCATTTTCCGTACTCTGTTAAAAGACTTTCCAGATATTTAAATTGCTGTACTCATTTGATTTTGTTACCTCCAATTTGTAATTTGCATGTTGGGCCCTTCCTTTTGCTAACAACCATGTATTCTATTTTTGCAATTCATGTTGCCTATCAACAATGTATTATCAGCATATCTTAAGATTGTGGTAGTCAATGTATTTTGGTAGGACTTCTCTCAGATTGCCTTACTGTATATATTGAATAAATCTGGTGGGGAAAAATATCCTTGTCTTACACCATTTCCTATCTCTACTAGGCGTATTTTCTATCCATATTCAGGGATTTTTTGGCCAGTATAGGTTCTGGATTATTCTAATATCTTTCCCAAATATATCAAGGTTACCTAGCAATTCTAACAGTTCTTAGTGATGTACATTATCAAACACTTTTGCATAATCTATAAAACATTGATATATATATATATATATATATATATATATATATACACTTCTTTCCGATATCATTCAGAGAATTACATTCCTTGTTCCAGTGTCTTTAATGAACCCGTACTGTTCCTGTCCTATTTCCAGTCTGATTCTGCTATGTTCTCTATTCATCAGAATTCAAATAATAACTTATATTTCTCATTAGGCTGATGGAGTTTATATTCGTTTACACCTATCTTCTTAGGCAGTGTTAAGAAAATAGATCTTTGTCTTCCAGTACATCACCCCTGTTGTAGATTTCATTTATTATTTCTTTAATCTTGTTAATAAAATCATTTAAAAACTGCATGCATCTATTACAATTCTGCCTGGTTCTGTTGCTTTGTTTCTCTTCACTTTAACCAGTGCAGATTCCAATTCAGGTTTTAATATTCCGAGTCTTTTGATATTTCTGTGTATTGTCAGGTGTTGTTTTATCATGATAGAGTTCTATATATTCATTCCATCTCTGAAGTTAGAAATACAAAGCACTTCAGATATCTCGACATATGGATCAGTTATAACAAATGTAGTATAGAAAAAGAAATTGAACTTAGAATAGAGTTAATTTCATCCAACATTACAAATTGCTGCAAAACCAAAATGTTGATCTGCAAACTCTAGTCATGTTCTTAAATGGCCTCGTCAGATAGAAAGTTTCTTATGAAAGTCATGCACTGTGCCTTTCCTAACCTTTTATTTGAAGCAGTTTGGAAAGTCAACATCTTTATGTCATTTTCTTTTAAACCCACTAGCTCTTTCCACCATTGATGACAGTTTCCTTCCAAACCTTTTATTTGAAGTCATATGGAATGCAAACATCTTATGTCATTATGCGAAGTGTCTCAGTGTATAGATCAGTTCTAACAAATATAGGAGAAATAGAAATGAAACAGAATAAGTTGTAAAGGTAGTTTTGCCCAACACAGATACGAAATCAAAACATCAACCTGAAAACTTGATCCATGTTCTTAAATAGCCTTGTTAGATCAAGACTTTCATATGGATGCCATGCAGGGCATGAAAATCGTTAAAAAAAAATAACAAAATTGTAAGTTGTATGCAATTGATTGCCAATAAAAAAGGGCTTCGAGTAAGACTGGAAGGTTTTGGCAAAGATAATCTGTCTGAACCATGTGGACTATCACCAACAAAGAATTATACCAAATAACATAAACCAAATCATTTAAACTACCATCATCAGTAACAATTACAATGGTTAGCACATGTAACTCAAAGAGAAAATAACAATCAAGATGTTCACATTCCACTGTCCTTTAAATAAATGGTTAGGAATAAAACTCCTATGAATACAGGAAAGAACAATAACAGCTATTAGACTCGAGAAACCCGTTTTCTTAAAATATAGTTTTAAGAGAAATATTTTATATATTTCAACCAGAAAGCAGAACTGGCTTCTTGGTCAATGAATGCCGAATGTTTGTCGGGAAACGGCTAATATTGTATTACATCATGCGACATAATCATCAATGCATGTAAAAAATAAATTAAAAGAGCAGAAAACTTTAAAAGACAAAACAGATTCAAAATGTCAACCCATTCACCTCAGTGCTTCTAATTTTTTTCTCTTTAATCATTTCATACTCAAGCAAGGCAATAATGTCTAAGACAATGGTTTACCAAGTACAAGAGAATATAAAAAATAAAATAAAAGTGACCGACATTGATTTTCAAAAATTTAAATGCAAAGTTGATTAAAAAGCAAGAAGCCAGAAGAGAGTTAATGGAAAAAAGCCAGAAGAGAGTTTTGCAATGGAAAATTCAAGAAGAAACTTAGCATATAGAAATTATGTTGATACCTATAGCCACTTCAGCTGTAAAATACTGACCAATTGATTCAGGTTAAAAAAAAAAAAAAAAAAAAAAAAAAAAAAAATTTGACCATTTGCTTTTCTCATGAATTTGTATGTATGGATCAACATTTCCATATTAACTATTTTGTGATTATCTTTTCTGTGGTGTAATATTGACTTGCATATTACTTCTACTCTGTCCCATATTTGTATCATTCTTTTTATTTTAAATGACTTATCAGCTGGCAAATATAGTATAATAAATCTACACAAATCAAGCATATAATATATTAATAATGGAACAGATTACTTATATATATATATATATATATATAAATAATGAAATGGACAAAGTCCGACAATTATTTAAAGACATTTTTATGTTTATACATTCTTTTTATGGAAACAAATATTTAAGTAAATGCACTGCTTATAATAAACAGTATTAAACAACATTTACCGGCCTGAAATTGGAGGAGGAATATTTTTTTTGAAAATTTCTCTGACATTCAGGCCAGTAAATGTTTAATACTGTTTATTATAAACAGAGCATTTACTTAAATATTTGTATCTATAAAAAGAATGTATAAACATAAAAATGTCTTGAAATATCTATATATATATATATATATATGAAGCTCAAGATTTATTCAACCGGTTTTCTCTGGCATACGAGGCATTTGGATTTACTATCAGCATCAAGAAAACTGCAGTTGTCCATCAACCTTGCCTAGCACTGAAGCAAATTAGAGGTGTAAAGCAGAGACTCCCTGTTCATAAGTTTCCTGAGGTCCCTTTACAAGTTGATAGAAAGAATCTCAAGTATGTGGAATCTTTCAAATACCTTGGAAGCATGGTAAATTCAAGTGCATCACTTGATGAGATTATTAATCACATTGCAAAAGCCAGTGCTTCTTTTGGTTTGCTGCGTCATAGGTTCTGGGACAAAAGGGAAATAAAGCTTTGCACTAAAATCCATGTGTACAGAGCTGTCACTTTGTCAACTTTTTTGTATGGCTCTGAAACTTGGACACCATATAGATAGCACATTAAATGATTAGATGTCTTCCATAAAGGTTGTCTCCATATAATCAGTTGTCTAACATTTGATGATCAAGTGTCAAATGCCAACGTCTTTCAGAAATGCAAGATTGGTAACATTGAGACCTTCATAATGCAATTACAACTATTTTGGGCTGAACATGTGGCAAGGATGAGTGTTTACATGCCAAATGTTCTTTTTTACAGTGAACTCCATAGGGGTCATGGAAATATTGGTAGACCTTGGCTCAGATATAAAGCCATTCAAGAAGTAAGCATCATTCGACTGCATGAAACACGAAAGAAAAATAAGACAGCTAATAATGTTCCTGCTGCACTTGGATACAATTCATTCTCTTATACTGTTTCTGGTCCTTTATGCAATTCTCAAGACAGTCTCAAAAATCATGCCTGTCAGACATGCAGATAATTAGCTCATGGTTGCCGGAACCTCATACATTGAACTCGATGGGACAGTCCATCATATATATAGTTAAATTCCCAGATCAATTCTGTGGACAAGACAGATTGGTATAAAATGACAATTAGAAAAAAATCTAAGATCTTTTTTCTAATTGTCATTTTATACCAATCTGTCTTGTCCACAGAATTGATCTTGGAATTTAACTATATTGTTGACATGGAAAAAAAAAAAAAAAAAAAAACTCTTACTATAAAGGTAATTTACATTAACCAGAAAAAAAAGGCTTAGACAGAAGCGTCTATCTTTTTAAATTTGGATTTTTTAACGTAACTATAACAAGAACATTTCGATTTCATTTTTGGCGCATATATATATATATATATATATATATATTGAAGAATATCAAACACTTAAAATCCTATAAGTAATAATTTGAACTTTCATATCCTAGATGTATTTATTAATATTTAGCAGGATATAAAAGTTCAGGACTCTAGCTGTGTGTGTGTGTATGTATATATATTATATATATGTGAATATAATTAATAATCATAATTAACTAAGAAATTTAAATTGAAATACCTAAGAGATTTGAATTAAATATAAAAAAAAGCTTATGAAAATTTTTTGCTAATTTTTAAAAAATTAGCCTTTTAATATTAGTTACAAATAATTTGTTGAATGAAATATCATGATTGAAATTTGGCCATTGAGAGGACCAAATGAGGGTTTCCAATTCACACTGAACTACACTTTATGCTTCTCCCCCTTCCTTAGAAGACACACTAAATGTTAAATCTGAAGTCAGTATATCAAAATAGGTCAACACTGTCTTTTCCCACTCTCTAAATAAGATATCAATATCTCCCCCACTATTTCATTTGTGATTTTGTTTGTAGGTTTTGAAGATTGAGAGTTGATTTTTTAGAGCTCTTATGAAAGAAGAATTATTACCTATGGTATTCTAAGTGTTTGATATTCTTTAATAATAGTTTTGTTCTGTCTTTTGATAGACCTCTCGGTGGATCTATATCCTCCTGGAAATTACATATGGATTACTATATTAAATCATTATATATATATATATATATATGAGAGAGAATAAGTTTCATATATATCAGAACAAGGTTAGGTAAATTAAAGAAAAGTGTAAAAATCTCAGTGTCATATTTCATTTTGTCAAAGAACTTTATTGGACTTAAATATTTATATATATATATATATATATATATATATATATATATATATATAAGGTTGGTGCAAAAATGACGTAATGTCGTTTTTTTTTATGTTAAAAAATACGTCAAAAAACGACATTATTACGTCATTATTTTTGCACCAACCTAATATACTATGTTGGAAGGGAAGATATAGTAATGTTAGTAAGTAGGTTATAATTATGTACCAAAAGGAAATGCTGAAGATTTAAGAAATGCTCAAATTCTGAAATAATTATATATGATTAGAAATAAGAATAAGCAGCTCTCAAAAGAGAGCCAAAAGATAGCACAGGGAAAAAAAAAAAAGAAAAAAGTGTGTTCAATGCTATAATAAAATATATTAATGTTCTGCCATTTAAGTCAAATTTCAAGTGGACAGTGAATGACCACAAGTTCCACTTTCATACAATCCTCAGGAGGCCTGATGATAGCACAAAAGTATATGAAACAAAGTCATGGTCACTCATATATATATATATATATATTTTTTTTTTTTTTCCTTTCTTTATTTTAGGATATTAAAATGAAAACCCGTTGAAAAGTCACTACACAATTGCAATTTTTTTTTCTTAGGAATGCTTGGCGATATATATATATATAGTGCAAACATGTAAGTAGTAATTCATGTGAGATGAATTGTATCAAAGTGATTTAAATTTTTCTGAGATGGAATGTTTGTTAAAAAAAAAAAAAAAAAAAAAAAAAAAAAATCAAAGTAAATATATATATATATATATATATATATATTTTTAAAATCATAAAAATGCTGTTTTCACTTACCTATAAAATCATTCAATTTGCCAATGTCCTTATCACAAAGGGTTATTTCTAAGATCTTTTTAGAAATGTTGATGTTTTATTTCTTCAGAAAACTCCTGAAAATTTATATACATATGAAATCAATGATTTATTTGCAGAAAAAAATCTTCACAAATAGCCTAATTAAAGTCTCAACCACAAATTTTGCACCAAAATTTAGGTCAATATTAAAAAAAAAAAAATTACATTCAAAAGGGAATTTAGGAGTGAAATTAAAAACCTTGTTCACAAAGCAATTTTAAGGCATATGAAAATGAAGGTAAAAAAAAAAAAAAAAAAAAAAAAAAAAAAAAAAAAAAAAAAAAAATGGTCAATGCTAATCTATATTTGATTAACAGTGATTTTGTTAATATTTCAATATTTATTTGCATTGCTTAAAAATACACTAAATTAAAATGATTGCTATTTGTTTATCAGTAAATAGAGTTATTTCTGTGAGGAGAAGTCATTACACTATTTATATTGTTTGATTCCTATAGCTTATCAACCGTTTGCAAGTTATTTGAAGCCAGATGATATTTTTATATCTTAATGTTTTTTTTTTAGATATAATGGTTTAATGATACAAGTCTTACCTCCCCCAGCTATGGGTTAATTACAAAGAGTTGGATTCATCATGTATCAAGGCTATTTGCACACAACAGGAATTGGAACTCAGCACCCCAATTAACAAATCCAAATCATTATCCATTACCCCACCAGCACATCCAAGCCTACAGCACCTGCTATTTCCAAGTGGTCACCTATCTAGTTACTGACCATGCCTGACTGCTTATTGTCAGGGATTATAAGGGGACTATTGTTTTAATGCGATATGGGTGTAAGCCTACAGTATTTATAATCAGACTAATATCCTTATCTTTCTTATAACATTTTGGCCATCGTTTCTTTAGGTGTCCATTCATCTGGACAACCTTCCGGAAGTTTCAAACCAAACCTTTTGTTTAATTTATGGGAGGGTAAAGTATTCTCATTCCACTGTTCTTGTCTTTTTTAGTTTAACATTACTCAGTTAATGATAGTCCTGTTTCAAACGGAGTCTGCGTATGGCCACATTGCCTTGAAACATTGGTTCTCATAGGACCATGAAAGTTAAGCAACATTAAGCCTATTCACTACAGTTGACCCCTTGGGAATACAAAGTGCTGTAAGTGTGGATGTATAGGTGGTGTAGTTGACAATGTCTCAGAATTGTTAATTGGAGAGCCAAGTTCCAATTTCTGTTATTCATTATATTTACTTGTGCACAAATATCCTGAGGAAAGTTAGGAATCCATTTCTTCCCCAACCCTTGGGTTAATTAATAAGACTTACATCAGTAAATCATTCTCTCAAAAATAAATAAATAATAAATAAAAAAAATTTAAAAAATTCTTGCAATCTAAAAATATTTTCTGACTTTATGTAGCCTGCAAATGGGTCATAAGCCATAGAAAATAAATTAATCAAACTAAGTAAGAATATTTACTACACAGCCCAGAGATTGAACTCACAATTACTATACTACCAAATTCATAAAGCACTAAACATCTGTCATTTGGGACAATTCTGATACTAAATCTTGACTTCTTAAACTTAATGATCTTATTGGCGGAGAGCACAGATACAATTGATCCTTAGCTGAGCAGAAATTTGTACAGATACTACACTGATCCTAGCCTGAAGTGTGATACTTTGATCCTAGGTTAAATAAAAACACATTCATCTTAGACAGAGTGTATATATACTACACTGACTCGAGTCTGAGTCGAGACACTTTGATCCTTGGCCTGAACATTTAAACACCCCCACTGAAATAAGCAGATGTAAATAATGCTATTATTTTTTATAAGGATTATGTATATTTAAAGACTGGCATGTAAAAACCTGTGAATAATCCTGACATGACAAAGATGTCACATTGCATATTGTTTAGAAGGAAAAACTGAATTCAAACCAGCCTGTAGAAGGTTGGGCCCCCATTAGGCTATCTTACCCAGTCTTCTACTGGGACTGCAGTACATCTTGTGTGCTTACAACTGATGAGTTCCGGTACTCATAATCATGATGTAAATATGTATTAATGTAAGATTAAGAGATCAGTTTTCTGTTATTAAGTAATAAATAAATGCTTCTGTTAATATGTTTAATTCATATGTTAATGTTTTTATATAGTATGTATTATAGAACATGTGGCAGAACTGGATCACAAACAATGAAGTTCTCTGAACAAAAGATGGAGAGCCTAGGAACCATGACTCGCAACCGACTTTAAAAGGGCTGGATACCTTGCCAGATATCCACCTACCCATTCTCGGAGCTTGAATCTGTCAAGAGACCATCTGGAGCCCCATGTTGTAGATTCAAGGATCAGCTCAAAAAACACCTTGTTGAGAACAGAAATTGATCTGGTCAATTGGGAGACAGAAGCTGCAGAAAGAACCAACTGGAGAAGAGCAGTCCATGAAAAAACTATCCTTCAAGAACACTAGAATACAAATAGAATAGATAAAGAGAGCCCAAAGAAAAGCCAGCACTTTCAATCCCATGAACCCTCCTACCTTATGTGAGATGGTGGCAGATGTCTCTTCAGATCCAACATAGAACTCATTTCACACAGAAGGAAAGATTGATCACTCCAATACTTGGTAACGAGGTCCACTAATGGCAATTATAGACTAAGGAAACAGACTGTTTTCTTTTATCTTTAAAAAATACATTTAAAAGTGCTTTGGTTCAAAAGGAATTTTCTTTTTAACTGCCATAGTTAAAAAGAAAATTCCTTTTGAACCAAAGCACTTTTAAATGTATTTTTTTTTTTTCACTTAATTGATTGAACTTGATAATTCCATGACATGTCCTTCCAGGACATGGTTGATCATGGCTCTCCGATACTTCCTATCCTTTATCGCCCTTAGTAATGTTTGCCCCTTATCCTTCCTAGTCCCTGTTCTATTCATTTACAAGCTCATTAGGTAAGTTACTTGATGTTTTATTCTGTCTCCTTCCTTAAATGTTCTGTGAGTGTCAAATTCTCCAAGCCTTTTTCCTGCTCATTCATCCTAGAAATTTTGACAGAGTTTTTCTAATTCTAAGCACAATGTTCTTTTCATTTTTAATATTTCCTAGTTGCTGTAATGAAAGAAAATCACCTACCTTGAAAAAGAGTTTGTTTTGTGCAGGGTCTGTGGAAGGAGAAATAAAGAAAATTGCTGACAAAAATCTGCTACTTTAAGTATCAGAAGAACTATGCTAATGTTCTTTCGTCCCTTACTGGCGTGGCCAATCAGAAAAATTGGTCTGTGAATAAATGCTGTTGCTTTCACTAACAAGTGAAGAACGATTTTTGGGCTTGGTGAGCAAAAATGTGTTTTCTCTGTTGTGAGTGGAAGGTTGGATTTTTTACCCCCCCCCCCATGGGTTAATTACAAAGGAGATTTTTAACCCCCCACCCCATTTTCGGTATTAGTTTACCTGATGGACTGTTTATGACCATTTTACGTTTTGGACTTTTTGAACACCAATTTGCAATTTAACTTATTGTTGGCACAACTTTTTCTTTTCTATTGGCCTCACTGGTTAATACTCTAACATTGTATTCACACCATCCTTCTGTAGAACCATTTGTTGCCACTTTAGGAAAATTGTTTAGCATTCATAGTTTAAAAAAAAAAAAAAAAAAAAAAAAAAAAAAGTGATAATTACATTTTTGTTGACTTCCTGTGATTGTCAGATTTTCTCAGACCTCATTCCAGGCTGTGTCTCCTCATCAATCAGACTTGTTCAATTTATACAGTGAAGTGATTCTGAGAGAATTAGAAATCCTACAAGGATTGATTGTTAGCAGCCGCAATCTTAGCACAAGATATGCAGATAACAGAGCTTTGATAGCAGACATGAAAAGGAAACTACAGAATCTCGTACAGAAGGTACTGAGATAAAGCTAGATGGAATAAACATCAGTTGCAAAAAGACAGAATACATGGTTGTCAGCAAAAGGAAGAGCCTAAAATGCAAATTACAAATACCAAAATCAAGCAAGTATAAAAAATTATAACTGTTTTAACAGGGGATGGAAAATGTGACCCTAAAATCTGAAGGCTCATTAGAGTAGCAAAAGTTGCCTTTTAAAAGCAAAACAGAAAAAACTTCCTTAGAATAAAAGAAAAAAAAAGTACTGAACTGTTATGTAATATCAGTCCTCCTATATGGCAGTGAATTCCGGACAATCTCCTAGCAGATGAAGGTGCTTGAGTAATAATGGAATTTTAGAGAAAATGGGGGGGGGAAAGGACATCTTTAAAATCAGAAAGAAATAATTCAACATATTAAGAGGAAATTGCCACTTATTGTTCCAAAAACCATAATTTTCAGTTTCTCAAGACAGAAAAACATGCGAATAAAGTATATGAGAGTATACTCTCTTTTGACTTCCATTCTAACCTCCAACTTCTTCAATATTAATCTTTAACAACAAAGTCTGGAAGTTATCCAAGTTTGTAGCCTTGATGTCCTTGCTGCAGTGGTTGCTATGACAGTCATACTTCATCATAGTGAACACATCACCTCAAATATGCTGCAGCAACCTCCACATATTATAGGATATTTATCAAGAGCAATGATTTATGATTGTTTCCTTGTTAACATGTCTGGCTTTGTTTCTCTTTGCCAATATTGGATGACAAATACCTCTTTCCACACACTTCCATTACAGATAATTTTCATTTGGCCATGGCTAAAGAAAATCAACATGCCAATGCTGTAGCTAAACCATATATTTGTAGCTTAATTATATTGGCAGGTCAGCTGTTTTTTTTGCAAGATCAACTGCACTTTTTGTAGCTCGATTACATTGGCAGCTGTTTCAGGTTTTTCCATATAGTTTTTGAAGATCAATTTTCCTTCATGATTTCTCTTTTTATCAATAATTCCACAGCCTAACACACTTATTTTCTGGGTAAGGATGAGGAATTTTTATTGGGTGCTGAAAACTAAGCCAAACATCCCAATTTCTAAAATCTGATCAAATTACCTCAGACATTTAACACCTTAGACAGGTGCAACATTTTCCTGCACCAATTAATATAAGTTTGTACTAAAATACTCAAAGTTCTTGAAACTCAAACTTTTTAAAACTCTTGTTGCACAAGATATCCCTGCACTCTCATGAAAGTATAATGTTATCTTTGTACAGATGACCAAGAATGTCATACTAAATCTCACATGTGTAAAATTGTTTATTCATGAATGGACTTTGTCAAATGATACTCGTATACAGGTGTGCGGTTTTAGGAGCTTTCTCTGAACACTGACTTTCTTACAAAGCATAGGCCATATATTCTTGGCATCTGTGTCCTACATTTACCCATCCTAAACAACTGGGTTGTTCACCTGTTTACATGTTGGTGGCAGCTGTAGCAAAAAGGTATGGCTTTTTGGAGTACTTGTTGTACTCTGTTCTTTTTCAATCACAATCTGTGAGACTACTGCAAAACTTCACACACAAAGCACAAACACTCAACTCATTGGCATCTGATGTCCCTCTGAGGTTTTCTTATTTATGTTCATTTTATTGAATGGCTGAGGCTTGGAAATTTGCATAAACCATAATTTTGTCTCACAAAATTTCTGGGCTACAAGATGAGGTTGTTCTTAAATTGTAGCTTTTGGATTGGCCATGTTTTCTTCTCTAAGTATCTTGCATGCAAGACATGTATGAACATGTTTTGTTTCAGGAGGTAAGTTGTTTTCTCTTCTACACATATCCTGTGAGATGTAAATCTGTACCTAGTGGCTAGGAGGTCTTTTCAGGCCAACCCACTGATGCACCCAATTTCTCCGATGTTCGGAGTGTGACAGTTTATTTTGGATTCTCTTAGAGTGAGCCAATTAAATATTTGAGTTATCACAGTTGAACTCTTAGAAAAAAAATAACTTATTAACAAAAATTTGATTAAGAACCTCTGATATTTCCAGGCACTGGGAATTAGTATACTTTTACTAATCAATAGATGCATATTTATAATAAATTTAAGATAAGTATCATATATATATATATATATATAATGAAATGGACAAAGTCCGACAATGTATTTATTAAAGACATTTTTATGTTTAACGTTCTTATTATAGATACAAGTATTTAAGTAAATGCTCTGTTTATAATAAACAGTATTAAATAACATTTACCGGCCTGAATGTCCGAGAAATTTTCATAGAAACGAATATTTTCTATGAAAAGGACGAATATTTTCTAAGAAAATTTCTCGGACATTCAGGCCGGTAAATGTTATTTAATACTGTTTATTATAAACAGAGCATTTACTTAAATACTTGTATCTATAATAAGAACGTTAAACATAAAAATGTCTTTAATAAATATATATATATATATATATATATATATATATATATATAACCAAGTTAAATTTACTCCTTGGAACCAACAAACATGGAATAGGAATTGATTTCTTATTCATAAAAATGCTAATGTAACCAATTCAATTGCTAAACCACTGGCAAGACTCCATTTACCTGTGAGAGCTTTACAGAGTGTTTTATAATTAATGTTTAGCTTTGCATGAGTAAACAAAACAATCACAATTATATACTCAATAAAAACCTTATATTCATCACCAAATAGAATCAACATTAGATAAAAAAAATCTATGATAGAATACCAAATGTATATTGGGGCAAGGGTTGGGGGGGGATTATTAATCCATCATTTATATTGCTTTGCCATTAATGTCACAAGCCAATTTAAAGGTTTGCATTGAATATATGAATACCCCCAGTCCTAAAACTCAATCCATGCAGAGTAAAGGATACAGGTAATAACACTGCAACAGAATGCATGATTGCCTCTGAGTAATGACTAGTGACAAAGTGGCCTATCGTGATGTTGGAAAATTTCCTGGTGGGCCCCCAAAGTTATGGTGCATCACTTTAGAAATAGCTAAAAAAAACTAAAACTAAAAAAAAAGAAAACTTTTAGATGCTGGGAAGATTTAAATAAAACTTTAAAACTTTGATGATATCATTTCTTTCAGTAGATAATAGATATACTCCTTGTTTCATGAAACATTTTTGGATTAAGCGAGTTGTTTCGACTAGGTGCTTTTAAATTTTTCCCAGTAAAAATCTTTGACAGTCTGCCACTGGTAATGGCCCATTATTGATTGGCTATAAAGATCACATGACATCAAAGTCTGTGATGCAGTTAGATTTAGAGTGGAGCGACTTTGGAATTTAAAATGTCATGTAAAAATATAAAGTTAAAATAATAATATGGATATGAAATTGTTATAAAAAAATATATACAAGATACAATATATTAGTATCAGGAACCAGGACTAATAATAATATTAATATAAAATTGTTATTAAGATATAGTCACAATACAATACAGTAATATCAGGAGACCAGGTAAGTAATATTATTGATATAAAATTAGACATTTTAAAGAGTCAAAACTTGGAGAAATAAAAGACAGGATGTTATCGGGAAGGATGATGATTCCCATTCTGAGAATATGTTGCTTAAAAGACAAAAAAAAAAAAAAAAAAAAAAAAAAAAAAAATGGAGAGGAAAAATATTCTTGGAACATTTGACTGAATATTCTTCATTTGGTACTTTCATAAACAAGTAATCTATTTAACAAGTTTATGGAAACTGATGACCAAACAAGGACAAAGACAATTGGTAGAGAGGGCAAGAGTTACTTAGTGCAATGAAAGACAGGAAATTGTAGAGAGTCATGATCTGAGTGGCCATGACAAAAGAAATGAATAGATGGTAGATAAAGAGAGAAGGGGGGGGAAAACGTTACTCAGAACAAGAAATGACAGGAAGTCGTGGAGAGCCATGATCATCATATCTAAGTGAAAGGACAAAAGTAGTAAAAAGGGATAATAAAAGGACAAAAGGTTACTCATGGCAAAAAAAGAGGAAGATGTGGAGAACCATGAGCACCCATGCTCATTTAAGATATGGTAAATTAAAAAAGGAAAAAAATTTACAAAGATCTAGAATATCTAATTTTTTTGAATTTGTTTTATTTTATTATTGTTGCTTTCCATCGCAATTCTCAGATCCTTCTAGAATGTTACCATCTTAAAGACTAGTAAGAACACAAAACTAAATTTGTCATATGTAAAATTATTGTTTATCCATTTGTTGACTTAATTAGTATCAATGAGTGGGTTTGTCACTTCATGGATTTTTCTCCAAACATGGATCATATAGTTGCAAGGATGTGAGAGACTTTTCCTCTTCTGGGCAGTGTCCCTATGTATCTTCATATCATCCAGTTGCCCCACATATGCTCATACTAAGTGCAGCTGGGTTGATCATCCATTTACATGCCAAGAGTAGCTAGACATCTTATGAAATGCAAGTCTGCAACTAGTGGCTATAAGGTTTCTTTCCAGGTCAAGCCAATGACATGCCTGGTTTCTTGGACACACCGACATGATGCTGAGTGCGAAGTCTATTTTGGTATCTCTTAGGGTGCGTCCAGTACATACTGATCATCTTCCCTTTGCACAAAGGCTCCTTATTGACATTTAATTCAATTCAGACCATTTAGTATTTCCTGGCCTTGGGCATATGCTACACATTCTAAAATTGTTGAATGAAAGATTTGAACTTGTATGTTTTACCCTTAGCTTCCAATCTGTTCAGGATGTAGTAATCTTGGCTCTTCAGTTTCCTTTTATTTATAATCTGTAAACTGACTTCTGGGGAAACACTGAAGTGCTTTTCTGTTGTCTTCTCTGGTTTGCAATTCAGAGTTTTCTATCTCTTAGATGGATTGCTAACCAAAGCTAGATAGCCAACTCAACTATTTAACCTGTAGCTGGGGTAGAAGAGATTCATGCCTTACCAAAGGGAAGTTTTGTGAAAGTGAATGCAGAAGTTTAAGAATTCATTTGAAAAAAAAAAAAAAAAAAAAAAAAAAATTATATATATATATATATATATATATATATATATATATATATAATAATAATAAAACCAAGCTCCTCTTAAGAGCAAAGAATTTAACCAATGAGGTGTTTGGATGGGACTTTTCTTGATAAGCCCTGATTTTGAGCCTATTTATGGTGGAACTATGTCAGACTCAGAGCAACAAAAAACAAATAAAAAAAAAAATTTGATTATTTTTCACCAATCAGAAGAAAGGAATTGGAAACCTGTGAATATTTGAAAAGAATCTTTTGTTAACCTGGTGACCTAAAAATATAAACAAGGTCACCAGTCAATCAAAAGCCGCAATTCATTCAGGTCTTGTTATTGGATAGTAACAAAAACATGGAGACAGCCATATCAATAAACATTTTCAACTAGGAGTAAGAAGATTCCAATTTGCAAAGTGGCCAACCTAAACTCCAGACAATATAACCAAAACTAAAACTGACAATATATTCTTCCAAAACTAGCTTGAAGCCTTCTTCAAAGTCACATCACTGCTTACAAAATTCTTTATTGACCATTCCTTCTTCACTACTACTTTGATCACTTGATCCTTACATAACTACACGTGGATTTTAGCTATATCCCTTTCCTAAAAACATTAGATTTTTCAAAGTACTCATTTGAGTTAGTTTCTTCCCACCTCCCTTCACTATATTCTATAAGAGCCCCCGCCCCCAAACATGTGTTAGAAATAATGTGTAATCTGCATATCATATTTTTAAGATTGTGTTGGCCAATAATTCTGGTAGGATTTCCAATTCTCTCAGATTCACGCAAGATGCATCCTTGTCTAGCATATCTTTATTTTTGTATATCTGCTGAACTCATTTTCTGTCCATATGCGACCAGTATACATTCTTGATTCTAATATCCTTCCTAAATATATTAAGATTATTAAGCAGTTACAATAGTTGTGTTGTACTTTATCAAATTTTTCACAATCTATAAAACTCAGGTCCACATTTTTCTGCATTTGTATTGCTCTTTCTGATATCATTTTGAGTATAAACATTGTGTTCCTTGTTCCAGTATCTTTAATGAACTTGCACTGTTCTTGTCCTATTTCTGATCACATTCTGCTGCACACTATTGATCAGAATCTGGATGATAAGTTTTATCATATAGCTTATTAGGTTGATAGTATGAGTTTACATTCATTTACACTTGGCTTCTTTGGCAGTGCTATGAAAATAGATCTATTTAGGTCTTCTGGTATTTGATATATTACTGTTTTAAATTTAATTTATTATTTCTGTAAATTTGTTAATATTTAAATCATTTAAGGCTGCCAGCATCTTTATTACAATTCTGCCTTGTTCTGCTGCTTTGTATCTGTTCAATTTGACCAGTACAGATTCCACTTCAGATTTTAATATTTTCATTCCTTTGATATTTGTGTACTGCCAGGTGTTTTTGTTGTGGAAGAATTCCGATATATTTATTCCATCTCAAGTATTTTTTCTTTCTCTAAAATCAGTGTTCCACCCTTGGATTTTATGCAGCCTATTGATAAGCATGTCTAGTCCTGAAAGTTATTTATTTTTATTTTTATTTTTTATTTATTATATGTATATGCATGCACACACCTGCTTTATATTTGATACTCCTATTTCTGTAGTTTTTATTGGGCCATTCCTCTTTAGCCTGCTGGCATTTGTTTCCAATTTCTTTGCATAGTGTCCTATATTCTATTCAGTGTCTTGGCACTGTTTTTTTGTCTCCTTTACATCATATTGAGAATTTCATTTTCCTTTGTCTATTTTCCTTTGAGTAACACCTGCAATAGAGATCATTCTAATGTCACTGAGTTTCTATTTTCATTTATCCATCACATCTGCTTTTCACACTGTCCATATACTTCTCCTTCAAATTTGGGTCATTCAAAAGTGTTGTAATGTAATTCAGTCCTCTTTAATTTTCATAGTGTTATATACCATGCTAACAGGAATATATACATGTAAGTCCAAGTTGTACTCAACAGATCCCAGCTAGTAATATTTACCAATGGGGTAGGATGTGGCACAAGGCCGAGTTTAATGTGGGGGCAATCCAAGCCCATAGGCTTGGCCAAAAATTCCCCATAGACTCAGCATAAACAGGTTCAAGTCTGTCTACCTCCCTAGATGAGACTGCCCTTCAGGTTCCTATTTGCCTGAAAGCAGAGAGTTTGACAACAGCAAGAGATGAGTAACATACCAGCTAATCTCTGTAGTCTGACTTACAGATACTTATAATTAGTTACTACCTATAGTATAGTCACTTATGGGGGTGACAGGTTATTCCATTACATCAGTTTCACTCAAAGTATACATATTGATTGAAGGTGGCCACTTCCACTCTCGGGTATATTTTGCATTGTAAAACTGAATTTCTAAATCTCTTATTGGCAGTTATTAGTTGATTTGTGGTTTCTCCATGTCAATATACATCTTGGGCATTCTTAAGACCAGGTGTTGGTTACTATTACTAGTTCATAATCTGAATTTGTCATCTATTTCAGTCTCTCCTTGCCTGAATTTTGCATTCACGTTTTCCCCCATGACAGTAATTTATCACGATTTATATTGAGCCTTGGTGTTGTGTAGAGTAAAACTTTTCAATTTCTTCTGTACTTTTTGCTGTCACTGTCTAAACAACTATGTTGAAAAGATTTTTCATTTTAATGACAAGGATTCTTTCAAATATTTGACAGAATCCCAGAATATTTCTTCACGTCTTTGTCTAATATCAGTCCTACTTTTTCTCATTCTTTTTTTTTTCTCTACCTGCATATATGATCCAGTATTTATCACCGAAAAAAATCTCCATCGTTTGCTCACATTGTTTCCCCATATGCCTAAAATATATTTAACCTGTTCATTTTCTACTTTTTATTTTCTAATTGGTCACATTGGTTTTGTGTTCTAACATTCCATGTCCTGGATGATTATCAGTTGACACCTGTTGCTCATGTCTTCCCTTATGGGGCAAGAGATCAATTTCAAGGAGTTCAACCTCCTTTAACACCATTTATAGTAACCTTGGTTGGAGGACAGTCAGGTTACACCTGTTGCACATAACTACCTTCACACTGTTACCTTTCAAATTTTTTTTAAGTGCCATGAGATTTCTTGGAATTGATCGTTGAGTGGTTTCCTATTGCATTCTCCATTGATTTTCTAGTTAGCTGGCTATTGACTCAAGTGTTCTTCCACAGTAAATGTTAATTTAATAGAGTAATTAGTTATTTCTTTGATACAGCCATCTTGTTAGTTGATATGTACTAGTAGCATTAGAATACTTTAACCAAATGTCTTTCACAGGGCCCAAATTAAGCACATTCAGTGCCTGTAGAGTGTTATAAAGGTTCCCTAAATTAAAAAAAAACAAAAAACAAAAAAAACAAAAAAATATTAAACATTTATCGAATCAACTCTTAGATGAACCAACATTCTGAGCATCCTGTGTTATGCTTGACAGAATTTTTTTAGATTATCTTACACAAGTCTACCATTTGTCCAGGCACTGAATATTGCATGCCACATTTGGTCTGGTGCTTCTATGTATTTAGAGATTCTTGATAAAATATAAACGAGATTCTGCAATATTATTACTTTTGATTTTGGCATCTCAGCTTGAGTTACCTTTCCACCACTGTAATGTAGCATCTGTGCCTTTTCTATAAATATTTTCATGACAATTGTTCTGATAACCTTTCCCCTATGGTACCTAGACTTTATGAATTTAAGCATAGTGCTGGATTGGCAACAAGGTCTCATTTTGCCATCAATGTAATGTTTTTTTTTGACTATCTTGCTTGCAAATCTACCATTTGTACATGCATTGAATATTGCTGCCACATCTGTCTTGTTGCTTCTGGTAACTGGATGTGACAGCAAAGTTGTCTAAATCGTTTAACAGTATAATTGGCCATTCTGCAGAATGTTTAATATTTAAGCAAAATCTAAATCGAGTCTTTCAGGTTCAGAGAAGATGGCCACCCTGACACCATTTGTCATAAGAATCATTAAAAATCGCTTTAGATTATTCAGACAGAATAAGAACAAGTTAAAATTGTCTTTCCAAATGAACAATGGTGAAAAGAAAAATATTCAGGCTTTCAGTAATGGTACCAACATTTATGCTTGGCTTTCATCTTCAAGGTTCATTCAAGAATCAAGAGAACAGTGAATAAGTTTCAAAAAGAGGGAACAGTATATGGAAAAAGTGGATCAGGTCACATCCATTTCAACTTAGAGGTTGAGAGATCAATTAGAAAAGATCCAACTCAGTTCATAATGTTTAGCATGTGAAAGGAGTTTCATCTATAGCAGTCCCCCCCCCCAAAAAAAAAACAAACACAAAAATGAAATCTTACATGAAACCTGCAAGGTACCTTGTTGCTCCAGTTAGGTTAGAGAAGGTGAAGACCATATATATATATATATATATATATATGAACACACACACTTTATTTCAATTGTTCATGAATTTTCAATACTTAACTATGATTAAATGGTCAACATGTCATTTGTTTATGATTGATTTGATCAATTATTTTGTCAAGCTTGGGGAGTAATTATACATTCTTATTGGGCAAAGTCGAGTCCAATAGGGTTATAAAAACCTTGGAAATTCAATTAAGATATCTTTAATCATTTGTCAGACAATGGTTCAAAGCTTAATATAAAAAAAAAAAAAAAAAGACAATTTTGTTGTTACATGATTTGGAGATTTTTGCGGTTACACCCAGAGTATTTAGAGAGAAAAAAAATCCAAAAAAATATCAGTCTTAACCTGGCATCTAGGCTTCAATTGCCTTCTCACTGAAATAATGTAGCTTCCTCATGCTTTTTCTATAAAAATTTTCATGGTAACTATTCTGATGAGCTTTTGTCTTTGGCAGACTTCATGAAATGGCTAGATGTAATTGTTACATGCTAACAGTTTCTTCTCACTTGTGAAAGTATTTCAGCTTCTTTCCTGTCAACTACAATCTTCAAAAATTCTAATGCAATTGAAATCATCTTCATCCCCTTAAATTTTGAGCTTTTGTCGTCACACTGCAATAATGTTTTTCTTACATTCTTTCACTCTCACTAATCCCTCGTCTTGGTGGCTTTATTGCCTTCTTAGGGTGAAGTGTTTAAAGAAAAAAAATTACTAATATATTAATAGAGCTTATAAGACAGGTAAATATTTTACTTCTATCAACATAAACATTGATAGAATCATTTGCCTCATATTTTTCTGGGTTTGAGTAAATTTAACGACCTTGGTATGTTACTTGAAATGAATAATTAAAAGCTGCAGATTATACCAGGCTTACTGTGAGATCTGGATCATTTTCTATGTTATTGCTACATAGATCCACCATCTAAGAAAGTTATTAATTAACTCTAGTATATAGTTTTAAAATTTCACCTTCATAGTTTCAGAATGTTTTTAATGTTTTATCCATGTCAGTTACTATTTATCTTAAAATGGTCTTTAGAAATGTATGGTGTACAACATTTTAAAAAAAATGAATTATCAGTATTGAACACAAACTAATGAGTAACAATGATGATACTATAACCACTAACCTATCTCCCATGACAACAACCAAGAGGCTCTCTGCTAATGTGAATTGAGGCTATTGTTGTAAACAGGAAGAAGCATGCCCATGGCTTAAAGGCATATCTTTCTTGTTCAATATAAACAAAAGGAACAACTCAGCATTGAATAAAACACACCAAGTGACTCCTCAAAATAAGAGTATGTGCATTTGATGGTTGCTTTAGAAACTGGAGTAGGGAATAAAGTAGGAAAAAAATGTCTTTTTTAATTGAAGAAATTGGAGGAAAAGGAAAATGCACACAATTTGGTGGACTGCTCTAGAAACGAATACATCATTTTTTTTTTTTTTTTCAAGGTTAGTTTTATCAGAGAGTGCTTGTATTTACATATATAAACATTTTCAGAGAAATCAGAGTAGAAAAAAGAAGTTTCCATGTGACACATTTCAATCTTTATTTAGGATATTTATGTTGACACAGTTACACATGTACTTTAAAGAGATGGGACACCAAGAATTTTTATGTTTAAATTTTATATGACTTTAAAAGCTGACAATTGATCAGACTAAAGTTGTTGATATAAAAAAAAAAAAAAAAAAAAAATAAATAAATAAAAATAAAATTCATTTTTCCTATATATATATATATATATAACTTATTAACATGCCAACCAGAAGCAGTTGTTTAAGACAAACTTAACTGGGACTAGTCAGTCCCAGTTGTAAAAAGTCGTGTGTGTGCATGCTGCTAGGAAAGTTAGTTCACTGTTATGCCAGAGAATTTTACATACCAGAATCCATGTTGCATATTTATAGATCTACCATTTGGCCATGCACTGAAAATTTCTTGTTATATTAAGTGTTTGTTAGTGATAGTATAATCAGGATTAGAGTGAAACAATATTGTTGTTAGAGAGTACAGGAATAGCAATGTGGTGTAAGCATAGTGTTGGGAGTCGAGTCATTTCTTGTGCAGGCATGGCCAAGGTCACAACATACGGTTGGTGTACATTTGATTGAGGTCATAGTGGTTGTCTCTTTGGTTGGTAGATGTGTTGAACTGAGATGATGTCAGATTGGCATGGTCTTGGTAGCCCTGTTCCATGAAATGGAGGTTGCAGTGTCAACAGTGAAGGGAATGCCTTGTAAATGAGTAGAGGTAGGTCTGTTCTGTAGAATGGAGGTCACTCGTATCGACTGAATAGAATGCCTAGAAAACAAGTCAAGGTAGGCCAAGGTGACAGTAGGTGTTGGTATTGATGAAGGTGGGCAGAATCAAGGTTGAGATATTTCAAGTTGAAGCTAGATAGCTCTGCTGGGTGGAGAGGTTTTGAGTAAGCTGGATAGCCAAGGTAGTTGGTCAAGCCAGTAAGTGGTAACAGTTGTTGGGATGTGTGGTTATGTCAAGTGGTGGCAACAGGACCCTGTGTGATGGCTGGCAGATGTGCCCGGCCACAACTGTGTTCCGGTAGTTCTCAGGGCCTGCTTTTAAGTGGGTCTGTGGTTCCCAAGGGCATCTCTTTTACTGGCACAAATATTCATGACTGGCCACTAACTGAGTTCACTTCATAGTTTGGATGTGATGCATGGAACCCAATGTGCAGAAAAAGTTGTTTTCTGCCTTTGTAGCATTCATATCTGGCTAGTGTGCAGAATGAATCGGAAAGATCTAATTGCAACGAAGTTTAACACTGCTCTATCTGGTCTAGTGCTCCTGCTATACATCTAGATATTCTGGAAAAAATTCTAGGGTTTATGCAATGTTATTGGTCCTAATTTGGTACCTTGACTTCAGTCACTTTCCTACTTCTATGACATGGCTTCCCTCTATTTTAGAAATATTGTCACAGCAATTGTGACAATGAATTCTCCTTGTGGGTACCATGACTACATGAATTGAAATGTATTACTAGATAAGCAAATAGCAATTTCAACAGCAAAATGAGACCCAAGTTCTATTCTCAAAATTTTTTTCTCATACTCCTTGCTTGTGGAACTGTTACAATTTCCTGCTACCCGGCCACTTATGTTCTTCAAAAATTTAAATGCAATGATTGATCATCTGTTCTTCATAATCCTGTTCTTTGCTGTTCTAAGTAAAATACTCATTTGTTGTAACTCCCATTAACCCCTAGCTAGAAGTGGAAAAAAAAAAAAAAAAAAAAAAAAAATTTACACACACACACATATATATATATATATATATATATATATAATAGCAAGGAAAGTGTCTATCTATGCTTCTTATAATTTGTAGATATAACAGGCTAGTGAAAAAATTTGAGATAAAAATATCTTTTATAGTAGACTATAGTAGGTATATGTAGGCTTTTAGACCAAATGGAGAGAAGAAAAAGAGAAGAACAAACTCTTGACAAAAGTCCCATTTCATTTTTCCTCTGTTAAGGAACATGCTTATAGAAACCAATATTTGAAAGCGATGAGTCAAATCTACAGGCCAATCTTCAAAGTTGCATTGAAGCATGAAAAACTTGCCACTTTGTGTTGACCTCAGTGTCCACTTCAATATTTACATACACTATCTGATATTGATGATATAAACATAGCATACCTCACACACACACACACACACTTTGATGACCTTAAGCAATTTTCATAAAAGAAAAAAAAATATGGCTACAGTGTGTAGGGGGTGATATGATACACAAATCAGTATATCAAACTAATGGTGAGAAAATGAATGACAAAAGAAAAAAACTCACTTCTAAGTAAAACATTTCATTCAAAGGAACTTCCTCAGACTAATAATGGTTTTACTTATTTCTCCTTTCTGGCTTTACATAAACAAATGCCAGTTGCCATTTTTATGCATAAAAAATGCAACACATACGCTTGGGTTTAAATTCGTATTTTGACATTTGGTGTATATAAATGCAAATTTATCACAAATTCTGGAATTTGTGTACTTTCAATACATTTTGGCTTTAATTAAATTACCTTTTCTCTTAATTAAACCTGAATTCTTTAATTCAAATAATTATGGTCAAACCTTTTACAGTGAATATTTAATGCACTGTTTCACCTGTATATTTCTTGGGGCATTTTTTTTTTCTTTTTTTTTATTATTTTTTTCTTTAATTCCCACCTCAGCTTTGTTTTTATTTTCATTGATTAAATCCAATTGTTTTTAAAGTAGTAAAAGTTTATATCCATTTATGTTCTGTATCTTCAGGATGGAGGTGATCATGGCTTTTCACAACTGTCATTTGTACCTCTTAGCAATGTGTCTCTTTACAAACCCTCTTCCCTGTTCTGCCATCCATTGGTACAAACTTGTTGAGTATGTATGCTATATATGTTAGGTATGTAGGTGTATATATATATATATATATATATATATATATATATATATATGTGTGTGTGAGGATCATGCTATTTTAATTGGATAGATTTGTTTTTCAGAAAAAGCAAATGACATACAAAAATCAAGTCATAAATAAAAGCAAACTATTAAAACATGAAAAATAAATTTGGGCATTAATTGACATGTAAAAATAGTTTGTGTGATGTTTTGATTAGCATTTCAATGATTTACTTGCCATTCTCACAAATAGAATCTGTGAATCACAAAGAAACATTTTTGTATAACCTAATTAAAGTAACCTTTGAAATCCTAATTAATCTTTGATTACTTAGAAAAATAACTTTGTATTAAATTATCTTCCTTGTTCTTTTAATTAACCAGGATGTGTTGAAACCTGACAATATTTTCAATCTGAATTTCTAGGATGAAAGCTTACCTTCATCTGTTATCACAATATTCCAGCTGTAGTGCCTTAAAGACATCACCAGCAGCAGCTCTGATGGTATAAAAAACAAGTGAACCCTTAAGTAACTTGTGAGGGCATGCTGATTGTGTTTAGGTAGGGAGGAAAAAAAAAAAAAAAAAAAAAAAAAAAAAAAAAAAAAAAAAAAAAAACAAACAACAACATGGAGTCTCCTGGTATTTTTATCCCAAAACAACAATGGCGGACTTAGTATGTCAGTCCAGGTAATAAATGGATAAAGTAACACACACAGACACTAATTATATATACAAGATAAGTATGTATTAAAACAAAAGCATACATACACAATAGAAGATTGTTGCATGTGACAAAACAATGAACACGAAAGAAAACATTTAATTTAGTGTGTGATAAACACATGTGTATTTGAAAAAGTTCAAAAGTCAGAGGACCAAGAGAAGCAAATGCACCTCATCTGAAAGTGTGATAAAAAAATAATGGCGAGAAGGAACAGAATGTTACTGCCTTAGGAGTGTCCCCTAGTTTTTTTTTTGTTTTGTTTTTTTTTTAAGAAAGTAAGTGGTGTAACTTCCTGTTTTTCTTCCTTTCGAAGTGTGTGCCATCAACTTTTCACACCAAAAACAAAAATGGCTGTGGACGCTTCACAGACTAGAGGCAAGTTACACCCAGATACAAATTGAATACACAATGAAAATTTTAATGCATCTAGAAAAAAAAAAAAAAAAAAAAAAAAAAAAAAAATGGCTTTCCTTTAGTTATTTTTATTAAATAAATGTTAGAATCAACCTGATATTTTGTGAATGTTCTTTTCTTTTCACCACAATTATTTCATGTAAATTTCTTCACACTCCTCAGCCATTAATTATAGAAGTAGCCAACAACACCCTAAACAGCCATCATGCCTTCCGACATTGTAACTGTAAGTTCAATTCCTAGGCCAGGTATTGTAGACTTAGTGGAAACAATGTGAGCAATAACAGAGTCTGAGTGGTATTAAAGAAGAACAAGCTAAGATATCCCTAAACATGGAATGCTGAACAAGAACAATTTGCACCGATAAATTAAAGGGTTCAGTTCAAAATTTCCTGAAGGCTAGCCAGATTAAGAAGCTCTTGAAGTAGGTCAGACATCACAACAGGAAATTGTGATATAAACAACAATGATGAGGACAATGCTGATAATATAAATATTTAGAAAACTTAGGAAACTGCATTTTTAATACATTTTTATTACTGTAAGCATTAATAACTGAACAAGAAAGCATGCATTCCTTAAAATGCAAATAGAACCTTGCTGGGCTTTGTCACTGTAGCCGAGTGGTCTAAAGCACACTGAAACAATAAAGTTTCTAACAAAGGAGGAACACATGTTCGAACCCTGCCAGAGGTCACATTTTCTTTTAAGTTTTCTTGAGTGCTCAAACTGATAGATTATATACTGTTTATAATATAAATGAGGTGTCCATTTCTAACATGGATGTTCACTAAAATAATGTTCTAAGTAATGAAAATGTTGGATTAAAAATAAATCTATTAATTATTTAAAAGACATTTGGTTTTGAAACTTAGAAGCTATGGGCTTTCAAGTATAACTGAACAAGGAAGCACATCTTTAAAAGGTAAATAAAACCTTCTTGGACTGTGACACTGTAGCCTAGTGGTCTGAACAATGCTGAATAAAACATTGGTTTCTCCTCACAACGGTGGGACACCCTGCCAGCGAACATCTTTTTTTAAAGTTTTCTCACTTGTGCAGATGGATAGAGGTAATATTTCAGGGTCACTTACATCATACCATCAGGGATAGCTTATTGTTCACATAGGACAAAACAATCATACACAGAAATAACACTAAAAGCATGTTAAATTGTAAAATAAAATCATACATTTTATCTCTTTTTATAAACTCGTGTGTGCATATTTTTGGTTACAAGTATTTTAAGGTTGCATGTGATAATTAGGAAAAAAGCACTTCGTATTATAACAAGCAATGTCCTAAGGAGCAATGGTTAGTGGTGAAGAGAGTGAATTCAGCATCTCTTTATGCAAGGTGTTTTCTGGAAGGAAATGTTTCTGTTGCATTCTGTGAGAATTTTTTTTTTATTTAATTTATTTTTAAAAAAGTTTGTTATTTGTTTTATTTATGAGGTTTATTATTTTACATTTTTATAACTAAAAAATATATATAAGGAGAAGTGTGATTTAAAAGAAAAAAGTGTTTGACAATGTTCAAAATTAAAAATTTAAATATAATTAGAAGGCACATTTTGTTGAAATATTGTTTAAACGTATAGGGGAGGAAGTTCTCATCCCTTTACTTTAAAGGTCATTTCATTAACATATCAAAAGACTGAATATATATATATATATATATATATATATATATATATATATATATATATGAGAGAGAGAGAGAGAGAGAGAGATATAAAATAAAAGGTAACAAACTTTAAAATCTTTACTCAAAATATAATTTACATATTATATATTAGGTTGCATGAAAAATATTTTCATTTTTATAGTGCTTTACTCCAAAGATTATTTCATACATATTGTAACGACTGAGGCTGGCTACTCTTACTAGTCCCAGAAGTAAGAGACTACAATTCTCAGCATGCTGGGCATTGCCCGTGATTTCCATAGCAACTTTTTACTTTTTATGAGATGGCATTGCTTGCCTCATGTCTAAACAGTACTGGATTTAGAGTTATCTTCTTAGACTGGTTACCAAGCAAAGCTAAAGTCCACACTACTATTTAACCAATAACTGGGAGAAAAATATTCTTTCAATATGAACCGGAATTCAAACTAATCTGATTTCTCATTCAGAGCCACAATTCATTACACCATCCACATATGATTCCACTATATTAATATTACATATGAATGTGTATTAGAATTATTGACTTTTTAAAACAACCTTCTGCTCCAAATCTTACTTCATGTGCACATAACAATGCTACTACTACTAATAATAATGCTACTTCTAATACCTACAAGAATAACGAAACCAATAACAAAGAAACAAGTGTCTTAAAAGCATTTTTATTTTAATTTTAGAATCTTAATACAAAACTTATTTTATGCATGCACCTAAAGACAACCTATGACGACCATATTATCTATATTGTTATAAATTGTTACTACAGACATTCTTTAAGAAATCTTTCCATTAAATAATCAGAAACTTTCCATTAACCACTTAATTTGGGCTATATACATTCTAAGACCAAGCATTTTATTACTGAAAATTATACAAAAATTGAGATATTCCAATCAATCCATCTATTTGAAACAGAAGTATGTGTATTAGGGAAGGTCAATTTTGGAACTATGTTATTTCACTCAGTTTGAAAATTGGGGTTTTATAGAGATTATTATGGCAATATTTGAGGATACAAGATTAAAGATTAAGTTTAGGTTAAAAATTGAAGCATTGGAATTTCATTCAAGTGACTAGTGAAAGCTTTATGAATAATTGAAATATAAGCAATTGTTTGAAATTAAGAGAATTCCATAACCAACCACTGTACATCTACATGATCTAGAGATTAAAAAAGTAGACTGAATACAGAATGTTACATTACAAAATTTACAGTATGATGCCTTGCTTCCAAAACATTTTCAATGTTGAAGTCAGGTGAATTGTCCATTAAATAAGTAAACATTCATAATTATGTCAATTTACAAAACTAATTTTTAATATTTAATTCAAATAACAAAAATATAGCCAAGTATGGGTAAATTTTCCAATAAAAACATTTGTTTCGGAAGTAGCAAGCGATCAAAGAGATTAAAAAATTTTATTCAACAATTTTGAAGTGACATACTCGTCAAATTTGATTAACCTTTAACAAAATAGAATTTGTGAACCTGTACTTGCACTAAGTTTTGAAATAATAAACTACAGGTGGTTCTAATGAATGAAATGATGTTGGAGTTGTTAAATTTAACTGCACATTCACAAAGTGTGGAAAGGGCAGTTAAATTAACTACTGAAGCTTCACAAGACAAGCACATTATTACTAAGTTATTGTGACATCAAATAAGACTTTCAAGGGAAATTATATTGAACAGTTTATCTACATTATGTAATACAAAGCAGTAATTTTAGTTGGATTTTCAATAAACAGTATAAATTTTAAACATTGTGTTATAATTTCTGCCCAGCTGTATTATGGGGTTATATAAACTTATCTATTTTTGATTTTATTAATTATGACCTAACAAATGGGGCAAGATCTTATTTATTGAATAGCCTTTTTTGTAATGTTTTACAAATTTTACAGTTTCACTTATCAAATACAATAAAAAAATTAGATATTTTGCTTGTGGTGATTCATAATTAGAATTCTGGTTTGAATATATTTTTCATAATGCAAAAAATATAAACTTTATTTGAATTTATTTTTAAAATATTAAAATTTTGAAATCAGTTTGTAAGTAAAAAAAGGTGCAGAAATTAAGTATTTCTGTAGATTTTTTCCAAATGATATTTACGACTAAATGCTCAAAAGAGAAGATTCCAATATTTGGTGTCTACTTATAAAACCCCAGGTTGAGCAATGAGTGAAATGTACGTTTTCTAAAAGCAATAGAAAGTACATGACCTAGTATATCATATATATTGAGATATTATAAGTATACAAGTAATATCCCTAGTAACTTTGAAGATCTTTTTTAACTGGAACTTGAAGCTGCCTGCAGAATTCATGATGAGGAAAGATGTTATAATATCTGACCATATTGTTCAAAACTAAACTTAAGGGTTAGGATAGGCTCCCAAAATTTAAGCAAAGTATTAAGTTTTTTTTTTTTGTTTTTTTTTTAGAAACAAATAGAGTACTGAACTCTTACATAATATCAGACCTATATGGTTCTACAAGAGGGTGCCAAGAATAACATGGACCAAACTTGTGAGCAACAACAAAATTTACAGAAAATGAAAAAAAGGACACCTATTCAGAGTTGAAATTTCTAGGGCATATGAAGAAAGGGAAAATATGATACTCACAGGACATTGATAAACCATAGAAAATTAATCTTTTGAAGGTTATTTAAAGCCAGAAAATTTTTAGATTGTAAAAATTTGGCAGTGGAGAGATGATTTAGTGATTCAAGTGTTACTAATTAATTCCTAGATGCAGGGAGAAGTGGAGTCATACCTTTTGCAAGGGTATTTAAAATTGGAAGACTCTCGATTAACAATTACAAGCCATTATTCATTACACCACCTGCACATCACTTGGTATTCCCAAGCAGTCACTCATCTAGATACTACCCAGGATTGAAATTGCTTAACTTTGATAATCATACAGGAACAAGCGTTTCAGTGCAACAGGACATATTGAAAGCAAGAGGGACAGAGGAAAACAATGCATAACCTCACAAGTTTGAGTAAATCTATAGCAGAAAGGGTTTCAGATCACAGAAAGATAAAATTTTATGAGAGATATAAAAGACAGGAAATTGTGTTGAGCCATGATGGCCAATGTCCCAAAGCGACATGGCATAGACAATTGATTTCAAGAGACAAGTTTAAAATAATCATGTAAGATGCAATATACTGGGAGTTATAACAGTAAATATTTATAGAGTATGTGTGTGTATATATATATATATATATATATATATAGACACACAAAAATACTCAAATGAGAAACAGCAAAACATGGAAACAAAATGAGTATTATGTATTATCTGGTCATTATGTGGTGTTGGAGACAAGGATAGTAATACTGAATGAAATTGTGATATGGACCAGAATCAGTCAGAATGTTAAGATAAAAAAAAAAATAAGTGTTTACAGTACTTCTCATGATTTTTTTTTTTTTTAAATAGATGTGTAATGACTGTCCAGATAATTTAGTTCGGAAATACAAGTACTTGGGATTTCCTAGTTTTTGTTGAGTGCTAAGAAAAAAAAAAAAAAAAAAAAAAAAAAAATGGGAAAAGGAGGTGAAATTTTCATTGATGCATGTGTTGATGGCCAATCTGTGTTGACTGCTTGTCTGATAGGGAGAAACTCCCATGTGTGCAAACATGTGTATGCGAAAAAAGTGGGGTTGATTCTCATTGGTTTAGAAAGAGGGAGTTGATAATTATAACTTATTTGATACTATAATTAATTTTTATTTACTTTCTATAGACATGACAAAGTGACAGTATATATTTTTTTTTTATTTATGCATTTTTTATAGATAAGGACAAAAAGGTAAAGGACCAAACTACTAGCACCCAAATATTTTTAAAAGATCAATTACAAACTTCAAGAACATACAAGAGCTCATCAAAGATTGGAAAACAATCTTCTGAAACAACTAAAGAGTACATATTCTCTTTAGCTCCATGCCAGATAAAATCTGATTCAACTAAAAATAAATAATTCAGGCTGTGCAAATCAATATGCAAAAGTGGATTTAGTGAAAATAATCCTGACATCTGTGAGTGCTTAATTGCATGAAAGCAGACATAAATTGAATTTAGATAAGTCAAATATGTTTGCTTGATTTTTAATACATTGCCTGAAACAAAATATTCCTAGAAGAATTCAACATAAAATGAACTGAAATACAGCACAATGGTTTCTTAAGTTCATTGTATAAAAAGAAACAAACCATTAAACCAGATGGAAATGAATATATGTAAGAGTGTTCACATAAACATACTCTTCTTTCATACATAATACCAAATCTGCTACTCAGTTTTTCATGAAATCATCAGGCCATGTATGATGTTTTGGCTTGAATATTTATATATGCTGGTCAATGGTACATTATAGCTTATAAAGATTTATTTTATTATTTTAACAGTTACTGGCAAGGTAAGAACAGTTATTTTTTTAAATTATTTTAGAGGCTATTGCATAGAAATAATTTTGGATTCATTTTTTTTTTTTTAAATTGAATCACTAAAGCAGTAATGCAACTAAAATGCATGTGGTTACAGGGTGTGGAAAAGTTAGAAACGAACATTAATAAGCAGAAAGTGACACCAGTTTAGTGCTACACTTAAATTTAAAAAAAAACAAAACAAAAAAAACTGCATGTACCATAGCAAAGAGCTCATTCATTATTTATAGAAAAGAAATAAATGAACAGAACATCAATAAATTAACTCAATGAATAATAAACAAATTTACAAACTAAAAATGCAAACATAAGCACAATTAAATGTAAACAATAATTAGTAAAAAGTAAAACAGTATAAAATAGCTACAAATAATTGCATCCAAATCCTATTATTTCTACTAAAGAGCTACAACTAGAAATAGCCATTACTGCATATATAATAACTATTCAAGCATGAAAGATTGTTACTGCATGGTGTTGACCTATGTGTATTTGGGCTACCCCATCATTTACAAAAGCAGAATTTCAAAATGTTTTTCATTTTAGAAAACAATTTAATCATTATTAAAATTGTAATTACTTGCTCTGCGACTCGTATGCTAAATATAACAGAAAATGAGTTATGTTCATTGCCTGTTATATTTGACAATATTTGAACAATGATCTTCTGCCCCAATATACTAAATATATGTTGGCTAATAAAATTTTTAAGCCTAACCGAAAAGAATGGCCAAGGTTCATTAAATGCACAAGATATTCTGCACAATTAACCTGGAGTTCAATACTCTTGGCACATCCATTCTATAGTCTGTGAAACCCTCTCAGATTGGATTCTAACAGAATCTGGAAGAATCCATTACTATAATACAAGATAAAGTTTTAAAAATCTTTGGTTATAGCTCCTAAGTGAAAATTGGCTTCATCCTTCAAGGAGTTGCAATTTTGAAGTCATTAAAATCTTTTGTAGTAACTGTTACAGATTGCCCTGAAAGGACCGTTCTGTAGCCAAAGCATCAAGAAAAAAAAACTGCTACATTGACAGCACCAGCAGTCGTGAATATCGTAGATTGGTATCCAAATTTCTTGCTGGATTGACACTGCACAAATAATGCAGACAAATTCAAATAGTGAACTGATGGCTAGTCATATACTTTAAAAGAACTAGAAATACCCATAAAAACTTCACTGTTTCCCCTATTTAAATCTTAATTCTAGAGTTAATCATAGAATTAACTTATTGCAGGTTACACAAGTATAAAACTCATGGAAATTTCCCTATTATTTTCTTAAATATTTCATCTTAAAATCATAAATGTGAATTCATTATTTAATAACCACTAGTTCAGACTGACAAGAGTTCTCCAAACATGTGGTAGTATCTGACTCAAGTAGAAAATGGACACTTATATGGAGTTAAGTCAAGTCCATTAACAGATATGATGTCCTTATTTAAAGTATTATAGAAGTTGTGTGGGAGAATTTAATTTATAATTTAAATTCAAAGGAGAAACAACATATGTAATTTAATGCTAGAAACAGTATTGGAAATGACAAAAACTAAATGAATTTGAAAGCATAAACAATATAAAAATGAGAAAAATATGGCTTTAAAGGCAGCCCAAAAAAAAAAGATAGTTGAGAAAATCAGTAATGAGCAAGAAAATTTGATTGAATAAAAAACCTATTTGAAGAACATGTTGAAAATGAAAAAGAAAACCAACAGAAAAGCCTAAGAACATTGGCTGAAGAGATGAAAACAATCAGAAGGCAACCTTTAAGACAAGCGCCAATCAGAAGGCAACCTTTAAGACAAGCGCCAATCAGAAGGCAACCTTTAAGACAAGCGCCAATCAGAAGGCAACCTTTAAGACAAGCGCCAATCAGAAGGCAACCTTTAAGACAAGCGCCAATCAGAAGGCAACCTTTAAGACAAGCGCCAATCAGAAGGCAACCTTTAAGACAAGCGCCAATCAGAAGGCAACCTTTAAGACAAGCGCCAATCAGAAGGCAACCTTTAAGACAAGCGCCAATCAGAAGGCAACCTTTAAGACAAGCGCCAATCAGAAGGCAACCTTTAAGACAAGCGCCAATCAGAAGGCAACCTTTAAGACAAGCGCCAATCAGAAGGCAACCTTTAAGACAAGCGCCAATCAGAAGGCAACCTTTAAGACAAGCGCCAATCAGAAGGCAACCTTTAAGACAAGCGCCAATCAGAAGGCAACCTTTAAGACAAGCGCCAATCAGAAGGCAACCTTTAAGACAAGCGCCAATCAGAAGGCAACCTTTAAGACAAGCGCCAATCAGAAGGCAACCTTTAAGACAAGCGCCAATCAGAAGGCAACCTTTAAGACAAGCGCCAATCAGAAGGCAACCTTTAAGACAAGCGCCAATCAGAAGGCAACCTTTAAGACAAGCGCCAATCAGAAGGCAACCTTTAAGACAAGCGCCAATCAGAAGGCAACCTTTAAGACAAGCGCCAATCAGAAGGCAACCTTTAAGACAAGCGCCAATCAGAAGGCAACCTTTAAGACAAGCGCCAATCAGAAGGCAACCTTTAAGACAAGCATTTTTAAGTGATGAATTTAGAGCTATCTTGAATGAATATCGTGGCTGATCCTCAGATCTTTCATGGAAATAGTCACGTAGCATGACTTATAAGTAAGGAGATAGAAGGTTTGGGGCTAGAATTGTTAGTAGTAAAATTATAGGTGTCAAGATAAATGCAGAAAATTATTCCAATTTCCTGGACAAGAGGTTTTTGAGTGAGACAAGCTACAAACAAGCTGAGGAGTAAATTTGTATAAGAATCCTCTTCCACATTCTGCATATTCCCCAGAAATTGGCAAAATTTAATGGAATGTCAAAAAAAAAAAAAAAAAAAAAAAAAAAAAAAAAATTTTGTCATCTGTCATTGAAATGTTAGAGTAAAGCCAAAAACTCTGGGAAATAGAAAAGCTTCTCCAAATAATATTAAAGTTGAAACAAATGCCCAAGCTTACTGAAGTTTATAGAATATCAAAGAGGCAATATGTCAAACAAAACCATTTATTCAAGTATACGAGACAGTGTTAATCAAGTAGATATATGGTGGCTATCTTAAATTTAGCCATGAATAAAAATTCATACTGCCCTTTGTCTAATAAAACCTGGCAGACACCAAACAAAGCATTATCGATGCTTTTAATAAAGGGTGATATAAGCTGAAATTAATATACAGAGTGTGATGGATAAATTGTAGTTTAAACGATGGAAAATGAAAATAACAATGACATCTCATTTTAACAGATATTTACCAAAATTACACAAAATTATCTAAATAGAAAAGAGTACATTCATTTAAAAAAAAAAAAAAAAAAAAAAAAAAAAATCATTGGCTTCAATCACAGCCTTCCAGATTCTCCTGCAACTCTTTTGGATGGTCTCCTTGTTTAAATTGACAAATGCTGCTATAACCCTTGGCTTAAGTTCATCTTTGGTGTAACAAAGAGTTTTGTTGATTATGTATGGAGTGCAGTTGAGCAAGAGACCAAGATAGTTGCAATCTGGAGAGTTAGGTGGCCAGATGTTAGGGGTAATGTGGTTGCAGAAATTGTCTGACAGCCATGACTGGGTTCTCCTGTTTGTATGGCATGGTGCAAAGTCTTGTTGCCAGACAGGGTCTTTCAGCAGCTACTCTCTTGACCCAGGGCAGCACTACACCATCAAAATAATCGATATAGGCCTCCACGTTGAAACTGAGGCTCTCACCAACAAATTCAGGATTTTTTTTTCATCAGAAAAGAAAAGAGTGAATTTTTCAAGCTGCCATACCTTCGTAATCTCCATTAGAATCATCCAACTCTTTCTGAATCCTCTGCACTGTCCTCAAAACACTGAAATGTTTGTATTTGATTTTCTGGCATGAATGACAGAAATTTGAAAATGGCATGTTGCACTATTTGGCACAGTGAATAGTATCATGGTGCTCTTTTTCTCAGAGATGGTACCCAACTGAGTACTATACTGTGCAGTTGACAAAATCAAAAACAAGCGGGCATGATGAAATCAAAAGTATAAACTGGTGACAAATTTCCCATCGCACTTGTATTGCTCATATAAATATATCCTGAAAATTTTACAAACATTGGTTGATCAATACCAAATTTATTGTGAAAACCAAATTTTGCAATGGAATGATTTAACTGAAAGAAAGATATCTAACTGGATACATTATAGGAAGCCAAAAAGATAAAGTTAAAAATCCTGGGATTTATAAAACATGAATATAAATAGGCAAATCCATTAACCGGAAGATTTGTCATGTTCTTAAATAGCCTTGTCAGAACAAAACTTTCAGATGAAAGTCATGCATGGTGCCAAACGCATTCAGAAATACCTAAAGTGTCAGCTTTACACAACTGCTTTCTCAGATCAATGGCTTTGAGTGAAAGAATAATTCTTGCTATGGCCAGTAGGCTGTAGCAAAAATTATTCTTCAAATGTTGTGAACTGTCACCATAGAATCACAATTATAAGAAATACTAGAAACCACATTACTTGCAACAGGATTTGATATGTCTGCACCCTTTCTGTGTTTTGAACAGCAGTAGAGGTTTATCCCTTATTATTTAGAATCGAGTTTCTGGTTCCTTCTAAATTCAATTTCTTTCACTTCCCATGGCCTCCTCTTGTGTCTTGGTGCTATTATTGCTTTGCTTAGGATGAAATAAAAGCCAAAAACTAAATGAATAGCACATTTAACTCGGATTAAATGATCTGATAATCAAGAGGTTGACATAACACACTACTTCAAAAAAAGCAGGCTATACATATATTTTACAGAACAGTAGACTGTGAGAGAAACACAGTCTCTCACACACAGAAAAAACAAAAAAAAAAAAACAAAAAACAAAAACACGAGTCAAAATGAGATGGAACAATTTCAGTCTTTGAGAATGTTGGCACCTTTAGCATTGGTACAGAGCGCCTATCAGTACTAGAAAGAATAATAACAGTTCCTTAACTTGAGAAACCTATTTTTCTGAAAAATAGGTTTTACAGGTAACATCCTAAAATTTCAAAAGCAGTCCTGGCTGCTTGTTCAATGAATGTTTCCTTACAAGGACATTAAAATTTTACTATACAACACTTTCAAATATAGGAAAGAAAAAAAGGTCCCCGCCTTTTAAGGGAGCAATGTTGCTGTTTTGGGTTCAAATAAAAAAAAGGTAAGAATTCTGATGAAGCAAGACAATTGCTTTGTCAGTTCTGCAATAAATATCATGGGAATACTGCTGGACCAGATATCCCTAAATGTGTCGCATAATAAAACCAAGTGTAACAGGAGGGAGTTGAAATGGTATAAACAGGTCATAACTACCAACAATCTTTTCACTACCGTCCTACCATATATCTTAGGCAAAAAGACATGAGAAAATGGCTGACTTCATCATTGAGTGGATGGAAAGGTCCTTTGCAGAGATTCAGTCATCTATATGCACTCAAGACATGTGGTGGGAATTGGTTAGGCACTCAGAGTGCCCACATGATTACACGCTTTCATGGGGGATAGATATGAAGGTAATGTAAACCGGTTTGATTTTTCAAGCATCTAAGATATACTGTTGCAATAGACGAGTAGAACAAAGTAAATTATGCTGACTGCCAAATGAAGCATGTTAATCGATTGATACAGCAAAGTAATTTTGCTAGTGTAGTGAAATTGTTTCTCACTGGATGCTCAGAAAGAAAAAAAAAAAAAAAAAAAAAAAAAAAAAAACGAACCAGAAAAGTCAGGGAAGGAAATGAATTATAGAAAAATGATAAAAGGAAAAAGAGTAAAATAGAAAAGAAAGACTATTGGTTCTTTTATATTAGTATTCTAGGCTTCAGTGAAAAACTTCCTAATTCCTTCCTGAATTTATTAAAAGTATTGCTTCTTGATACAGTTCTATTTCCTTTATTCAAAATACCACTGACACATGAATGACCTGCTTTCAGAAGTTACAGATTGACCGGAGTTCTTTGGAGGTGAGGTCAAGACTTGTAATATTTACTGACAGTAGAGGAAACTTTTTTTTTTTTTTTTAACAGAAAAAAAAAAAAAAAAAAAAAAAAAAAATTAACAAATCAAAGGATAAGAACAATAATTGGATTCTGTCTACTGAATATAAAAACTCTGGAAATGGTTAGCTCATGTCAGATATGTTAGAGATGTCTACAACAAAAGACTTTCAGGAAATCTTTAAACTTTGTACATTCTGTACAAGAGAAATAATCTTGAAAGATAAAAAAAAAAAGATACAGGGAGGATAAAGTCGTAAATGTTCAGAACATTAACGTTTATAACTTTAATTGCTAGTTTTAATGTTTTTTTTACATTTACCTTATAACTAAAACATCAAAGTGAAATGCACACACACACACACATATTATAGTGACATGCATAAGTTTTGCATACATGTTATTTTCTGTTATAACTAGTTTATGTTCACCATTTTTTCTGATATTTGGTAAGTAATATCTCGTAAAGTTGTTTTAGTTGTATGTGGAAGGAAAATTAAAAACTCATGGTTGAATCCATTTTTATCAAAGTTCAAAATTACCCTATGCAAAAGTATTGGATACATGACACTTTATCAAATTTCCAATCGAAACTTTGTATTTTAAAAGACTTTAAATATTCAAATTTTTGATAGTATTGGAATGTTATCTGACCAATCAGAAGCACACAATTGTTTACAAGTGCTACTAATCATCTGCCTCTTTGATGTGCATTCTGCAATTCAAGGATTAAAAATGGCAAATTTGCACATTTCTGCTGATCCATCTTGAATTACTCATTTTTCTCTGTATTCCATTTCTTGGAAGGTTTGTTGTACCATTGCCATACGACATACTTTCTGATATTTCTTACTGTACTTAGTGCTAGGTTCATTTCTTTGCTAATTTTTCTAGGCCTTTTTAGAAGGAGTGGTTTCTTTCTTGGTGAGTGCAACTTTATACAGTTTCTGTGTGTTACATTAACTACTGACCTTAGTTACATTAACTACTGACCTTAGTTACATTAACTACTGACCTTAGTTACATTAACTACTGACCTTAGTTACATTAACTACTGACCTTAGTTACATTAACTACTGACCTTAGTTACATTAACTACTGATCATTCTGAAGGTCTTGTCTGATGGCCATTGGGTTATTTTGGACCTGTCGCATCAACTTCGTAATCTGGGAGAGATCTTTCTGGGAGCACCAGGTCTGCCTTTGTTCTCAACAGTATTACGTCTTAAATCTTGCAATAAATGAACCAATTGTCGAAAAAGATATGTTTGTGTCAATGGAGATGTTTATGTAACTTTTTCTATTGTTTCATAGCTAAATAATTAGCTCTTTGAGCACAAGTCATTTCCTTATGCCTAGCTATTATTAGAACCCTTATCAGTGAACAGTGACTGCAGAATGATCCAATTTTGAACTGGATGTTGCAATAGAATTACTGAGAATATTCTAGAACAGTTTAGAATCTTCTTTGAAGTACAACCAAAATCTACCGTATTATAATGCAAAAATTGATACTGTACAAATGCTTAGAGATAAAAATTTGCATAACTATCACTTATCAATGAATTTCTAATTTTAAATTGCAGATTCTATACCCAAAAATACATATATAACATTGTTATTAGAGGTTTTCAGTCACTATAAGTGAGAATAACAAGCACTTATTTGCTGTACAATCACTTATACAACCCCACTATATATATATATATATATATATATATATATATATATATATATATCTGAATACAATTCCAAGGGATTCTCATGCAACTTGAAGGGAAGCATTTTGAACATGTTACACCCATGATCATATCAATAAGAAATAATGTTGAATTTTGAAATAACGAATTCCTTAGGAATTTCCTAGAGTCAGTAGATATGGGCTTTGAAAGGTCCCAGTAAGAAATGCACATTTCTTAAACATGGTAATCAAACCATACTTTACTCTGAATTTCCATGAGTGAATAGACTTCAGTACACACATCCACACTTATTTACCTATTAGACTGCTTAATGTATTTCAGTGTGATTTTCAAAAATTATATTTGTTATATGTGGATACTGCCAAATTTTACCATTCTTGTCCATGTTTTTTAAAAAAGAAAAAGCAAAAATGAACAAACAGAATTGACTGTTTACAATAAACAAGAGAGAAAAACTAATATTGACCAAGCAAACAATATATGCAAGGCAAAACAGTAATAAAGCAAAAGTTTAAAATAAGAACCCTGTTAACATACAAGACATAATATGGAAGAGTGATCAATCGCAGTATTCTGGCTTCAAGACTAGAAACAAGTCAGTTGACACCAAGATGTGTCCTATCTTATTGGTTAGGAAAATAATCCCAGCATTTATCATTGTCTATAAATTGGGAAGAGCGAGATATTTTGCAGTCTTTTCCTCAATTTAAACTGACATCAGCATGCCAACAATTCAAAATGGTGTCACTCCTTTTATTTATTAATATAGTCATAAGTTTTTAAATCCCACTGAAATACATAAAAGTGCTCATGGATAAATAAAATTCTATTTTTTATATGTATTAAAATGCTCTCTTGAAAACATGTATAAATAACTATCACTTAAAACGTGTCTGCTGTGAATGCAAACCAGAAAGAAAAATTGCCCAGTGCTATGCCATATAAAATGGCAGAGCAATTCTAAATTGCTATTTAAATTTCTGGTGCACAGTGTCAAACCATTTTTTGCTTTTATACAATAGTGAAGTGGTTAGCAGCTGTAGTGCAAAAATGGGAACACTTAATTCCCCAGGCAAGCCAAACATGGCAAAAAAAAAAAAAAAAAAAAAAAAAAAAAAAAAAAAAAACCTTGAGGGATGTGGAAAGTACCACATTGGCCAATATCAAGTGAAGCAGTAAACACAAAAATTGTACCCCAAAAAATCCCTCTTTTATAAAGGTTTTCTTAAAGAGGACAGAGTTTAATGTGTTCCATAAGCATTGAACAACCGAGTGCATAAAACCTGTCCAAAAGTTCAGCATTTCTGAGTGGATTTCAGCCATAATCAAGGACGAGTATTTTTTAAATGAATGCATGGATTGTGTGTACATATCTAGAGTTATAGGAATGTTTTATTATCCAAAGGCAGTCAACACATTGTGGCCATATTTACAGATGTGGCCGAGAGTTGGATTTTCCTTTTTTATTATTAGGGCCTCAATAAATTTAAATAAATTTTCCATGTGGATAAAGTTATTATACAAGTAATTTCTGCTAGTACGTTTCAGATGAAGTTTGAAATGTTTGTAAGTGTATTTAAATGAGTACTGAAGGCATTGTGGCCAGATAGGCATGTATGTGTGTGGGACACTTTTTTTTTTTTTTTTTTTTTTTAAGTATTTCACTCCAAGCAAGGTATGCAATTGGTTACAGAGGGTTGAGAACAAGAGTAAAGTGGAGTGTTTGAGGAAAGTATCTAGAGAAGGACAGGGAACAAGATCAAGGCATCAGAAGATGTCAATTGACATTACACTTTAATATTTGAAGATTATAGTTATGAGCCAAGCAAGTAAGAGGAAGGGAGTTCCACTGTCAAGAAGTGCAAGAGCAGAAGCTGTTTGAGTAGAAGAGACGCTTACATTTAACCATTCCTACAGTGAAAGGGTGGGACTGAGATGCCAACCTAGTAGCTCACTTAAATTCGTGCAGTCTGGGAACCAGCAAGAGTAGCTAGTCGGAACAGATGCTGTGAAAATACTTGCAGAAGAGACAGAGGGAAGCATGTCTGAGAAAGTGACTAGATGAGATGCCAGATCAGGACCTATCACATTGCATATCCATCTGGATTTTGTTGAGAACCTCAAGATATACAGAGGCACAAGACTATATGACAGCAGTATTCCATGCAAGGATAGATGGTTGATTTATAGGATGGACCGAGAAGGAAAAGAAGCCTTTCTGGCATCACACACACAGAACCAAGATTCCTTGTATTAAATGAACCTATTGATTCAATGTATTTGTTCCACCTCACATCAGTAGACAGGATGAGACTAAGCAGATGCAGGAAGGCGCTCTTGTGGAGTTTGACATCAGCCATTCTGATGGGAGGCAGGGAGGGTTCTCTGTGGTGGGTAAATGAGAGCAGTTTCATTTTGGCAGAATTAAAGTTTACAACCCATTTCCTGCCCCAGCCAACCACAGACTGGAGGTCCTTTTCAAGACCAGTGGCCAGGTTAGTTTTGTCAATGATACCAGATTTACTATCGAGGCAGGAGTAGATAGTGTTGTACACAGATACCTACTTGGGAACTTATGACATCGGGAAGCTTGTTAATGAAGATCAGGAACAGTGTAGGACCCAAGATAGAGATTTGGGGAACATCAGCATTCATGATAAAGGAGCTGGAGAAGAACTTGTTGTAGAATGACCTTCATTTTACAGTTTGACAAGAATGATTGTATTGTCAAATAATCCTCCTGTAATGCCATATGCCTGAAGCTTATGAAGAAGGCTGGCATACCAAACTCAATCAAATACCTTAGATATATCTAGAACCACAGCTCAAGCTACTTTGTTATTGTGAAGTGCTTGGTATACAAATTCAGTTATGGCCATGAGCACGTAAACAGTAGATCGGGCAAAGTGGAAATCATATTGCTTGTCAGAGAGCAGGTCATAGGATTTAAGGTGCTTAACTACTTCAGTGCTGATTAAAGCCTCAAAGGACTTTATCAAAGAGTAGTAGGAGACCGATAGGACAGTAGTTAGATGGGTCAGAAGGGTCTCCAGGGTACTTAAAGATAGGAACAACAGATGAGGATTTCAAAGAGGCTGGAAAGCAAAAGTTGGTGAGGCATTAGTTGTAAAAGTTTGAAGACAGGAGGCAGTTCAGGAGCACATTTCTTCAGGACAATGAGAGGTAACCCATCCCCCCCCACTAGCCTTATGGCAGTCTAATTTAGAGATGATGTCCAATACCATCATTGGGATTATGTGCATCTCACTCAGAGCTTGTTTTTTGGGAGAAACCAGTTCTGAGTACACCAGATGAGTAGCATTGATATTGGATGAGAATTTCCAAGCAAAGCATTCAGACTTATCAGCTGAGGAAGTCAGGACCTCAAATTGATTGAATAAACTTGCAGAGCCACCAATAATCTTTAGAACAACTTGCGAGCACACACACACAAACATACATCGTTAAATATAACAGACAATGAATATCTTATTTCTGATCATAAGCCATTCATGTTTGCTGTATTGCAATTTGGTGAAAACAAGAAAAATTGTCCAACATTTGGAGTTTTTTTATTTTTATTTTTTTTATTTTTATTTTTTTTTTTAAATCAAGTTGGTCCTTGATCTAAGCTTTCAGCTCACATGAGCCATCTTCAGAGTGGACATTTTAAAGATTCACCATTGAAGATAATATTTTGTTGTTTTGACATAAAAGATTGCTATGTGATGATAACCATCATGGAATAGATGGTTCATAAGTCAAGATGCGGTTCTAGGATGTCATACGATGTGAGAGGCTGAAATATTAACAGAACCATATGTCTAGATGCAATGTAATGTGTTGTGACTAGTTTGAAATTTAATTTTGTTGAGTATGGGTGGCTGTTTTAATGTAGATGACCTCCAATATCTGAAGGTTCTTTTTACTGTGTCCATGTGCAAGTATTGTGTTATCAACTAATATCTGTCTAATATGTACATGGCTATGTTTAAGAAATGTTTAATAGAACTAAGATTAGAAAGGTGACAAATCTATAGTAGAGTGTGGTTGTAGTAAAACCAATATATTTAGTAGATTTATTATTAGTATCAGAGATACAATCTCTGAATGTGCATGTAAACTGACATACTACATTGGTTTTTTGTAGAGGATTTAGTTGTGGTTGTAGGGTTATTAGAGACTATGAGGTCAATTGCTTTAAGTTTTTTATAATAAATATACAAGGAGTTTAACTTGTTTCTTAATAGGGTTAACATTTCTATCTTATGTTTTTGAGAGTGGTTTCATAAGTTATACTATTGTAATGCATAACGTTACAATAGTATAACTTAATAGTATTATGTTCATTTTAACTTTCACTTTTATTAATATTATCAATTTTGTTAGAGGTATTAAGTTTGTAGAGATACATTTTAATTTGGTGATCAATGATGGAATTAGGACATCCATTATTAACAAGTGTTTGTTTAATGTTATGTAATTCTTTATAGAATATGGTTTTGGAAGACAGTATCTTTTGTGTGCATTGGATTAAGTTTTTATGATGGCTAACTTATATCATTGGGGCATTCAGTATTATAACTAAGACAAGTTATGTTATACACAGAGAGGGGAAAAAAATTAAAACAAAGCAAATGTACCAATGACCACTTGAGTCTTGTAGAGCTTGCTAAAGATCCTTTCATTTCACTGACTTTATACATAGAAAAGTGCACACACAAATTTATATATTTTTATTATTTAAAACATTTAGTGGATACCCATTTTTGAGGAAATGCTTAGTTTTATTTTAAACATTATTTGAAATAACAGGCTACTCATTTGAGAAAGCTTACTTAATGTGACCTCTATTACAGTTTAAGATAAAAAAACAAAAACGTACATCTAAAATACAGGTATCACTAAATAAAATAACCTTTGTAGTAATAAAATATTGGATTCAAAATAAAATTCATTCTTTCAAAATTTATATTCATATAAAATTTGTCATTTTTTTCTTTTTTTTTTATTGTTGGGGTGCTTAATAGAATCCCTTCAAAGATTTTCCTTGTCTATCACAATTCATTGTAACAGGTCTAGAAGAACAGAGTGTGTGTGTGTGTGCGTGTGTGTAAATAAGCTTGTTAAATTCAACTCAAAATGTCTTATTTTATACACGAGGTCGCATATACAATACGTATGGATCTGAATTAATCAATTGTACAATTCTGAAAATGTCAAGTCCCAACAAGATCTTCAACTATACTGACAATATAGAGTTTATGATTGTGTTTATAGCATTAAAAAAACTGACAATTTATACACTTTTTAAAATCATTTCACCACGAGCCAGATGATAAAATCCCGAGGATGCAATGGTTGCTGAAAGTGAAAGAAACTAAGAAAATATTAAAAATACAGGATTTAAGATGACAGACATTGCATTTACATTTTTTACAGTTGACAGGAAAGCAAGGAGCTGACAGACTTCTATATGCAAGAAAAGACACTATTGTAATAGAACTTAGTTATAATTCTGATGTACACCAAATTAGACATTGGAAAAATACAGTAAAAAAATTTAAGTTACAAGTTGCATTTAACAACTTGTAAAAAGTTGTTCTTTTTAACCCCCCCCCTATTTCACAAAGACAGGCAAAAAATAGGAAAAAGAAATTTACTGCAATTGTTACTATATGCATATAGCATGTGTAAATGCTCATGACTCAGAGACAGAAATCGGCATGTCAAGTTTGAATTTCAACCAATGTTATTGCATTCATTTTCTCACAAATACCATTGGGTATGAATCCAGTTATAGGGTAAATAGAGAAAAGTGGTCTTTTCAGCCTTGGATGAGAGAGTCTATGAGGACAACTGAATTAAAAAGTTCTTTTGGGCATGGAGCAAACAATTCCAAATCATTAAAAACATTTGCTATGGAAGCTGCAGTAGTAAAATAAAGTTTCCAACTAATTGTATTATTGGAGTTTAAATTATTGCACATTTAATAGTGGGTCAAACTGGCAGCTGAACTAAGAAAAAAAAAAAAAAAAAAAAAAAGAAAAAGAAAATGACCAAGCAATTAAATGAATCAAAGAGTGGGTTGTTAATTCTAAAACATCCAAAACAAGACTGCTTTTAATCATTTTTAAACCTTTTTTAACATCAGCATGGTTTATGCTAATCTCCAGGAGTGACTCGCTGCTTCTCAGATGCAAATTTTCTGCTGATACTATGTTGAAAGAGTATTGAATCAATTGCAAAATCTGCAGATAAAAATGTTGGTTTACTGTATTGAGCTAGATAATTTCTCTCACCAGAATCTATTTCAAACAAGTCTAACAGTCATCCTTGCTTTAAATATTGCTGTGATATCTGGTCTGGTAAACATATATTTAGAAATCCTTGATAGAATAGAAAGAATCTGCAATGTTGTTGGTCATTACCTGGCATCACAATTTCAGTTACTTTCCCGACTGCCATAACCTAGCTTCTGTCCATTTTTTTTTTTTTTTTTTTTTTTTTATATAAATAATTTCATGGTAATTATTTTGATGAACTTTCATCTAATGGTACCAAGATTATGAATTTAAGGGAAGTACTATATTGATGGTAATGTCTCATTTTATGGTTGAAATTGCTAAGATAATTCTAAGACTAAGTTCTATAATAAAAGATTCTTGTATGACACTTCTACCTTGTGGAAGTCTTCCAGCTTCTTGCAATGTTAATAATTATCTACTGTCTAAATTCTTGTACTTTTATTGTCTTCTCTCTTTAATAGTATACTTTTGTTGTATTCTCTAGCACTTAGTAACATGTTGCATCTTAGTGGCTTTATTGCCTTGCTTGGGATGAAATATTAGGTTGGTGCAAAAATAATGTTTTCTCACATGTGAGAAAACGACATTATTTTTGCACCAACCTAATAACTAAGACGGTCCTGTACCAACTGCTCGCATATCCTTCTGAAGTAGTAAAGTATTTATACATTATTTTCCAACAAATGGAACAAGCTGTTCATTCACTCATTTTTATGAGAACCTATAGAGTGAAATCAGTAGTCAGGATATCTTCCACCCAGAATGGCTAATTATATTGATTTAAATTTTGAGCTTGTTGGAAATCTTTCAATGTCCATTTCACAAGAAAAATGGTCAATTATCATTGCAGAAAAATCATTAAGAGAAGGGAGTTCATTTGTCTTCCTTTGGCAGTCAGATTTTCAATGACCATTCAAAATACATATAAGCTTGTACAGTCAGCAGACATTTGAAAATTTGAATAGAAGTCAATCTGAAAATCCAAATTTTATCCTGATTCATTTATATATATTTTTACAATGTGTCCAAAAATTGTTGAATATTTGTTAAATTTGTTGTTAGACAAATATTTCTCAGCATACTGGGCTTAAGTTCATTTTTCCATAGGTGGCATTTGAACACATACTTTTGTTTTGTTTTTTTTTTTTTGTTTTTTGTTTTTTTTTTTACAACTAATTTTACATTGACCACTATTTTATTAATACCAGCACTTAAAGTTTGTGATATATTTTAAATTATATTTTCTGAAAGATAACATTTCAAAATTGTCTTTCTATATGATTTATGTAGGGATTGTGAATTTCTAATGATAAAAGTCAAGAGTGAAAAATGAGATGCATTATCATTTGTGATTTTATTGACAGGAAAAAAAAATATAGTGAAAAATATGCCATAAATAGAGATGATGCAATAGTTCATAAGTAGAATTATAAATTTAAGTGCAGTACTAGATTGGCGATGAGGTCTCATTATTTTACAGTTGAAATAGATGTAAACTTAAATTCTATGCCAACAGCTTATCTCACACTTAGCATTTGTGGAACTCTTCTGGGTTCTAGTAAAGTTTATTCTTGGAAAATTTAAATGCAATATCAATGGTTATGTCTTGATCTGTTCTTGTTCCTTAATGAACACTACTTGTGTCTTTAATGGTTTTATTGCTTTGCTTGGAATGAAATGGTAAAAAAAATGGTTTGTTACATTTGGAAATCATTTTGATCTGGAAAAGCAAGATTATTTTGGATGACAGTCATTGAGAATAAGAACATCAAAGTGCTGATTAAAATAATCTTAGCTCCCATGGCACAGAACACCTCAGAGATACTGCACAAATCTCATTTGGATATGTGAATTGCAGTGTCACAATTTAAATAAATGAGGGCATTTTTTTTAACCCGTGTGTCATCACTCACATGCAAAAAAAAAAAAAAAAAAAAAAAAAAAAAGACTGGACTATGTAATGAAAAAATTGATTGTTTACAATGTTGATAAAAAAATTTTCTGGGGAAGTGAAATGAGCCACTATTAATCATGCTCTGAGCTGGTTGGCATCCAAAGAAATTGATGCAGTGTATTTGCTTGGATTGAAAGAGCATGGAATTGACACAAGTACTCTTCGAAATTGGACTAATTAAGAGGGATCAGGTAAACAATTATTTAAAAAAAAAAAAAAAAAAAAAAAAAAAAAAAAAAAAAAAAAAAAAGGATTTGAATAAGTATTTTGAACAATTTGATATACAGAGAAACCCGGACACAAGAGAGATTTTCTCTGGTCCCAAATTAGAGCCTGTGTTAATGTATATAAATTAGACCATACCCAGGTATAAGAGAAACCCGGATATAAGAGACTTCTCCAGTCCCGACAACTCTTATATCCGGGTTACACTGTAATTAAAAGGCAGCAATGAATGAAAAACATGCAGAGGATGGAAATTGTAACACTGAAATCTCAGTAATTAGAATAGTTAATGCCTCCCAAAAGCCTACGCAAAATTATTTGAATCAAGAGTGCACTGAAACCTTATGTAATATTGGTTGTATTATATAGCAGTAAAAGGCAAATAAGGGACTGAACACTTGAGTAATGAGGAGGATTTTTTTTTTTTGGTGGAGGTGGGGGGGGATGAAAAAAAAAATGAATAACATCTGAAACATTTGAAAGAGGCAGTTGAAATTTCTTGGGCGTATGAGGAAAGGGCCCTTGGAAAATTTGATTCTTACAGGACATACTGAAGGCAACAGAGAAAGGAAAGCATTGAACAACCTAAGGAGCTTAGGAAATTGGTTGTCAGAACTGGGATTAGAAGAAATAGCAAAAAGAAGAACCTGACGAAGAGGACAGGAACTTGAGAGCCATGACCACCCATGTTCTGAAATATTAGGTTGGTGCAAAAATAATGACGTAATGTCGTTTTTTGACGTATTTTTTTACGTAAAATAAAAAAAAAACGACATTATTACATCATTATTTTTGTACCAACCTAACAACATGGCACATAAAAGATAAGATATAAGGTATAAATAAAGCAACTATGATGAAAATATTAACAGTATAAACTAATTTTTCATACTGGACCATTACTCTTTCCACAACTCAACAGAAACGCTTTGTAAATAACTGCACATTATTAATGCATTGCGGGTTTTTGGATAATTAATAACAATGATTGAGAGAGAGAAAGAGACCACTGATTTGTTCAGCAAAGTCCCTTGATAGAGCACCTGTAGATTATTTTTCTTTGGGAGTCATTATGTTGGTTCCAAGAGGGGGGGGAAAAGTCAGGATTTAAAGACTAATTGAAAGAGAAGCAAGTTCAAGAACACATGACATATCACAAATTTATATTCAAGGTTTTCATGGATGGATAATGGCAGTTCATCCGAGAAATTTTATTTTTGCTTTGGTTTGTTAATTTAGAAAAATATATGCCATTTTGTTTTAAAATGATAACATACACAAAGAATAAATAGCAAACATTTCTCAATCTAAATGATTCTGCTTTTTTTTTTTTTTTAAAGCTTCATTGAAAAATGGGAGATGGAGAAAAATATACTGGTATTTTCGTTTAATTTTCATTGGTTAAGCAGGCTTCATGTACATTTCATTTGTTAAGCAGCATTAACATAGTTTATAGTGTTCTGAAAGGATAGACAACATGTCCTTTCATGGCAATTGCTCTAAGGAGCTGCATTCGCTAGTTCCAAGAACTCATGACTTCAAGCACCCCGCTCACACTTTCACTGCAAAAAACACCTAAATGTAGCCATATCTTCTACTCCAATAGCTTCATATCTCGCCTCTGGAATGCCTATCACTACAATACTCATCCTTTCTTCCATCATTCCTATCTGATCTTGCTCCAAATTTTCTGTGATTGATGGGATAGATAGATAGATAGATAGATAAAAGAAGACTGGGATAGATAGATAGATAAAAGAAGACTGGGATAGATAGATAGATAAAAGAAGACTGGGATAGATAGATAGATAAAAGAAGACTGGGATAGATAGATAGATAAAAGAAGACTGGGATAGATAGATAGATAAAAGAAGACTGGGATAGATAGATAGATAAAAGAAGACTGGGATAGATAGATAGATAAAAGAAGACTGGGATAGATAGATAGATAAAAGAAGACTGGGATAGATAGATAGATAAAAGAAGACTGGGATAGATAGATAGATAAAAGAAGACTGGGATAGATAGATAGATAAAAGAAGACTGGGATAGATAGATAGATAAAAGAAGACTGGGATAGATAGATAAAAGAAGACTGGGATAGATAGATAAAAGAAGACTGGGATAGATAGATAAAAGAAGACTGGGATAGATAGATAAAAGAAGACTGGGATAGATAGATAAAAGAAGACTGGGATAGATAGATAAAAGAAGACTGGGATAGATAGATAAAAGAAGACTGGGATAGATAGATAAAAGAAGACTGGGATAGATAGATAAAAGAAGACTGGGATAGATAGATAAAAGAAGACTGGGATAGATAGATAAAAGAAGACTGGGATAGATAGATAAAAGAAGACTGGGATAGATAGATAAAAGAAGACTGGGATAGATAGATAAAAGAAGACTGGGATAGATAGATAAAAGAAGACTGGGATAGATAGATAAAAGAAGACTGGGATAGATAGATAAAAGAAGACTGGGATAGATAGATAAAAGAAGACTGGGATAGATAGATAAAAGAAGACTGGGATAGATAGATAAAAGAAGACTGGGATAGATAGATAAAAGAAGACTGGGATAGATAGATAAAAGAAGACTGGGATAGATAGATAAAAGAAGACTGGGATAGATAGATAAAAGAAGACTGGGATAGATAGATAAAAGAAGACTGGGATAGATAGATAAAAGAAGACTGGGATAGATAGATAAAAGAAGACTGGGATAGATAGATAAAAGAAGACTGGGATAGATAGATAAAAGAAGACTGGGATAGATAGATAAAAGAAGACTGGGATAGATAGATAGATAGATAAAAGAAGACTGGGATAGATAGATAGATAAAAGAAGACTGGGATAGATAGATAGATAAAAGAAGACTGGGATAGATAGAGAGGTGTGTGTGTGTGTGTATATATATATATATATATATATCTCAGAGAGACAGAGAGAGATATTTAAAGTGTGTCCTCTTTAGTGATAACAGATTTGTTTTTTTGTTTTTTACAAGATCATAAATATTACATTACAGTTCTACCTATGTCTATCATTGAGAACGTGAAGAAGTTATAATGTATTGCACCAAAATGTAATTAATTCTGTTTATGATACATTGACACATTTTACCATCAAGTCAAACTTTTTAGACTTTAGTATTGCAACTGCCCAACTATTCTCCTCTAAGGTTCAAATTAACAAATCTTTATATCTGAGTTTCAAAGGATGAAGCATTATACACTATTCTCTTCATGGTCATTATGGGCACATTTTCAGTGGTTTCTTAGATTATAAAGTTAGTAAGCTAAAGGAACCTACAGCTAACCTTGTTGTCACCAACCTTGTTACTAGGCTAAGGGGTTGTGTGTTGAAGAAAGACTGAAAGTTTTCAGAAAATAGACAAACAAAAGTATGGGACAAAACAAGGTAGAAACATTAATTCTATTGGGAACATCTTGTGTAGGGAAAATTTCAAGGAATGTTCTTATTACTATCTGTAAACAATGAAGGAAGAGTTACTTACTCTGCTGGTGATTTAGTGAGGGAGCAAGGTATACTGTCCATGGCATGTATATCTATTGTACAGAGTGCTAACAGTGTCCTGTCCAAAATTTGGTCTGAAATAAGAGAACTAGCCTTATCCACTCCACAGCATGCCCACAGTCTTTGTACACAACCACAAAGTTGAAAAGGATTCACTTCTGTTGATAGGTTTTTATGCAACCAAATGCATGGCAAAATTTTAACATGCTACAAGATAAACAATTATTCATTTATCTATTCACATTTTTTTTTGTATCATTTCACCCTAGCCACCAAGATGTAAGGGGGTTATTGAGCGTGAAAGAACAGGAGAAAAAAAAAAATCAAGAGGTGAGAACAAAAAGTACAAGAATTAAGACAAACAGCAAAGTTACATGGAAATCAAGAAGCTGGACAAGAGCTTGAAAAGCAAGAAGTGCAAGAGAAGAAATGGCTCGCAGAAAACTGATTACATCAAGCAGTTTCAGCTGTAAAATGATTAGAACTAGCTGCTAATCAAATGCTGCACTTAAATTTGTGAAGTCAAATTGATATCTTAATTGTTAGTCACATCATTTCAAGTGTTTCTTATATAAGCAATTGTTATTAATTGCTAACAGACTAATGTCTGAATGTTACTTATTGTCACATAATTTCTGTAGTTTCTCAGATAATTACTATTATTGTTAGAATCACAGTCCTCACCCCTATTATTGTTAGAATCACTGCCCTCACCCACTAGATGAAAAATTATTGTTAGAAACTGATCTAGTCAGATCAGCGTTCTCATCTTGGCTGTTATAAATCTACAGTATTAGCCATTTCTATACTTAACAGTCTGTAGTATTCAATTCTAGGAATATGGAACAAAACCTTTTATTCAATCCATAGGAATTGAAGCAATTGTCCTACAAAACAATGGCCTAGTTGTTCCAAGTAAGGTCATCTTTTTTTTTTTCTTTTTATTTTACATTGATTCATCCAAGGAAGGTGATAATGCCACCAAGACATTACTGTGAATGAAAATAGTTTAGAATGAAGCAGAAATCCAGTACTAAACAGGGAACAAGGAATTAAAGGCAAATGCATATTCCTATTAAATTTTATCTGGTGATTTCCTAATCCAAGGATTGAATTTGTAAAGAAAGTTGTACTTACAGTTCGGAGAGAAAAATGTGGCATTGTAACGACTAATAGAACAATTTCCAGATACAGTATGTCCTCAATATGTACATAAAATTAGAAAAATCCACACAGAATATAAACAGGCAAGATTATACACCAAAATGCAGTAAACTTTTAGGAATATTCATAAACTAAATATAGTATAGACTTTTGCTACCATCCTTTGTGAAATCGTGTGCCGAAGAACTTTGAAGATGATGAAAAGTAGTTATTACCAAATCTTTTCATAAATTTGGAAAATTTTGATAGCATTATATATATATATATATATATATATATATATATAACACACAAGAGATGGAGTGTGTGTTTTAAGTTGTAAGCTATATTTATAGGTGCTCAATATCAGACAAAACAAATGCAGGAGTATAAGCATAAACACTGAAGTCAGAATGGCAACAATGGTTCGTGCTTGAAAGCAATCTTAAGGCCATGTGTGTTGGGTGCTTGATTGTTTAGATAGGCTAGTCAATAGAACATCATGAATAGCATGGTCATGTCTTTCTCTTTGGTGTTGACTTTAGAGCACTTTGCCCAGAGTCAACTTCAGAGCACTCCACCTAGATTGGTGGACACCCATGGCTAGACAGCCCAAACTATCCTACTATTTAACCCATATATAAAATATATAGGACTATAAATTTAGTGATCAAATCATTTAACTGATAGCTAATGATCCATCTGTGTTTAAATAAAACAGCAGGGGTGTTACACTATAATGATAATGTAGAGAGCAGCTTGATAAAATTTCTCCTGGCACTCAAACACTTGTAATGTCAAGCAACAATATCTAGAAGTATTGGTGCTCTCTCCATTTGGACAGAATTACTGCTGGCATTATTGTGAAAGGGGCTCTAAGATAGAATTAGCATAATGATTGTAAAGTGACAGAGAAAAGCATCACTGTCACCCAATCAGTCAGTCACAACTTCCTGGCAGGTCTAATATCAGTGTGAAATACTCACACAAGTAATGGAATGATACTAAATGAATCTGGATTGATAAAAAAAAAAAAAAAAAAAAAAAAAAAAAAAATTTAAAATTCCCAACACACCTCCATGATGAACATGTGTCATCCTGCCAACAAATTTAGTCTAATGAAGTCCTGAAGGATGAAACATGACAAATAAACTTTTCCACTTTGTCACAATGTCCCCCAATACTGTCCCTGATATATAAAAATATATATTATCTTTCACGCAACTTATAACAAATCTATTAACAGGCCGGAAAAATACCGTACCACAAAATGGATGTATATCAAAGTGCTCAATGCAGAGCAAGTAAACACGTTATATAACTGCATGCAACCAGAAGTCCAGATGTGGTAATTTCGACCTCTCCCAAGGATCCTTGGGTGGAACTGAAATATCCAAGCTGATGGATATATTCACCTTAAACAGAATTAACAAAGTTGTCCATGTCAATAGCCATGGTATTTATGATTAAAAGGACCAATGACTACATCAAGAAAAAGCTGTACCAACTGTTTAATGTGTTAAATTTTGACATTACTGTTGAAATGAACAGAAAAGTAGTTCAATACACTAATTGCTCACAAATGCTCTAATTGCAGTATATTTGAGCATTAATTGTTGCATTAGGTGGTAAGAATTCAAAGTGGATTATTCCTTGGTGATCCCACCAGATTGAAAGAAGAACCTTTTGCCCATGAAGTTCCCTTCTCGGCTGTGGCCCTTCCCCTTTACCAAGCCACTGTCTATGATGCTTAACATTTCGATAAAAGATCATTTGTCGCTAGTCACAAGTCTATCCAAAAAAAGGTGAAACTTGTTCTTGCATGATCAAGAAAGTTAAGCTATATTGAACCTGGTCAGTACCTAGATGGGTGAATGTTTGAGAATATCAGGTGCTGTAAGCATAGATGTGCAGGTGGTCTAATGGATGACAGAGTGGAAATCAGACCACAGTTCAATTCCAGTTGGGTCCATTACATTCAAATACTCTTGGGAAAAGTATTAATCCACCCTTAGATATGGGTAAATTAGGACTTATCAGTAAAAAAAAAAAAAAAAAGAAAAAAAAAAAAAAAAAGAGAGTCAAAAATGACATGGTTTTGACAAGTCCTTAAATATATTCAAATATATTTTTCTAATTATTGTATTAATGTAGCAAGTAAGCATTAGTTTATCATTTACTGACAATAGAAAACTGATGAGTCTTTATGACTAGTATACATGTTGCTTGTTAGCCCTGTAGACTCCTCTCAAGTATATGGTCACAGACTCACCATACTAAGTGTTGCTGCTTTTGTAGCAAGTATTGTTTTTCCATGGGGGTGAAATTGTTAGACCTACATCCAGCCAGTTTTGAATTATCCTTCTCTTACAATACAAGATGAACAATATATCAGGTCATCCTATAAGTTCTGTCTGAATTTTGAATAAAGAAAACAAGTGACCAAATGTTACATTTAATTACAGATTCAATCAATCTATTTTCCCTGATTATCTGACTTCCTTCCATTAACAAACTTACTAATTCCATTACTGTAAAATTCTTTTGGCTTTGATTTGAAGAACTCGCAAATATCAGTTTTAACCTCTTCCTCTGTTACAAAAGCCATTTCTTCCAAATGATTCTGTAAGCTATGAAACAAATGGTAGTCTGAAGAGCAAGATCAGGAGAATAAGGTGGATGAGGAATTTTCCCCCAAACAAGTTCTTCGATCTTTTGTGACGTGATTCTTGCCATGTTGGGTCTTGCATTGTCCTGATGAAACATCACCCCTTTTTGATTCACTAGAGCAGGTTTTTTTTTCCCTCAAAGCTTGGTTCAAACGCTCTAATTGCTGACAGTATATTTGAGCATTAATTGTTGCATTAGGTGGTAAGAATTCAAAGTGGATTATTCCTTGGTGATCCCACCAGATTGAAAGAAGAACCTTTTGCCTACGAAGTTTCCTTCTCGGCTATGGCTGGGATCCTTCCCCTTTACCAAGCCACTGTCTATGATGCTTAACATTTCGATAAAAGATCATTTTTTGTCGCTAGTCACAAGTCTATCCAAAAAAGGTGAAACAAGTTGTCGAGAATGGAGAGAAGAGCAGATGTCAACTTGGGATTTGAGGTTGTTTTCAGACAATTCATGAGGCACCCATTTTCCAAGTATAGGAACTTTTCCAAGTTGTTGAAGATGACGATGAACAGTTGTATGGTTTGAACTGAGAACCACTGCCAATTCCTCAACTGATAAAGCAGGATTTTCTTCAAGGGCTGCTTCAAGGAGCTTTTCATCAAATTCAACTGGACATCCAGTTTGATCTTAATCTTCAAGGGTGAAATCTGCACCTCTGAACTTTGCAAACCATCTTCTGCAAGTTCTTTCATTCACACATTCCTCTCCATAAACTGAGTGAATGTTTCTAGCCGCTTCAGCTGCTGAGTTTCCTTTCTTGAACTCAAAGCATTATGTGCTTCAAATTATTCTTGGGTACTTCCATGTTAGCAGGGTTTTAATCAAACAAAATTTACTTTTATTGTTCTGAAATAAAATTTGATCAGTTTAAAAGGTATCTAAACAAAAATATTGTTCAGCTCCATTAGACATAAAGTACTCTTTAAATTTTGTTCATTTGACAAAAAGTTAAAATTTGGACAGAACTTATGGGATGACCTGATAATTCCAATTCAGTTTTTACTTTTCCAACACTTCAAGGTTTGTATATCCCACATTTTTGCAGTATTAATTTAGTAATAAGAGAAACTAAAATACACCAGTAATAAATGATATCTGTGTCTTTGTTAGCATTAAAGTGTTCAAGTAGTTGAAATCTGAATTCTATAATGAAATTAAAAGTACAAAAATCATGCAGCTGCTTAACAGTTTATTATGGTGAAATATTTGACCTTTTCTGATGTACCCCCTGCATGAGACTAGCGTTTCCTGGGTGCAAAATGTGGAACATATCTCGATCTTTGCTTCAGCAAGTACCATTATCATGACTGAATTCTTTGAATGAACTACCAGCTGCAGCAATGTTCATAGTGGATATTGCTGACAGTATTGTGTGTACAGCCAGGTATCAAAGGAAGCTTAAGCACTTTGAATCCAAAAAGAAACAGTAAAACATTGCTTTCGATTTTTTTTCTATTTATTTTTATATGCAGCAAAGACATCCAGCAACAGATTTTGTATCAATGAAATTTTTCTTCTACTGCTACATTATTGCAACCTGTTTATGCAACCTGTGATATCATAGGTGGGATTTATTTAGCAAACCATCAAAACTTTCATTGTAATGATTACATAAAAAATGATGCAGCAAAAGAAACTTATTTACTATTAGGAATGGACTACAAGTGATTATTTGTACAGTGAGTGGCCATGGTTAATGTAATTAAATGGCAGAACTGCCCAACAAACAGAATTGACAAAGTTTGAAATAAAGAGAAAGAAAACTGGGCAAAAAAATACAAAGCAAGCAAACAATATAAACAAGGCAAACTGACAGTCATAAGGCAAAGCAACAGTAATGACAAAAAATTCAAACAAATAATTAGGGTTGACACACAAGAGCAAGTTCATATAAGCAAACTTAGCAATCTGACAGACCAAGATGGAGTCACATGAAACCAAGAACATGTCTATTTTATTGGTTAGGAAGAAATACCAGCATGCATCTGTGCATTTCCTCCTAGAGGGAGGGGAAGTTTTTTTTGCAGCCATTGCACCCAGGATTGGAAACATGAATGCACCACAAATGATTTTTTACTTTTGCAAAAGTTTTCATGCAAGAAAAAGTCAAGAGAATATCAATGTGTACTTGATATAAACTTTAATCTTAAAATTTGCCTGATACTGGGCTCAAGAGACAATTTAGGCTATTGGACAAGGTGGGTGATATGAATTTAAGGGGGTAAGAAAGTCATTATCTGATGTATAATCTTCACTGCTTGACCCTAAGCTAGAAAACCCACAAGCAAGATTGTTTGACAAAGTAGTTTCTTTGAATGTAGCTTTCTTACTAGTGGAATATGCAGGGAATGATAGGGATTCAACCTGATTCATCTGAAAAGGTTGGTCTTGGCTGTAAATGTCTGAACTGATGGCACTATAGAATAGAGATTAGAACATTTGCCATGAAAGCTGTAATAAAGTAGCCATAGGCTTGTGATTTTGGTACTGTAGGATGGAAAATGCCATTACTAACAAGGCCATGTAAACAATTTTGAACAGTCATGGTTCAAAAGTGGAGACTGGGCAGCTCCTTCAGAGATATGGAAGCAATACACCAATTTTTTTGACCTGATCTGAATCAGGTAAAGAAAAATAACAGGAAGAAGAAAATTCTAGAGTAGAAAGAGATGACTATTTCTAGCATCTTCAGTGATGGAGCATACATACAAGTTCTACTGGAGGTCTATTGGTCCCAATAAATGCTCAAAGTAAGGTGCCTCATTAAGAGTGCAAATTTAAAATGAATAAATTCATTTTGAAGAGACATTACCATCTTGGTTTTGGAGGTATTGAAAATTACCAGACTGTTTTGCATTGTGCCGTTAGATCTAGATCAGGAGAGATCAGCTGTCAGCCATCTTGATTTTATGAAAATTCATATTTTTCAACAGGATAGTCTGAAATATTCTCTGCATTTGACCATAAATTAAAAGGGGTAGAGAGTATTTTAAAATTGTTCAAACCAATCTGACATAAAAGATTGTTATGATCTAATAAAAGAAAAAAAAAAACAAAAAAAAAAACAACATCTGGAGGGTATTGTGATTTTCTAAGTATAGCTTAGATGTAGCACAAGGTTGAAAGTATGGACCACCAAGTGAGGATCAAACACTCAATTATTCTAGACAGACAAGCTTGCTAAACATTACGCTACGCCAAAGTGCTCAAACATCTGGATATCTTCTATTCAACCTATAGCTAGAAGAGAAAAGATGGATTAATATTTTTCCAAAGAGCATTTGCATGGAATTTGAACTTGGTTCAGATTTATTTCAAGCCTATATCCATTACAGCACAATGAACACCCAGTTATGTTTTTAATTTATCTAGTGGTCCTCTATCAAGGCTAGAGAGCCCAGTCTTGTCTGCTATTAAAACATAGCTGGAGTGAGGAGAGATGAATTTACACCTTTCCAAAAGGTAATTCTATAATAGGGTCACTACTTGAGAATACTAGTAAGCTGTAATCTTGGATGTGCAGGCGATATGATGGCTTGAAATGAGAAATTGGAGGACCAAGTTCAAATACCAGTTGAGTTCATTACATGCTAATAACCTTGGTAAATGTATGAATCCATCTCATCTCACCCCAGCTATGGGTTTATTAGCAAGAGAAACTGTCCTATAGTCTTAGTTGGCAACCAGTCTACAGTAGAAATCAATGGCAATCTACTGCAGGTGGTGTGCAAAGTTACTCATGAATCAGTCTGGTCGGGGTGAAAACATCTCCCAGTTATACATCCATGTGACAGAAAGGAAGGAAACATTAATATTAAGATTTGGTACTAATCTTTTTTTTTAATGTAATTTTATCCAACAATATTTCTTATTACTATGAATGTTCCTATCCAAGTCTTTTTTTCTTAAAAAGTGAAAAACTAAAGATTGTCTACAGTGACAAAGAAAAAAGGTGCCTTTACCAGTTCGGTCATGGAGGTGGTATTGATAGAACAAAGTTTGAATTACCTATTTAATTCATGAACATTTCAAGTACAAAACTGAAGCTATCATCAATATTTCCAAGATGTATTGTAACCTCTTACATCATTCAGTTTGTTGTCCTCATCTTTATTGCTATATTCCTAATGTTTCAGGCATTGTACGGTCCAAGCTTCTGGTGATATTGGAATTTCAGACCAAACCTTTTTAGTCCATGAGTGAAAATTGTTCTAAATCCACATGCCAGTTTCAGTTAATTCATTTTAGTAACTCAACTCTTCAAGTTTTTATTCCCTCTTCTGTAGCCAGGTATTGAACTCACAACTTTTTGGGTTAAGTTACTCTTTGAAGTATTCAACTAAGGCTTTTATCCACTGGGCCAGGAGTTATGAGTTCAGTACTTCACTACAGCAGAGGGAACAAAAAACTTGGAGTTGGGTTACTAAAAGGAATTAACTGAAATGGTGATTTAAAAGAGGCAAGTCACCTTGAATTAGAACAATATACCCCCTGGGACTAGAAAGGTTATGGTTTGAAATTCCAACATATTACCTGGAAAAAAATTTAAAAAAAGCTGAAGCATGCAGTGCCAAAAATGTTGCGAATATGGCAATAAGGATGGCAACAATAGTCCAAATGATGCAAATGGTGTAAAACTGAAGATACCAGATATAGACGTTCTGAGAAGGTTTTATTTCTGTCAGAGGCAGACTTGTTTTTTTTGGGTTTTTTTTTATCTGGAATGGACAAATCAGAACTAGGAAGACTTTATAACGAAATGAAAGTAATTAAGGATTAATATCTTAATTAGTGAATATTTTTCTTTAAATAATGCATTTGAAAATAAAATTTCATATGCCATATTTGAAGAAAAATCAAATTATTTTTTATATGTTAACTTTAAAAAATTTCTTTACATTTTATTAAATTAAGAACCAAATCAGTTCATATTTTACATAATGGCTTTTTCAAATGCTGTATTTGAAGAAAAATATTCACTAATTAAGGTTTTAATTGTTAATAAATTACTAAAAAAAAAAAAAAAAAAATAACTGATAGCAACTCAAATGGGTATACCCACTAAAAATATTTGTAGTAATACATAAAATGAGTTATAAATGAGGCTGTGTTTCTTTAGTAAGTAATAAACTGATGCCTATTAATATAGCATTTTTTTTTTTATGTATGTGTAAACTATTTATAAAATAACAAGCCACACTTGTTTTTATCTTCGCAATTGAAAGAAAAAAAATTTTTAATGGAAGTACTCCACACATTGGTTAAGTTTAGAATCAATTTTTTACATTTGACACCGTTTCAGAAACATTTGCTCACAAATATTCATCTCAAATATAAATTCACTTAGCAACTATGAATAACAATATCTTGTAATTACCACTAAATTGACAAATCCCATTTCCATTATGGCTAACTATTTTCCATTTAAATAATTATTACATAGTTCAAAACAAATGATTTCTTCATCATATTCTCTTGTTGCATCTTTTGATGCAACAAGAGAATATGATTGTTCTGTTGGTAGCAATCTGCCCACAATTTAGCAGAAGAATGTTGATTCCTGCAACATTTGGCAGGTGTGTTTTGTCTGAGGAATGACATGATCATGTAAAGTAATCAGTTATCTATAAGAAAATAGAATGCAGGTCACCAGCAAAAGAGATGACCAAAAGTCAAATATCAAACAGGTTTAGAAATTCAACTGTCTGGGTAGTGTAATAAACAGAAAATTTAACAAGCCCAAATGTGCATCAAAACAGTGAAAGTTGTTTTCCAGAAATCAAGACACGTATTAAGCGATAGAAAAATTTTATTACAAGTAAAGAAAATAATGTACTACTATGTAATAGCTAAACTCTAAGGCAGAGAATGCTCAACAATCTACTCACAGATGTACAAGAGTCATGAAGCAATAGTGATCTAAACTTACAGGAAAAACCCTGTTACCAACATGATTATATACCCAAGTGATTTCATAATACAAAACACTGTTTAAATCAAGTTGCCTATTAGTTAGAAATTAACATCAACATGTGAAATATTTGTCCAGAGGAAACTAAAATCCGATTTTTCTGGAGCCTAGATTTACAAAAAACAAAGAGGTGACCATTTCCTCCCTTGTGTGTGCTGAAAGAAATAGGTATTGGCGACTTCAAACAAATTATCTCCAAACTTGATCAGTGAATTTTTACTACTGATAAGTCTTCAAGCAAAGCTACTATTTAGGTCTTTTCAAAACTATTAGGTTGGTGCAAAAATAAGGATGTAATGTCGTTTTTTTTATGTATTTTATTACGTCATTATTTTTGCACCAACCTAATAGTTTTTTTCTGGAGAAAAAAAAAAAAAAAAAAAAAAAAACTATCCAGAGACTAACTCAACTAAAAATTATTTTAAATTCTTTTTCACTCTTGGGTTTATGTACATATGTTTGTAAATACAAATTGGTTTCTTTAACAGACATACTAATGCTTTATTTTTAATTAGGTTTGTGTTTTTAATATAAAAAGCTACAGATAACTAAATTTGCTACAGGTTTACCAATAAGGCTAAAAATAAAATTGATAAAACATGTGAGCAATGAGAAAGTTTTATGGTAAAAGGGAACCTAAAAATCATAAGTTATGTATTTTCTGGCTTACTCGAGAAAAACAGACCATATGCTTTTTGTAAGTATGCAAATTCCTTTCTAGAAAAAAAAAAAAAAAGGCAGAAAGTTAAATAGCACAAGATCATTGGTACACGAGCTGAGCGGGGTGGGGTGGGGGTTGAGACCCCCCCCCAAAAAAAAACAACCATCTCCCCATAAAGTGTAGATTTATGAAAGATTTAAATCCAAGTTTTTAAACTTACTAAATGATACAATCATTGACATTACAGTTTGATCAATGTATTCTCTGGCCATCTGAAGATATTTGACAGGTTTTGAAATGTTGAAACCTAATTTAAAAGCACATTCATGCCACCTACCCCTATATTTGTTAGGTCTGGTACCTCTTGTGAGTCCTGGTATCACACCTAGAGAACATCAGTGAAAATTAGGACAACTGAAGTAGCATATCTTAATCCGACAGATCTTCGGAAGGAAAAAAAAAAAAAAAAAAAAAAAAATTGTTAGAGTTGTTTAACTTTTAGATTTAGCTAGAATCATGATTGACAGTGTAAACAAACAGTAAAAGTTTCCGTTTAGGCAGAATGAACTGCTGATAAATTACATTGGAGGAAAGTGGCAAGACATAGCCAGAAATAAACAAATGGTGCAAGATTACTGGAACAAGCTGAAGAGACTGATCAGCAGGAAATTGGTACAATCGCCATACTTAGCATGTGAACAGATGACAAAGAGTGAAAGAAATGGTAATATATTAGCTATTGCTGATCAACAACGCAACAGTAAATATCTGTTCCCTACTAAATTCTTTAAGATATCAGGTATCCTTTAATAATTAGAGTAATTCCAGATGGTTTCCATTTGGAAAGTTTTCTTTGAAATGTATTTTGTTCACTTCCCATTTCGAGATGGATATACATTGTTTCTATCTTTTATTCATCTGGTTGTCCAAACATGTGCACATCCTAAAAGCAATGTGTCAGCAACTGGCATCCTCTGGAGTGCAAATCTGCAGCTAGTGGCAATAAGGTCAGCTTCCACAATGACCGTCTCCTCTGATGTTCTAGTGCAACACTGAGTACAGAGCTTTGCAGTGCACAAAAGACCTAGATTTAAAATTCAAATGCTGAGCACCGACTCATTGATTTTGTTAGAAATTAAGACTAAAATTTACAAACTTTGCTTAAAACACATGCAAAAGCAAATCCAAAAACAAAACTCGTGAAATTTCACACCTTGATACAAAAGGTTTTTCAGCTAATAGAAAACTAGGAAAAATTTTAAAATTCAAATAATCTTCAATCTTTTTGCGAGTCGACGCAAAGTTTGTTTGTCGTCCAATGGAAAGGCCAGAATCATATCCAGGAGTGAATTCCCAAATTACCTTTTCAAGCCCCACAAGCAAAATAAAAGACAGGCAAGTTCGCCTGTCACCAGAGAGAAGGAAACAACCATATTAATTCATTCTTTGACAAACATCAAGCGATCATTATTATCTCTACCTTTCTCCCTCACCTCTTAGACTTGATAAACGAACAGAACATTTTAAGACCGAGTGATTACTTCAAAGACATTCCTACCCTACAATAATGCTCATACATACGTTCCTGCCGACATACACAAGCTTGTTCTTGCAAGGACAACTACAAACATTTTGATGACCTTTTATCAACCAAAAAAGATTAATTTTATTTGTAGAGACTTTAATTGATTTATATGTATATAAATTTGTTTCACTTTACAATTTGATTTTCTTGTTTTATACCCCTCTTATGGTGGGCTAACTAACAAGGCCAAATCAAACTAATGTTTCAACATTCATGCACTTCACTATAGCTTCTTTAGTATCTCTTAGAGGGAGCACAGTACATATTCAGGTCATCACAGATCAAGGACTTAGAACAGAGATTCATTATTGATATTAAATTATATTCAACTCTTGGCACAGGAGATAAAAGTTTGTATAATTCAAAGTTCTATATTTGAAGATATTATTGAAGAATAAAAGTCATTTTCTGAAAGAAATTTAACACAAGTAACATTTTCAAATCCCTTTGTTCAAGGTTTTACTTTTATTTTATTTTATTTACGATTTACATTGCTTGGACTGTTGTCCTCATCTTTATTGGCATATTCACAGTGTTTCAGTTGTATACTCCAGCCTTCTTCAGGTGATATTAGTTGGAATTTTAAACAGATCCCTTCATTTAGTCTACAGGGATCAATTGTTCTAATGCCAGGCTCCATGTCTTTGGATGTCTCAATTTCAGTTAATTCCCTTTGGTAAAATGCTCCAAGTTTTTGTTCCTACTATTGTGGCCATGGCCTAATGAACAAGCCTTGTTTGCGATTCAAACTATTAGGTTGGTGCAAAAATAATGTTTTCTCATAGTAATATATGTGAGAAAACGACATTTTTGCACCAACCTAATATCACTTGAAGACTGGAATGTACAATGGTCAAAATATCAGCAATAAAGATCAGGACAACAGTCTGAACAATGTAAATTTGGTAAATAGTTACAATATAACATGCAATTTTTCCATTTTTTTTTTTTTCATAAAAAAAAAAAAAAAAAAAAAAAAAAGGTAGAAAATCTGTATATCTGAGGAGGTATTATGATTTACATAATTCAGAGTTATTCACATCTTCATTGCTATATTCATGTTTCAGCCTTTGTATGCTGCAGCCTTCTTCAGGTGATTGGAATTTCAAACTGAACCCTTTTTGTCCGCCAGGGTAGATTGTTCTAGTTCCACATGCAGATCTCAATTATTTCCCTTTAACTCTAAGTTTCTTGGTTAACCATTGCTGTAGCCAGGTATTGATCTCGCATCATTGGATCTAACCAACACCTTTATCTGCTGGGCCATGTTTAAGTATAAATAAAAAAATTCAGTTTTCATCTGGCCTCATATTTATCTGCTGGATTAAAATAGATTTTTATGGTTTGCAAGTGCAACCAATTTAAATATTTGTCAAGTAATTGCTTCAGTATTTGAAACTGGGCAGGTGGGAAGTTGACCTTAAACATGGGAAATATAATCTTTTGCACTTTGACATTTTCAAGCATGGCTTTATGTTCAACAATACCTTGTTCACTGATAATTCTAATGGGTGCTCTTTCTATAAATGTAATAAGGAAATTAAGAATTGGACTACTATGAAATGTTTGAACTCTTAATATCAGTCCTATATGGCAGTGAATACTGGACAATCTCACAGAAGAGATTTAAAGCAACAGAAATGTGGTTCTGTCAAAGGATACTAAAAATAACATTAACTGAACATGCGAGAAAGTTTTAGACAAAATTGAGGCAAAAAAGGACACTTATCAGAAAGATAAGTTAGAAATTTCTAGGGCACATGAGGAATGAGAATTTGGAAAATTTGATACTCACAGTACAGACTGAAGGTAAGAGACAAAGGAAAACTGCATAATGTACCTAGTGAACGCAAGTAAAAAAAAAAGAAAAAGTGGGGGAGGCAGAACAAGGTTTATGAGAAATAAGAATTTACTAAGAGCCACAAAAGGACAAGATTGCATAGATCCATGATAGGCAACACCATGAAAGAACATGGCACATAGAAGTAGACAAAAATGTTTAATTTCAATTTTCCTTTTGCACGCCCCCCCTACACACACACACACACAAAAAAAAAAAAAAAAAAAAACACTAGTTTCTTTGGACAAGTATACTAAGAATTGTTTAACTCAATCAGGTTTTATATAAGCATCATTGCTTGCAATAACACCCAGTCAAATTAGAAACAATTAAATATTAAAAAATAATTTTCTAATCACAAGATTAAATTAGAATGTAGATAATTTTTTTTTAAATTGATCTTCAGATCCAATTACCTGGGTTTTCTTCAAAAACATCAAATTAATCTTTTGGACAAATACAGAGAATTAATAGACTGTATATTGTAGAAGCAGCAAGAGGGGAACATCCTGGAAAGGTATTCAATAAATTTAAGAGAAATATATTAGGTTGGTGCAAAAATAATTTCGTTTTCTCACATAGTAACATATGTTAGAAAACGAAATTATTTTTGCACCAACCTAATAGAATACAATGTAAAAAGACTTCCTGAAAAGCAGTTTTTTTTTATGTAATTTATTATTTACACTGGAATCGATTAACAATTTATGAAAGTTTTACCATAAATTTCTCAAACAATTACATTTAAAAAAAAAAAATCCTCAAAAGTTAAATTGCAAGATGAGACATTTGTTGAGGAAGGTGAGTGGGCACTAAAAATAGTGATGAGAGTTTTATTTGAGGTAGTATATACACTGGTGAAAATAAGTTTAAGGCTGATGGTTAATGTTTTATCCATTTCAAAATATGTTTCTAATAAACAATATAAATTAGTTTTATTGTGTCCACTTTATGCAGGATTTATTTGTCTCTCGAATGATGTTAAAAAAAAAAAAAAAAAAAAAAAAAAAAAAGAAAAAAAAAAAGTTTTTCTACAACTTGAAAAATTGTACTGCTGGATTAATTTAAATTATCCAAATTTACCAGGAAGCTAAGTTTAAGACCACATGGGTAGTATGCAAATTATTTGCTAAATGGGTGGTCACAAGGCTGGTCATTAATGCATTATGTAGGATAATAACTGAGCATTTTTATACAATTAATTTTCTATAGGAAAGCATCAGTCTTAGCCAAGTAACTAGATCAAAAAAATAGTGTTACTTCAACAAAATGTTTCCTTTATGAACACAAGAAAGCATTAAAATGCAGCAAAATGGCTTGACTTCAGGCTTATAAGCTTTACCAGAACATTGGACAATATAAAGATAAGAAAAAATACATGTTAATGTAATATCTAAAAGAACCAGAGAAAGGTTGTGGTACGATTATGAAATTCTTGCACAAAATCTTAGTGTTGAAGCAAAATAAAATTTCAATCTCTCCAAATCCAGACAATTCAACCAGTCAAAAAAAAAAAAAAAAAAAAAAAAAAAAAAAAATAAATAAATAAATAAATAAAAAAAAAAAAAAAAAAAAAATACAAAAATTCTTGTGTTCCTGTACTGAAAAATAATCTGAGGAGACCTTTGTTTAATGTGTTATAATTGAGTAGATAATTATAATACAAAAATACTCATACAAATGAGAAACAAAGATGTGGAAACAAAAAGTATTATCTGGTTGTCACATGTTGGAGAAAATATTACTTAGTAATATTGTGAATTTGGGTCAAGTGTATATCAAATATGGATTGGAAACCAACAGAAGACAAAGAATAAGCAAAGTCTACACAGTCTCATTTTCTTTATGGATGCATGTAATGAATGTCTAGATAATTTAGTAGGAAAAAAATGACAAGTATCTGGGGGTATTCTTACCTCAAATCTTTGAGGAGCATTAACAGATAAATGTAACTATTACAGCCTGAAAAAAAGAAAAGGAGATGAAACTTATTGACACACATCTTAATGGCCTGTCCATGTGTACAGATTGTCAGATAGTGAGAATGTCCCATGTTTGTACATGTAGAGAAAAGTGGGGGTCGATTCTTATTGGTTTAGAATGAATGAATTAATAGTAATTATAACAGTTATAATTTTATCGTAATTTTTTACACTAATTTTTATGGACATGACAGTTTGCATTGAAGATCTATTGAGACTAAAGTTCTTTCCAGACTCCAAGTGAATCATATACAAACACACACAAGTTTCATTAAAGACAACCAACAAGGTACCATTTTTTGATAAATGGCTTAAGAGAATAGCTGAAAGTGCTTGGATAGATAAAACATTGACTTTTTTTTTTTTTTATTACACACACTATGTTCAGTTATTGAATAACCTACCTTAAATGGTTCTTGAGCCTTGCATACTACTGGAAAAAATTAGTTTTAATTGTAATAAAGCCTGCTACAATTAATATATTAGGTTGGTGCAAAAATAATGACGTTTTCTGACATTTTTTTAACGTCATTATTTTTTACACCAACCTAATAGGATTCACTATTCCAGTTTATCACTGAAATACTAGTAATGGTAATATTAGTGATTTCCGTATGAGAAAGCATTTGACATTCATTGACAGAAATCTTTCACTTCAAACATTTTTTTTTTTTTTTTTTTAAGGAAAAAAATGTTAAGTTCAGTAGTCAGAACTGACAGAAAATTATATATCTTGTAGCATTTCAGTACTAATTAAAAAATTTTATAAAAAAAAAAAAAAAAAAAAAAAATTTTGGGAACTTGGTCCTGAAATTTTTATATCATGTGTTATTTACAATATAATTTTCTATTTACTGAAATGATTTACCAAGATACAGACACTCAAGCTAACAGTGACAGAACTGTTGTTGAATTTGACATGTGAGGGTCTAACAATTCAATTTTAAAACTGAACTGCTACACTATTCATACACGATTAAATTATGGTGAAGGTTTGTGCAGAGCAAGAATCTTTTGGAAGAACTAACAGAAATGGCTGACAGTCACAGTCTTCCAACATTCTACCTCAGGTTTATATTCTGCTTTTTGACTTATCAGGAAGGATTTAGGTTTACATTTTCTATTATCTGTTAAAACCTCTCAGACGTTTAGTTTCTGTACTTGCTTCATTTTGATCACCATTTAAAAAAAAAAAAAAAAAAAAAAAAAAAAAGGTCAATATAATGCCAGTAACAGCAATTTATATTCAGGAGCTATTAGCTGTGACCTTTTTGATCAATCCAAGAATCAATCTTGACATTTTCTGTCAAGCGGTGTCCTAGAAAAATAAAGTATATCCTCATTGAGGAAGAACTGGTTGACTAAAATGAACAGCTGACAATCCCTGAGAGTATGCTCTCAGATAATAGAGTACAATGTGTGACATTTATATTGTATCAGTTCTGGATTTGAAGGAAGGCAGTGGATATAGGTTAGTGTCAGAATACATAATGTATACTGGGATGCAACAGAAAAAATAATTTTGTGACAAAGACACTGGAGGTTATAAAAAGTCAGGCAGATTGAGAAATTAGTATCTATGTCAGTGTTACTTGTGTTCCCTTCAAATACTTGAAAATGACCCCTCCTTATGCATTTTGGTTAATCAACCTCTTGTCATTTCAACTTACATTCTCAATGAAGACAATTTGAATGTGCAAAATAAGTTTTTCCTCATGTATTTTTCATTAAATTAGCATAATGAGTAATATTAGTTTGCTTCAAAGTTTGTGGTGTGTGAAATACCACTTAATGTCATACATAATAGAAAACTGACATTTCAATGCATCATTAGACGATTCATATGCAGGTTGTGAATTGCTTATTATTTAAAGCAAAAATGAAGAGAAGCGAGATGCATTTTTGTCATGTTCTTAAAGGAAAAAGTGCTGTACAAACAGCAAAGAGATATGTGCCATATCTGTGAGTAGTTTTTAAGCAGTTCAAGTTCAGGAATCTACACGTGTCATAATGGATAAGAAATCAGTCAAATTTGAATTCCAGTCATATCCATTATATTCAATTATGCACAAATACCTTTGGGGGGAAATATGCATATCTTTTCAGCTATGGGTTGAACAGTAAGACTTTTAGCTGGGAAAAAAAGTCAATAACCAAATTCAGAAATGCGAATCGAGAGAAAAAAAAAAAAAAAAAAAAAAGCAAGGATCTTCCAACAAGCCTGCAGGCATTTTTGATCAAATCAAAATGTGGATTAAATACACTATAGGTTATACAATACTTGTCATTGCAGAGATTCTACACATCTTAATTGTGCATTGTAAAGAATTCGAAAACACTTTAACGCATAAAATTGTGTTTGGGTAACTCATGACTTAACAGAAAAACATTTAAAATGGACCAGATTTCCACCAGTCATTCTCTGTAACAAAACGCCTTAAGAGTTTTAGTCAGAAATTTGACAAACTTCAAATGACATTCGATGCAAACTCCTTAAAATGAGAAGAAAGATTGCTGAACCATTCCAATGCAATGTTAGAAAACCACGATATACTAAATGAACAGACAGCAGAAATTATGACCAAGTTTCACTAGGCTGCTATATGCGAACATGCATTTCTTTTGAATGGTACTCTTGTAACGCACTTTAATCTGGAAGTAGATGGTCTATGGATTTCAAAATTTGTCTAGCTTTGTCTTACAAGTATCTGTCTAGACACGATCATTTTAAGTTAATCAAAAGTGGCACCTATTTAATCATTCATGCATTGGCAATCAGTTCTGGGCACAGTTGCTTCTTCTGCCTCTGTCTACAAAAGACAAAGAAATGTTGAAATTTATGTTCGAAGAGATTTAACTTAAAATCTTAAATTAATTAAAAAAGAATCAATATCTCTATCAATATCTCTATCAATATCTCTATCAATATCTCTATCAATATCTCTATCAATATCTCTATCAATATCTCTATCAATATCTCTATCAATATCTCTATCAATATCTCTATCAATATCTCTATCAATATCTCTATCAATATCTCTATCAATATCTCTATCAATATCTCTATCAATATCTCTATCAATATCTCTATCAATATCTCTATCAATATCTCTATCAATATCTCTATCAATATCTCTATCAATATCTCTATCAATATCTCTATCAATATCTCTATCAATATCTCTATCAATATCTCTATCAATATCTCTATCAATATCTCTATCAATATCTCTATCAATATCTCTATCAATATCTCTATCAATATCTCTATCAATATCTCTATCAATATCTCTATCAATATCTCTATCAATATCT
>OZ010574.1:64599877-64637377 GCA_963932145.1 Acanthosepion lycidas | reverse complement strand
ACCACGCTCCCCATTTGCTCATTCTCACAATACAATCCATTTAAAATCTGCTTAGACTTTCAAATGTCAAGTATATATACCTATGGTTTTAACCACAGTTCAGCTATGATTGGTCAATTGCCCAGCACTATAACTGCCATGCAAATAAGTCAGCAGTGCCATCTATCTTGATCAATCACTCATTCCAAACATCCAATCATCAAAGGGGACATAACTCACACTGATTCTCATCTTGGAAAGAGTTTTAATTAGTTAACACTCTTAATACTTATATCATAGCCTAACTCTATAAAACATTAATATTAAATGTAAATAGGAGAAGGCTTATAGGCTATCAAATATGTTGCTTTTACAGATCATTGTCTGCTTAATAAGCTTGAGTATCACTGATTACCTCACCATTTTAGCTCTGTGTTGAAGTAAGTTTGGCTTAGAAAATATCAATTCATACAAACAATTTCAGTATGGATTTCTGGCATAAGGAGCAACCATTTTTTACTTATTTATATTTATTCATAGTACTTCCAATCAAACTGCCTCCATAGGTTTCATCAAACATCCTCTTCACTTCTATTGTTAGTAGTCTTTCTCAACTTGAAAAGGAACAACATTCATTGTCACACATGTGCCTTGTTTAACAATGGTTTTCATACAGAAAAATTAAATGCTTTTTACATCTATATATTCCATCGCTGGTTTCAAAATAGCTGGTGCTGGGAACTTTTGCACAGCCCCAATAATATTTTTCTGATAACACTTGTTAAAATTCTGCAATCATGGATGTACTTATTATTATAAAAACATATATGGTATTTATTTCCATCTACTGGCTTGGATATTTGAGAAATCTTGTCAGGAGAGTGTATATTTTTCTAACAATATTTTGTGAATATTCAGGTCAGAAGATGGAAATAAATAAATATACTGTTTAATAAATAAATAAAAACAGAGCATCTATCCAAATATGGGTATTCATTAAAAATAACATTTAAGCAATAAATTAATATGGTAGCATGAGAGAACAAATGAAACAACAATGAGAGAGGCAAAAGGAAAAGAATTGTTAATATAAAATTCTTTGTAGTGCTGGTTGAGAGGATGTGAGTATAATGTCTCTGTGTGAGCAAGGGAAATGACTTGGAGGAAGAGTAGAGTTGGTAAGGTTTGGAGTTGATACGTGTTTCAGGTTGATTGACTAAGTTCACTGGTGGTGATATTAAGAGTTTGCCGGTGGTGCTGACAAGTTGCCTGTTCACTGCCATTCTGTTTTAGTCATTATAAGCAGAATTCTTAAAAGCAAATGTGGTGGATCATGAACTCATATTTTTTTCATGTCTTTTCTTTGGTGGTGATGTTTGTGATTGGCTCCTTTATATTGTATTATTATGTTATTTTTTTCAGGGGATTTGCCTTGTGAGCTTGATGTTATGCTCAGAGCCCATGCACAGAGGACACCTTTTTTTAGTTTTGGTTTTACTTTCTTAGCATTCACATCTGGCCAACATGTAGAGTGAATCATAAAGAGATCTAATTGAAAGCAGAGTATAACATTATACACCTTTATAAAACTATATATACACCTTTATAAAACTAACATTGCCTTCTGTCAATATATACATGTTTGGAATCATATATTAAGAGAGGGCAATGAAAGCACTTTGTAATGTTGGTCTCTAATTTTTGTGTAGTAAAATGACTACTACTTAATGCAACTTTCAAACCTGAGTAGATATATAGTAGCATAGAACATGATCTGTTTTGCGATATACTTTTATTATATTGTGTGTTGGGGTTGTCATTTAGCTTAGTCTGAATTGCAGGATATCCAATCAAAACCAGGCTTACAGCCATATCATGTTGAAAAATTGGTTCTAATACAATCATCAAAGTAAAGCAATGTCAATACCTAGATGGTTGACCACTTGAGAATGCCAGGTGGATTTGGGGGTGGTGTAATGGATAACACCTCAGAAGTTGAATGGGGAGAGGCAAATTCCAATTTCAATAGAGTTATATTCACTTACGTGCAAATACGCTTGGGACAGGTATAAATCCACTTATTCTCACCCTACATCTATCGGTTTATTACTAGGACATATCAGTAAATCATTATTATCTCCAAAAATTCTTACAATCTAAAAATATTTTCTGGCTTTAAATAACTTGAAAATGTTGATAAGCCATAAAAAAGAACAGAGCAATTAATCAATCAAAACCAAAATGGCGGCAGCCAAGAGAAATCACAGTCAACATCTTTATAGTCATTTATTTCCAGTAAATGAAAATTTCTTATGTCTCCAAAATGGGCCAGCACAGCTAGGAAACTATGCTATAACAGTGTAGCAGCCGGATTGATTTAATGATCATAGCTTGTAGTGCTAAAATTTAAAAAAACTTATAGACAAGAAACAAATCTTTTGACAAAACAACAGCAGTGATAATTTGTTATTGAAACTGAGCAAGGTTTACAGCCATATCGCCGAAGTTAAGCAACATTGAAGCTGGTCAGTATCTAGATGGGTGACAGTTGGTGAATGCCAGATATTGTAAGCTTGCATGTGTGGGTGGTGTAATGGATAACAACTCGGAAATGGAAATTGGAGAGCTGAGTTCCAATTCCAGTTGGTTTCATTATATTCATTTAAACACAATTACACTTGGGAAAAGTATGAATCCATTTTTTCCCATAGTTTAATTAGTAGCACTTGTATCAGTAAATCATTATTATCTCCAAAAAATTCTTGATCTAAAAATATTTCATGCCTTTAAATAATCTATAAAAGGTTAAAGTTTATAAGCAAACCAATGAATCAATCAAACTGACCAAGCAACTTAAAACTCTTAATTCTGAGCCACATTTGAAAGTTGATTACAAATAAATAAATGAAAAAAAAAAATGGTATGTTAAAATATACACTTAGAGGTGTGGGTGGCCTAATCCTTAACAGAAAAGAATTTGGAATTAGTGAGTCCAGTTCAAATTTCAGCTATGACTGTGTTTACTTTGCGCAGATGCCCTTGGAAAAAAAACATGAATCCATCTCTTCCCTTCCCAGATAGAATAGCAGAACACACTAAGACTTGGCTGGCAGCTAATATAGGAGGTGGAGAATTCTGACCTCAAACTGGTTGGTGATAGGTTCATTTGTTTAATGGTATATCAACTCCTTATGGTTGGTTATATGAATAGCAGCCCCACTCTATAAAAATCTACTTGTAGTTGAAACTGCATTTTTTGTTGTTGTGGCTCTATATGCTCTGGGGATATTTTGGTAAGAAAGAAGATTAAGATATACTCTATAAAAGGTCATTGAAGGTTTCTGGATATACTACTGAGATGAACAAACAAACAAGACGTATTTGCTACGGTCACTTAAAATTAATTTATATAAACTAATGTGGATGGAAAAGAAAGCAAAAAGAAAGAAAGAAAGAAAGAATGATTTTCTTTAGTTGTTTTAAAGTATATTGTCGAGATGAGGGAACAGCTTGTGGGATAATATCCACAGAGAATTTCTTATTTTGTTACTTATATAGTAAAGCAAAATGAAAATTGCCCAAGGCACAGCTGCACTTGATTCAGAAGAATAAAAATAAACTTGACCAATTTCAGACAATTCTATGTTTTGTATTAAGCAAAAAAGTTGTCAGGAGTAACAGTGTTTACTGGAACAGTTATTGAATATATGAAGAGACCTCTTTGCATATAAGAGACTGAATCAATAAGTCAGTAGCCTAAGACAATTATTAACTTAATTTTAATCTGAACTATGCATTGCATAATTTCCAATTGATATGATCTATATTTACCACCAAATGAAGTGAATTGACAAGAATAGTGACTATGTTGAAAATGTTGAAAAATAAATATTTGTGTTAAATACATTCTTTTTAATCATTATCTAAAGAGTCATTGGCATATATATATATATATATATATATATATATATATATATAAATATATATTAAAAATTATACATAATATTTTACATTGATTGTGCAATCAATGTAAGGTATTATTTATATCTTTTTGATATATATTAAAAAGCTCTGTTATTTAACATTGAGCACTATTTTTTAACACTATAGAGTATTTATATGTATTTGTATATGATCGCTCGATCATACATCTACCTATATTTACTCATTCGGTTCTGCTTAACACAACCGTTCACCAAGATTTAGTGCTGTAGCTGCTGGTCTAGTGCAGGGGTAGGCAACCTTTTTCAGTGTGTGTGCCAAAAACAGCCAAATCTCTGACACAAAATTTTTCCAATTGCCAACAAAATCTTTTGAGAACCACTTACTTAATCTTACTTATTACAAAACACAGATTGTGTGTGTGTGTGTGCATCTGTACGTTTTTATATTGGATCGGATTACCTACATTTTTCAACCGATTTCAACAAAACTTCACAGGACTACGTAAAATTACCTTGCTGTGGTTCTAAAAGCATCAAAAATTGGAAAAACAATTGTTTTTGCATGAAATCAATTTGAAAACATGATTAAGAAGCATCACAAGAATGAAAGGGGGACAACTCATATCGAGTTACACTTATTATAAAACCCAGGTTGTTTGTGTGTGTGTTTGTTTATATATGGGATCGGATTTCCTACATTTTTCAACCAATTTCAACAAAACTTCACTTTTCTTTTTGGCAGGTAGTGTTTCTTATTGTCTTGCACACTTTTTTCTTTATTTTTATATTCAGAATGCTTTAAAAATTCCATTTACAAGACAATTGTTTATAATAAAATTCTATTCAATCGGTAGACTCATAATGATTGAAAACAATGTTTCTGTTTCAGTTTGGGTTTTACCAATTCGTAAAAAAAAAAAAAAAAAAAAATTAAGACATGCATGTCCATAAACCTTAAACAATAATCTTTGTCAATTTTATTTTTTAGTCTTTATGATGGTCGATACTTGATCTATCTCTTACTGTTACATTCCTGGGCAACGCCGGGCTCTACTGCTAGTATCACATAAGTATGCGAAGAACATTTTAAATAAATGGTAAAAATTCAAACTAGCTCAGTAAAGACATGGTATTATAAGAAATTATGTAAATCATGTAAAACTGACTGATTTAAAAAAATTAGGATAGATTTTTACAAAAAAGTTTTTGTAATATTTTTATTAGCCTGAAAGTATAAATGTAACTGTCGTACATAGTCACACAATTAACTGTTATTAGCTTAAACACAAAAAGTTAACACTAACTGTTATATTTTTGATTAATCGATCATCATTTTTCCCCAGTTATACATTTTTATTTTTATTTATTTTTTAAGGTTATTAGAAATTATCTTTTGCTGATTTTAAATCCCTTATAAATGAGGCATACAAAAAAAAAAAAAGAAGTTTTGTTTACCTTGAAAACTACATTTAAACTAAGTGGATCTAAGTGGGTCCTGATCTTCCTGATAGTCTTTTGTAAACAACTTTGTCTGCTAAATGTATCAATTGAGATTATTGTTGCCCTTAAATCTATCTTATTGAAATACATACTGAATATATTTGGGTCTTTCCAAAAAAATGGTCTTGGTTTTAAAACTTTCAATATTTTGAATTTTTAGAACAATATTTCTGCTATATCAAGTTGCCTCTATATATATGAAAAGAAGGAAACTTTAGTAGCACTGGCTGCTTGGTCAATGAATGCAAAATGTTTCCTTATATTTTTACTATTATTTCTATATCATCATTCCGATCAGTTGAATAAATGCAGAAGCATTTTGTGCCTCTTATCAACACCACAGACCCATATTTTTACAAACCAAACTGACTTCAAAGGCAAATGGCTGAAGCTGAAGTATATGAACCAACAAAAAGCCTCAAATGTGGACATGCAATTATACTGTGAAAGAAAGTGCTCAGTAGACACTACACCTATATTACTGCAATGAATGCATTCAGTTGAATCAACATGTGTCATGCTAAAAGACTTTTTATCAACCTTGGGTACACTTTGAATCATCAGTCACATGGGAGATACTTTGTTATGAAATTAATTGGTACTACTTAAACAGACTGGTCCATTTGTAAAAAAAAATTGGGAACGTTTTTGACAACAATTTTTCTAGATTAGCCGTCTTGAGATGTGCTTAGTGACACTTTCAATTTAGAATTAGGGTGCTGTTTATAAAAATCATACAGTGTCAAATCAATCGCTGACTTTTCTAGAATTATTGGACTTATTGGACATTTTGCATACAAAACTTCTTGGGGTATTGGTTATGAAAATATTTCTTTTGAATAAAGGACAAATAGATTCTTCCTTTGTCTGCTAGTTAGAGTGGGAACTTCTGAATCCAACATGGTGACAAGCTAACACGCACATGGAACTCATGGTTTAAATCCAAAGTAATCCTTGCTGTTTTTAAGCAGTAAATGAATAAAAGTTGTTTTATTATGTGTTAAAATACACTTGTCTTTTATTTTTATTTGTTTTCGTTTACCCCAACAACCTTGGGAAATATTATTATCATTAATAAAAGTATGTATCTGTTCATTTTTCATTGAAAATAAATAATTAATAAGCTCAAATGTTTACGCATGTGCATAAGAAAAACGCTATCCAAAACTTTAAAAAAAATTTAAAGTGTTCTAAAAAAGTTAAAAATAAGGTTAAAAAATTCAGAAAATTAAAACAAAATATACAGATATCAGTGCTGTTACCACATTTTAAAATTTGACATTTTTAAATAACAGTCTGTAAGAGCCTCTATTGATATTATAAACATGAGTCCCTTTCTAAAATTATAAAAAAAATCAATATTTCTTTCTTATTCTGACAAGTATTACAGTCTATGTAATGTCTAAAGAATGCTGAGCTATAATTTTTTTCATGTTATTTCCAGGTGCCAAGTACTTAAGCCAGAGTTCTCACATGGTCCCACTATTTTAGTAAATTGATATAATGCTTTCTTGACAATGTCTGCATTTCAAAGACAACAGTCATCACCAAAGAAAATAAAAAAGTATGTTGTTATTCATGATAGAAGCGATACTCATTTCAAGGCAAATGGTGGGCTTGTCCATCAGTTGAAGCATTTTTGTCATTTTTCCTTCAGAATCTGCCATTATCATCAACTTGTGCACATTATCCAGCCTAGGAAATGTAACTGTAGATTATTCTAGCAGAATTTGAAATATGACATCCCAAAACTGCCCTCAGAAAGTGGGAGGCAATATATTTCACAATGCACCATTGGTAACCTGTGACCACAAAGGAGTTTAAACAGAGCTCTCTTGAGCTCAGCTAGATTGATTAATGAGAGTTCAAATAATTATAGTCTGTAAAAGTTGAAGGAGTAGATGTATGAAGTATACAGCTCGGCATTCCTTATCAAAACCACAGATTACTTGTGGATTCAACAGTACCTCCAACAAATTCTTGCACTTTTAGCCATGTCATGTTGAAAAACTGGTTCCTGTACAATCATTGAAGTTAATCAATGTCAAGTAAGCAAGTTAAGCAACTTGTCCATACCTAGATGAGTGACCACTTGGAAATATCATGTGCTGTAAGCTTGGATATGCTTGAATAATGGCTTGGAATTGTTAATAGAAGAGTTGAGTTTCAATTCTCATTGGGTTTGTCATATTCACTTATGCACAAGTACTCTTGAGAAAGGTATGGATCCACCTCTTCTCCCCCATCTATGGGCTAATTAGTTAGATGTATTATTAAACTATTATTATCTCAAAAAAAATTCTTATAATCTAAAAATATTTTCTGGCTTTAAATAATGAATCAATTTCTCCAACTAATTCTTAGAACCAACATTGAAAGTCATATACAGCTAATTTATCCAACTCCTAAGTTGAAGCCCAAGTATAAACCAATAGACTTATTAAAATTAATTTTGAATCCAATCAGTGTTTCATACAATCAGATTTCTTATAATCATGTAGACAAAAGACTAAAAATTCACTAATAATTTATAGTTTTACAGTTTTAATATTTTATTCTTGTTTAATTTACCTTAACAGAATTGTGGTTCTACAGAAGGATGCTGAGGATACCATGGACTGAACATGTGAGCAATGATAAAGTTTTAGAGAAAATGGAAACAAAAAGGAAACTTATACTTAACCTCAGGAAGTGACAGTTGATATTTTTAGGGAACATAATGAGAAGAGAGGGCTTGGTAAATCTGATACTTACAAGACAGATAGAAGGCAAGAGAAACAGGAAAAAACAATGCATAACATAATTAGTGAACTTGAGTGAATGGATGGTGAAATAGGGTTCAGGAGATATAACAGAGAGACAAAATGTATTAAGAGCTACCAAATACAGGAAGTTGTGAGCCCAAGATTGCCTATGTCCTAAAGAAGAAGCAGAAAATGTCAAAACTTTCTATGAACTAATACTGCTACTACTAGTAATAGTAGTATTAGTATTAGCAGCAGCAGCAGCCATTCTGCAAATTATTGGTAGCTTGAATCATTAAATATACATTGTCAAATATGAATACGGTCAATGACTGAAAGAAAAAGGAAAAACCAAAACCAAAAAGGCTAAATTAAATAAACGATTGATTTGTATTTTATGGCTTATCAATACTTTGTGGGTTATTTAAAGGCAAAAATTATTTTGGATTATGATGTAATGGAATAACCTGTCACCCCCATGAGTGACTACACTGTAGGTAATAACTACCTATAAGTATCTGTAAGTCAACAGACTACAGAGTGTAGCTGGGATCTGTTGAGTATGACTCAGACTTACACAAGAACTACCAACCTTCCAATAGTAGCACTCACTACTGGATGGACTTGTGACGACCTTGTGCCTAACTGTACCTTTATTCTTATTGTATTGGTTTTTATAATAAACCTTTACTTATTCTATCAACTGTGTTTGTCAATTATATATTCCTATTTGCACGGAATATAATAGATTGTAAAAGGTTAATTACAATGTTCTGAATTGGTTCCTAATCTAAGAACTGACTGAACTTGTACTTTTTTTTAAAATGGTGTTCAACCTGTACAAGACCTTGGGGCCACTTGAGCTGCAGCTTATGCAGATATTTGTTGAAGACAACAGTTAACCTGAGAATTGAACAGGTTAAGAGTGTAGCAATAATGGATGCAGCCACTTGGGAGTCAGTTCCATAAGGGAGCTATTTGTGGGAAGAAACTGCTTGAGTGAAATTTACATCATGCTGGGGAGATATGAAGGAAATGAGTGTGGTTCATTACAATGTGCATAGCATGGTGGGTTTTTGCTGTGAAGGTGAGGACTGGTGGAAATAAGGAGTATAGTTCATTTGATGACTCACCACGGAAATTGTGATAGAGCAGTGTGAGGCTTGTGATATCTCTTTTGTGAGAAAGGGAATGCAGCCTGGAAAATAATTTGTTGCCTACAAGGACACGGAGGTACTTTTGGGCTCTATTGAGAGTAGAGAGTAAAGACTAAGCAGTTTCTGCCCATATATGGCAGAATTATTCCATTTATGGCCTGATCTGACTCTTGTAAGGTAGAGGATAGCAGGACAAATGATATTTGCTTGAGGGCTACAGAGGATCAGTTGTTTTCTCAGTATCTCTAGTGATGAATCATATATATGCGTTCTACTTGAGGTCTGGATTGAATTTAAGTCCTAGTAGGTACTCAAGGCACAGAGCCTCCCTGAGGGAACATCCATTCATCACGATTGAAGTTATGTGATCAGTGATGGTTGGATTTCACTAGTTTGGTCTTTGAGGCATTGAATGTGACCAGCTAGTGAGCTGCTAGAATTACGCCAGAGGAGAGATCAGCTGCCAAACTCTGGTTATTAAGTATTTTGGAGGTGCACCCATATACTATTGTATCATCAGTACATAGAAAGGACTTTATAACTGAGAACTCTTCCAGTGACTCAATGATTAAATAAGAACTGGCTTTTTCAGAATGATTTCACTGTAAGCAGATAAAGGTTAAAGAAACTTAAAAGTAATGTTTGTTTCATTTTTTTTTAAATATTTGTCAGAATTCTGAAAATGTTTTAGCTATAAATCAAGAAGTATTTAGAATTCCAGGATAAAAATTTATGTAAACATTTTTTAATCTCTTCATAGTGACTGCCTCTCAGGACACATCAGATGGCTCAGAATTGTCACAGAATGTCTGCTTTTAGAAGAAGTGCTGCAAACATTCACCGAAGCTTAGTGATTATGTAGTGATGGCAATAAATAAATAACTGAATAACCCCCCACAACACCTATTACTAGGATTATGTAGTAGTAGTCTGAAACAAAATAATTAACAATAAAATAAAATTAAAAGTTGAACAATAAAAAATACTTTAAAATATAGATAAGAATGGAAATTAACAATAAAGACAGATAGAGTTAGAGTATAAAAAGTGTGAAATAAAATATATAGAATACTCCCATGATGCATCAGAACAAGAATTTTACCACGAAAAAAAAAATCAAAATCAAAACATTGTCTTTTTTGATTTTAACCACCATAGAAACTAAATGTTCTGAACAATCTGAGATAAAACATTTTGCCACCAAAAGATAAGCAAAACTTCTTTATTTCTGCATACATATATATTCTTTAAAATATACAATTATTTCTTTGAAATGTATACTAAAGGAATTTATCATCTTTTTTCTACGCTTATTCCAATGTATCTTATATATGATTTTGTTTGTAATATTATAATCCCATTGTGGTCTCATGATGCACTTTTTAACTCTAAAAATATATTTATTAGAAAAATAACATTCAGACAAGGTCAACACATCACCAGAATACCAATGCTTATGAAGTAGTTGTACTTGATGTAAGCACAGTAATAAGATGGGCCAAGTAAGTTAATGGCAGTTGTAAGGAGAAAGGAGAAACTAACTGACAGGTTCTGCAGTGGCAGGCCAGCTGCTGCTGTGAATAGGAATAATAACCATTGCAGGTGTGAGACGTTAGCGTCTGCAGTTTAGGGTATTCCTAGAATGATGACAGACTCCATGAAAACCCAGTACTGAAGACCTTCTGGAGTTACATAACATGGATGAAGAAGGATAGCAGTTTGTTAATGACTTCATTCACAGTTAGAATATCCTGTTCAAGAAGTAAACATATGTTGATTTGGAATCCCAAGATATTTGTGCTTATTTTGGTATTGTCTGTGTGCTTCTACCATTAAATCTGTTGGAATTAAAGAACAGGCGTTATTTTTTGACCAACCAGCCCTCTTACCACAAATGAGAAGGAATGAGACTATGTTGAGAAGTAGATCTGAAATCCTGAGACATTTCAGTTCACTTTGGTATGCTCTGTCTGCTTTTACTATTCACTCGGACAAATAGATATTAGGTTTTGGTTGACTATCATAGAGGTTTAAAGTAAAATCTATGAATACTTTCAAATAAACTTAAATCTGGAACCTGAATCTGTCAAGGTTAGCCATACTACTGGAATAATTCTTTGATGGTGTGGCAGACTACTACAGTTATGTCAGCCATCAGCTAAAGAGAAGAAAAATCTGCCATATAAAGCCTTGGGACCTTCTGCCAATATTTTGTCTTAATGAGCCAAGACATATAAATCTTTAAGCCAAAGGTGAAGCTGGTCAAGTTAATTCCACACCATAATCCATTTTAACCATATACTAGAGCTGCCATGCAAACAAATCAATGTATCTGCTGCATCTGAGAACTTACAACAATTGTTGAAAGGGTAATAAAATGCAAATCTTCATTCACAAAATGAAACAAAAATATAATTTGCAATTACATTTTTTATCTTTTTTTGTTAAATTGACTAAGCCATCTCACTTGTCCTATTTTAGCATGCATGAGGAGTTGGCTTAACAGCCTAGCAGGAAGAAAAATAAGACTTATCAAATTGGAAATGAACTTTAAAATCAATAGCCAGCAAACTAGAGATAGTGTCTCAATAAAATCACAGTAGAGAAAGGCAACAGAAAACTACTTTCCTATCTTTCCCCAAAACAATCATGTTAATTCACAATTAAAAAATATCAAATAGTGGAACAAAGTAGTCAACTTTCTTGAAACTGACTCTTTGTTCATTAATGCATGACAGAAGTTGCTGTGACTATCATCCAGTAAATGTCTACAACAATCACATTTGAGGTGTTTTGGTCATGGCATGCTAGAACACTGCACCAATGCAGAAAATTAGAAAATGTAAAACAGGAAATGAAAAGGATGAATATTAGCATTCTTGTATTTGATAAGCAATGATCAATGTATCCTGTCTGCTAAAGGAGAGAAAAATCAAAGAGGACTCCAATATTAGATAAAGAGGAGTATATGCTGGGATATTGCCAACTGTCAGACAGAGTTCTTCTGGAGAGAGAGAAAGGCAAGTCATCCAATATAGCACTAGAGAAGAAATAGATAAGTTTCAAAACACATGAGAAAAGGGCAAATCTCAGAGCAAGTCACAAAAAAAAAAAAAAAAAATATATAAGATAAGAAATAAAAATAAAAACAAAAATAAAAAATAAAAATAAATAATTAATTAGATTCGGTTAATTTATTTTACTTATTTTATTGTCATTTTGTTTATTTATTTATTTTTCAGTGTTCGATTTTTAAGTAACGTAGTAAAAATTTGTTTTCATCTCTGCATTTTGAGATGTGCTCGGATCATTTATTTAATAATTTATTTTGGTCTGGGAAGGTAATGATAGCTATTTTTTCCCCCAAGCAAATGATGATCTTTTCCTTATTTTCCATGATATTTTTGGTGTGATGTGTGTTTCAAAAACCAAAAACAGTAAATAAAAATATACAGTATAATAAATAAATAATAAAAAACAAGTAAAATAAATTAATCCAAATAAATAAATGAACAAACTAACAAACCGATCCCGATATATTAATGGTTAAAAAAACAAGTAAAGATAATCAATCCAAATAAATAAATGAAGTAATAAACAAATTAAAAACTGCTCCCACCAAAATAATAGTTAGAATAAACTACAGCAATCGACCCAAAATTGAATAAATAGCTTCAATTATCTTCCCGAACCTAAACAAAACTATTAAATAAGTGATATAAACAATTTTTTTACTATGTTAATAAAACACCGATTAAAATAAAAATAAATAAATAAATAAATAAAAGAATAAATAAATATATAAGATAAGAAATAAAAATAAAAAATAAAAATTTAAAAAAAAATAAATAAAAAAATAAAAAATAAATAAAAATAAGCAGAATAATTTAACCCATTTACATTTTTCTTTGTTTTTTTTTGTTTTTTTTTTCTTGGTTTTTAAATTTATCTATTTTTTCTCTCCTCCCACTCAAAGACATCTTGTCCCAATGATTCTCCCTTATTTGATAGTTTAGTAAGAAATCCCAGTTCGAAAGAAAAAAAAACCAGGAAAAATGGAAAATTAAATGTCTTTGGCTAGATGCGATAATAAATCCGGGTAACCTTATTTTCAATTTCTTTTTAGAATAGACAATGGGACTTATACTAAGTTAAAACTTAATGTGATAGGGTATAGCCAAGTGTGATCCAGGTCTCCTTACCAGTTATCTCCACCCTGCCCCCCAATCCTTCCCTTCCTTGTCCTTTTTTGTGTTATCAGTAATAGGAGTAGGTAGTCTCTTCTACCACCCAGTCAACACTCCTCCTCCTTCTACTGGACATGAGTAGATACTTACACCTTGTTTCTTGTCTAGGAAGGGGTGTCCGGTACTCTTTCTCTCCCTGGCCTCTGTATTAGTGCAGCTCTGTTTCTCCCGTGATGTGTGCAGTCTGTGGCATCACCTCTTCATTCTGAGGGTACACGGTTGACAGTTCTCTGGTTGCTGTTTCCGACTCGTAGTTAGGAGCCCTAACTCTTGCATAGTGTCTTGAGCGGTCACTCTGATCAACAGTTGTATAATACAGGGGTGTTTGTAGTGCCATGTCGCGCATGGAAAGGTGTCCCTGCAGTCACTTCCGGTGGGCAGCCCTGAGGCCACATAATGATGCAGATTTTGCCAACTCCTCTCTGCCAGCGTCACGGTCGAAACTGTCTGTTTCTTTTACTTCAGGCCTTCTCATCTTACAAACAAAATTCAACATGTTACAAAAACCGAAATTTAACCCTAAACCAACCTCTCAAAAACCACCTAAACCTCTCAACATTTCGTTCTCCAACACCCGGGGCATTAGGACAAACTTCTGCAGTCTGGAATCTTTCCTCGCTGCAAACGGCCAAACGGCCCGAATATACTGGCTCTCCTCAGAAAAGACTCTCTAACCTATATGCACGGTCTTGGTGTCTACGTCAAGGAACATCTTCCTCTAGCCAGAGAGTCCTCTCTCGAATCGCCAGACCAGTCATACATGTGTCTCCGACTCTCTCTCGTCAATGCGGTAAGCTATCTCTTCTTTCTTTACCGCTCTCCATCCTCTCATGACTGCGAGATACTCGATAGCATTTCTGACAGCATAGGCAAGGCTCTCTCCCTCCACCCGTTTGCTCACATTTTTGTATTTGGTGACTTTAACGCCCATCACACCTTGTGGCTTAAGAAGGCTACTACTAACCACGCAGGCATTCAAACGCTCAATTTTTCAATCTCCCATTCCCTCACACAGATAGTTAACTTCCCCACTCGTTTTGCCTTCAACCAGGAAGGTAAAGCCTCTCTTCTCGACCTGTGCTTTACCTCCATCCCCGAATCCTGCAGCGCCACGCAACTCTGCCCTCTTGGTAACTCTGATCATTCAGTAGTATCAGTTAACATCTCCTTCAATTCCACCCCCTATAAAGAACCTCCTACCACTAGAACTTCGTTCTACTATCAACGAGCTGACTGGGACGCGTTCCGTGATTTCCTCCGCGAAGTCCCCTGGGATGGAGTCTTTAAGCTCGTCGTCCAAGAATGTGCTTCTGAGGTCTCTTCCTGGGTTAAAGCTGGAATCGACGCTTTCATCCCATCAAGGAAATATAGGGTCATGTCACGCTCCTCCCCCTGGTTCTCCGCTGCTTGCTCAGCCGCCATTACCCATAGGAACCACTACTTCCACCTATTCCGTAGCGACATGTCTGACTGCAATAGACGTCTCTTTGCCTCCGCCCGTAACGAATGTAAGCGTGTCCTCAACGATGCGAAGTCACTATTTGCGGATCGGACGAAGGAACGTATTGCATCTCGCAAATTTGGCTCCAAAGATTATTGGCGCCTCTGCAAGAGCGTATTGAACAATTGCAAACCCTCTATACCTCCTTTATTCAACCAGTTCGATGTCCTGACCTCCTCTACTGACAAGGCTGAATGCTTTGCTCGGAAATTTTCATTCAACTCGATGCTCGACTCTTCCGGCGTACCCATACTCGACTTCCCTCTTAGAACTGAGGCCATATTGAGTGGGTTAAACATAACCCCATCTTTGGTACTGGGCATTACCTCCAATTTAGACCCCAACAAGACTAGTGGTGGAGACGGGATACCAGCCATTGTCTTGAAGAAATGCGCGCCTGAACTGGCGCCCGCCCTTTTTAAACTATACATCTACTGCTTCAAGGAATCTTGTTTTCCTGACTGCTGGAAGTCCTCTTCGATCGTTCCTGTCTTCAAGAACTCCGGCGACCCCTCTGACCCTTCCAACTACCGTCCTATCAGTCTCCTTCCCTTCTTCGGCAAAGTCTTCGAAGCCCTAATCAATACCAGGGTGGTTAACCACCTCACATCCCATAATCTGCTCTCAGACAAGCAATATGGTTTCCGCTTTGCCCGATCTACAGCCGATGTGCTTACGGCCATCACTGAAACAGTCTACCGAGCTCTTCAAAATAACGGGGAAGCCCGAGCCATGGCACTAGACATCTCCAAAGCATTTGATAGGGTTTGGCATGCCGGCCTTCTTCGCAAGCTCCAGGGTTATGGCATTACGGGTCACTTAGATAACCTAATATGATAATTCCTGTCAAACTGTAAATTGAAGGTCATTCTAAATGGATTCTCCTCCAGTTCCTATCCCACTAACGCAGGTGTTCCTCAAGGCTCCATCCTAGGCCCCACTCTATTCCTTATCTACATAAATGACCTTCCTGACGCAATAAGTTCCCAAGTTGGCATCTACGCGGATGACACCACAATTTATTCCTGCCTCAAAAACAAATCTAGTCTCGCTGACAAAACTCGCCTGGCCGTGCGTCTCGAGAAGGACCTCCAATCGATTGTGAACTGGGGCATGAATTGGCTGGTCAACTTCAACGCTTCTAAGACAAAACTTCTCTCTATTAATCACCACAGAGATCCTTCCCTTCCCTCCATTAGAATGTCTGACGCTCAACTTCTCGAGAGCAACTCTCTGCGGCTTCTCGGTCTCACGTTGACTGCTGACCTGAGATGGAATAAATACATTGAGTCAATTGCCTCGTCCACTGCAAGGAAAGTTGGCTCCCTGAGCCGTGCCAGGAAGTTTTTCTCCCCGGAGTCGATCCTCCAGATCTACAAATCAACAATTCGCCCTTGCATGGAGTATTGCTGCCATATATGGTCTGGTGCCCCTTCTGTTTGCCTCGGGGTTCTTGATAGGCTCCAGAGGCGGATATGCAATGTAGTTGGCCCTGCCCTAGCGTCTCGTCTACAGTCACTTTCTCACAGACGCGCCGTCGCCTCCCTCTGTCTGTTCTCCAAATACTTCCATGGAAATTGCTCCGAGGAGCTGCATTCGCTGTTTCCCAGATGTCATGAGTTCCAGCGCCTTACGAGGCTGGCATCCCGCTCTCACCCCTTCACTGTCGAAACTTCTAAATGTAGCTGTCTCTTCTACTCTAATAGCTTCATGTCTCGCACCTCTCGCCTATGGAACTCCCTTCCATTTTCTTGTATCCCTGTGACCTATAATCTCCAGCTATTCAAGTGTAATGTCAATCGACATCACCAGTTGCCTTGATCTATCCACTACCCTCATTCTTTCTTCTATCACTCCTATCTGATCTTGCTCTAAATTTTCTGTAACCCCTTGCGTCCTACTGGCTTCCTGCCTTGCTTGGGGTGAAATGCTTAAAAAAAAAAAAAATAAATAAACAAATAAATGACTTCCGGCAAAAGAACCGCCAAAATAGACTACCCAAAATGCACCACTGACCCGTATATATAAATAGCCAAGGAAAAAACAACACTTGTGGCCTGACAATTGCATCTAGCATGAAACAGCCTGTCACCCCTAAGTGTTGACTTCAATGATCACTTTTATATTTACACACACTCTATCTCTGATATTGAGCACTATATCCCATAAATATAGCACACCATAAGAGTATATTTCTTCATATATATATATATATATATATATATATATATATATATATATATATATATATATATGTATATATATATATATATATATACATATATATGTATGCTTGGATAGATGTGAGCTTGTGACCCTGGGTTTCACGCTTTAGCGATCGTCAGACAAATGATCGCTAAAGTGTGAAACCCAGGGTCACAAGCTCACATCTATCCAACCATATATGTTAACTCTATCTCTGATATTGAGCACTTTCTAATAAGTACGGCGCATATAATATATAAATAATTATACACATATATATATATATTTATTTATATTTATATAAACACACTTTTCACACACACACACACACACACATATATATATATATATATATATATATATATATATTCAGATATAACTAGAAATATATCTGTCTATATTTATGAGATGAGGTATTGTAACTATTTACACTCTTTATATTGTTTGGACTGTTGTCCTCATCTTTATTGCCATATCATGACGTCTTAGCCATTGTATGCTCCAACCTTTCTCTGTTGATATATATTGGAGTTATGAACCGAACCCTTTATTTCCACACCAGTGGACTAAATAAAGAGTTCAGTTTGAAATTACAACATATATCACCTGAAGATTGTCAGAGTGTACAATGGCTGAAATGTTGCGAATATGGCAATAAAGATGATAACCACAGTTTGAACGATGTAAATAGTATAAATAACTACAAGTATGTCCGTAAAAAGACAATATGAATGAAGACAAAAGGAAAACTTATCTTAGCAACTGCTTTATCCTCTGATGAACTTTATCAAGGCAAATGTAAAACTAACAATATTTTTACTTCTGCATATAAATACTTGTTACAAAATAATTCCTCCATTTCCCTTGATAAAGTCCATCAGCAGATGAAATGTGTCAGCTAAGGTAAGTTTTCCTTTTGGCTTTATTCATTTTTATAATTGTATAGATACACATATTCTTCATATGATATCAATTATTCTACAAGTAAAAAGAAATTTTTTCCAGATAAAGACATTTGCTGGCTTTTAATATTTTCAAGAGGGAGCATTTCAGCCAAACTACAACTGGCTTAAAAGCAAATACACTAATATCCATCTTACTAATGGATCTGCTTGGCAGAAATTCACCACTACCAATCTTGCTTTTAAAAGAATTTATTCACGATAACTGCATTTACATAATAATTTACATTTTGCAATTCTACGTTATTCTGTGAATATGCTTCAGAAAAATCAATATATTTTCATTCAAGTTTTTGCTTCAATCACATATTAAATTAATATTTCTTAGAAATAACAATTAAAATCATTATTTAATCATTATAAAATAAGTAACCTGCAAAAATGTAAATGCAGTGTCAATCGCTATAAACTGTATTCCTGATTACTCTTTTCTCTTTCTGTTCATCATTTATGTTTTCTTCCACACTCTGTAACCCCTTAGTGGCTTTGCTTAACCGTCTTAGTGGCTTTGCTGCCTTGCTTGGGGTGATACTGAATACTTAAATATATTTCCAACAAGGTTAATGTTTAAACTAGTCAGAGTTCAAATATAAAAATCTGTTTTACTTTAGCTTATTGAAAATTAACTTTTTAATCCCCATTTTTCAATCAAGATTTAAAAAAAAAATATCTATTCATCTTTATTTTTGGGCTTGGAACTAAACTACCCGTTCTTATTTCAATTCAATTTTAAAGAAATCTTGCTTGTCTATTTTTCAATCAATGTTAAAAATTAGTAAAAAGCAATAATTTGCCTTCAAATAAAACCTTAAGGTGGCCTTAACAAAAAATAAAGTGGAAGTTGCAAAAAACAAGTGGAGATAAGATGTGGTTGAGATTAGTGAAAAACTTTTTAATTCCAAGATCTAGAAGCTGCGAGCCTTTGCTCATTCTGGGGTATTGTATATCAGTCATGGGAGACTGAGAGTTTCTTCAGGGTATAACACAAGGTAGTAGTCAAGATAGGAGAAAATTAATATGTATATGTAGTCAAGTGACATAGACATATAGACAAATATTTCACACTACTCTATGATAATTTGTGGAATATTTGAAGGCAAACTGTTATATACTAGTTGCATCAACATGTAAAAGAAGGTTAAATATAATGGAAGCATTGTTAATAAAAATGAAAAAGCTAAGACTCAATGACATCAACTATGAACATGGCCATAATGACCATGTTTGAAAAAATTATACAAACACAAAAAAATCAAATAAAAACTAAATCACAATACCTTATCTAGTCATATTTAATTAAACTTGTATACATATATATTGAGAGAGAGAATGTATGTGTGTACATAGTAATCAAGACTTCATGGTGACTGTTGCCGATGGTAGTTTTCCAATTATATGCAATCTTCACTGCACACACACATACATTCTCTCTCTCAACATATATATTGAAGATGATTGGGCACTTCAAGGTGGTGTAATGGTTAGTAGGGATTTCTATTCTCACTGGGTGCCCCTTACTTTCGGCCTTGTGCCACATCCAAGCTACGCTTGGAAAATCACTATATATTGAAGATGATCTTGGATAAGATCAAAAGTACTTGGGTTAGCAAAAACTACAGCACCTTTCTTGAGGATTTTCATCTTAACATCAAGAAACTATTTAGACAACTGGAAAGGATCAGTATAAAAATAGTCATGAGATGATTATTTCTCAATGAAACATGTTTGAATGAAGATATGCTGCCTAAATATACATAGAATCTTCTGATGATATAAAAAACATTACCCACAAAAATGTATATATAAGGATATGTATTGTATTTTGTATATGTATAGAAGCTGAGAGAGGTATATGCATGCATATACAAGTGAATATTGATAAGTTCTCGGCCTGACCAAATTCTCAAAATTTTACCAAATATTAGAAGGAGGTCACGTGGCACTTTGATGTGGTGTAATGATTACAAATGCTCCTCTTGCCAGAACAATTATAACTGAATAGGAAATTTGACCACCGGTGGGTGCCCCATACTTTTGGCCTTTTACCACATCTAATTTACACTAAGAATATCACTCATATAGGTGGTTGAAGTAGACAGGTCTTCAAATTTCAGCCTGGCAAGTTCCCTGTTGAGTTTTCACAGAAGTAAAGCAACTAATTTGACATCAGGAGAAACTCACAAAGATTAATAGAATTCTATAGTTGTTCTATTTGACAGTATATGTTTATATATATATATCTATATATATATATATATCTATATATCTATATCTATCTATCTATATATATATATATATATATATATATATATGTGTGTGTGTGTGTGTGTGTGTGTGTGTGTGTGTGTGTGTGTGTGTGTGTGTGTGTGTAGCAGTTTTCTTTCACCTATAGACTAAATTGGCTGTTTTAGGTGCACCTGGCATCTTGATGAATTGATGTTAGGCTGTACAGGTCTACGGGTGAAAGAAAACTTCTACATTGTCGATGTGGTCCTGGTTTAATTAAAGTCAATGGATATCCATTTAAAATCTTGGAGATCCAGATATTGTGCTTTAAACTCCAAGAACCACTTCTTTTATTTGGCAAAGACAGATTCTCAGAAGGAGATATGAGAGTTAAAGTTAAATGTTATCGTCATGTTGGCCAGATCTATGTTATCTGCCTAGCCATTTCTAAATCTCTGATAGGTTACTTCCAGAAATATGTTGTTGAAACTTAAAAATGGGCTGAAGGACATACTCGTTCAATATGATATATATATATATATATATATATATATATATATATATATATATATATATATATAAAAGTGAAAAATTTATATATTGACAGTCTATTAATAAATATAAATTTTAATTTTGATTTTTTTTTTAAAAATCAAAAGTAATAATTCATGTCTGATGAGTTGGTAGAACAATGAAACTTTAAGTTGCACTTCAAACATAGGTATATGTATACTTATTAATATATACTACTTAGCATTGTATAACCACATTGAGCACTGTTTAGTTTACACCTTATATTAAATAGAGTAAATATTTATTCACTCACCTGTGTAGGCATGCTAACACATGTATATATGTTTGCTAATATCTAGTTATTTGATTTATCCACATTAATAAATATATATATATGTTTTTGCTTTTATGCTAATTTTTAATTTTTCCTGGTGGATGTTTTTTCCAATAAACTGTCATTTGGGCCAACTCACATTAGCCAGAAGTACCCTGAAGATCTGTTAGGTGAAACCTAGGTAGGTAGATTCTAGTTCTCTAGGTTTTTTAGTCTTTGCTCTACTCAGTGTATTGAGCACTTTTACAGTTTAACTTAAATTACTCTGTTGGTGTTTTTCCTTTTCGCTAGTCATTGCAGTGCTAATTGATTATTTTCAACTGTCATGGATGTTTTTAGTCTTTCCTTTTTTTATTGAATTTTTTTTCCCTGATATTGGTTTATTCAATATTTTTTTATTTATAAATTTGTATTAGTTGGGTTTTTTCACACTGCCTATAAATTAAAATAATATAAAAAAATATCATAATTATAGCTCTATTTAATACTATTGAGCACTTTTTAAGTTCCATATATAATGAGGCAAATGAACATTCCTTATTCTTTTAAAAACATCTTGCTACCAAATAAACACCAATATCCCTATTAAAAAAGATCAAATCTTTTATCACTAATATGAGATGGAAGGCACATTTTTTTCTAACAAATAAATCCTAGGATATGCAAGAATATTATAGCTTTAAAATTACCTCCATATTAAAGAATTAGATGCTTTTGCATCCAATTTAATCAGATTCATTAAGTCTATAAGATATGGAAATATTAATAATGCCATGCAACAGCAAATTAAGAGTTGACCTTAAAGACATCGAGGGTACCAACAAAATATTTGTGAAGGCAGATAATTCTGATAACTTACATGAGTCTTAATAAAGACAAATAAATGTTACATAAATAGGTAATCAAACATTATAAGAAGTCTCCACCTAATTTAGAAACTGATCTTAATAAAGAAGCCAGTGTAGTAGCTAGTAAATTTAAAATAGAAAACAGAATAGAAAAATTTAATATTAAAAATTGTTTCATTACTCTAAAAGACCATGAAAGTGATTTTTGTAGTAACCCAATTGATTAATTCCACTAAAGCATAAATGAAGAAAAATTAGTAAGATTATTTTACAAGATATTTGTGTTACACTTAGAATAGCCTTAAACATAAAGCAATTGTGTAATACTAATGATTGTATTAAGTGGTTTAATGATTACAACAAAAATAATAAATGCTCTTTTATAAAATATGATATTTAAGAGTTTTACCCATCAATTATGGAAAAAACTGTAAATGAAGCATTAAATTTAGCCAGAGAATACATGTCAATACTGGGGTATAAAATTAAAGTTATTATGAATTACTGAAAAGCATTATTATACCATTGCGAGGTCTTATGGATTAAATAGGACACTAGTGGTAATTTTGACAACCCAATGGTATTATATGATGAGGCTGAGTTATGTGAATTAGTAGGGTGTTCGCTGTTGCATAACCTGAACAACATTATTGACCCCCAGTAACCATCATCTTTACTGCGTGGACAGATTAATTATTATGGATAATTGTACCCCTAGAAAAAGTGATGTTATTAAGAAGAAATTACATTGGTTGTTTAATAAGTTGGGATTTAAATTGGATATCCAAATCAATTTAAAAATTACTGATTATTTGGATATTACGCTGACCTTGTGCAATGGCACCATATCTCCATTTATGAAAAACAACAATTACTCATTGTTATGAATAAACAAGAGTGGTCTCCCCTTCTTTTGTTACTCTCCTCTTTGAGAGAGCTATTTCTGTTTACTGAGACTATAAAAGGACACTATACAAGAACCTTGTATTCTCAGTTGAATAAAGATTTCTTAAAGGCTACACCTGCATACTTTTGACATTACACCCATGTTATATTAATGTAGGTTCTAATCCCTCTAGACAAATTTTTAAACATATCCCTAATGGCATTATGTTTAGATTATTCACCAATTCTTCTAATATCAACATCTTTAACCAAGGCAAGCATTACAAGATGGTGCTAAAAAATAGTGGCTATAAAAACAAACTTGTCTATAAAAACATGCAGGAAACTTCTAATGTACGTAATAAGGGAAAAAATAGGGCTTGAAAAATCTTATGGTTCATGCCACCATATAATTTATCCATAGCTATGGAAGGAATTCTTTAGAATATTAAAAAAGAATTATCCCCCGTCAAATCACTTACATAGAATTTTAAATAAAAATACCATTAAACTCAGTCATTGCTGTATGCCTAACATTGCCAATTTGATTAATAAATGCAACCTTAAAAAGATAAAAAAAGTAAACAATATATCAGTTCCCCCAAATGCAACTGCATCAATAAGGTAACTTGTCCCCTTAAGGGTAAATGCCAACATGAATGTGTAGTATATAAAGTAGAGGTATATAGCAATAAATCTAATAATAGTCGTAATGATAAAAATGTTTACATGGGTTCAACCCAAGGACCTTTTAAAAAATGATATAATAACCATAGAAGTTTTGAGATATACAGGCATAGAACTAGTCTATCTAATGATGTGTGGAAAATGTGTAGAAAAATTAAAAAGTAACAAGGTATAGGCCTCATATTAAAATAAGAGATAATAAAAAATGCCAGAAATATAAGGCTGGTGACAGCTGTGGCCTCTTATAATAATCCTAATATGTTACTCAACCAGAGATTGGAAATTCTTAATAGTTGTAAACACCAAAAAAGCCTGGTTACTTAAATAAAAGTATTGTTTTTTTTTTTGCACTTTTTTTTGGGGGGGGGGGCATCCATTTTTCCAATAAAATATCTTTTGTTTTCTGTTTTTATACTAATTTTTTATTTTTCCTCTCTTTAACCAGTAGTACCCTGAAGATCCATTAAGTGAAACCTAGGTAGGTAGGTTCTGGCTCGCTAGGATTTTTAGTCTTTGCTCTACTCAGTGTATTGAGCACTTTTATGGTTTAACTTAAGTTACTCTGTCAGTGTTTTTTTTGTTTTTTGACCAGACATTGCGGTGCTGATTGATTATTTTCAACTGGCATGGATGTTTTTAGTCTTTTCTTTAGTCCTGTGTTAGCATCAGAATAACTATTTAATTAAAAACATATAACTGCCAACCCTGGATTATATATTTTAGATCATAGCCATTGGCTTCATTTTATATCTATCTGATAATTGTTATTGCATGAAACTCTGAGTAGCAGATATATTTATATTACATTTAAGTTCTGTTGATTTTAGCATTGAGCCCTCAATTTATTTTATATATATATATATATATATATATATATATATATATATATATATATATATATATATATGCAAAAAATGTATTTTATAGTTGTGAATATTAATTTTTTATGTTATGCATAAAGGGAGATTACTGGTTCTTTTTTAAAAAACAAAACAAACCATAATTTGCATGAAACTCAGATTGGGCTACCGGTGAAGGATAATATGTATATTTATTTAAATTTAATTAATAGCTCAGTTTTATTACATCAAGCACTCTTTTATTAACACAAGCACTATATGTGTGATATATTATAATATTAGAATGATGTTACCTTCAGTATCCTGACTCCAGAGCTTTGTAGACAGACCTGTCCATCTGCTCTTCAGTGGATATCAGCAATTGACTGCTTATATTTCTCAATTTTTCTTTTTTATACACTTGTCATTGGTGTAAGTTTTTTCCTGTATTGTTTTTGTGAATGCATGCATTTGTGCATGTGCAGCCATGCACCCATCTGTGCAGATGGGCATACATGTAGGGTGTCAGGATTATTTGTCCTTTTCTTGGGTTTTTTTTTTTCCACTTTACACTCACTCCTTTGATTTTTCTCTTTTTTTTATCCTTTTCCTCTTTTCTTTTAGTTTGTAGATCTTTGTTGCTATGATTTCTGGTTTTTTTTTCTCTAGACATGTTATCACTATGTCTTTTCATGAGTTATGAAAATTGTATTTTGTTTTTTACATAAATAATTGATATTAATGCTTAAATGATAAAGTAAATATAGTTTTATGTCTTCACTTGGTTATTATTTCATTTTCTTATTTGGTTTTGTGGTATTTTAAGCACTTAAAGTATTAATTGTAGGAGGTTAGGTTTATAATTAAATTTTTTACACATGCATGCACATATATAGATATACACGTGCACACACACACATTTTAGGAAATGGATTAAATCCAACATATTTTTAATTAAAAATATGTTGGATTTAATCCATTTCCTTAAAAATTGTCTTCATTTATGTTAGGATACGAAACAGAGCAGATATGCATATTTCAAGAATGGGGAAGGTATGTATTCAAAGCACTATTTGGGCTTTGTTTGATCAGGAGGTCATACATGGCTGAGAGGTCAAGGCATGTCACATGTAATGATGGTTTCTCCAAGTGAATGCAAGTTGGAATCCTCCATACTTTTCTAAAAAGATTTCTCAAATATTCAGGCAGGTAGATGTAAATAAATAAATATATTTTTAAAAAATAAATAAAAACAGGGCATCATCTCAAATATGAGTATCTATTTAACATAATGTTTAAACAATTAAATTAAAAATATGTATGTATGTATATATGTATGTATGTATCTATCTATATATATATTTAATCATTTCACCCCAAACGAGATGGGAATGCCACTAATATGTAGTGGGTTACAGACTGTGAAGGTGAGAGAAAAGACTGAAGGACACGGTTCAAGAAGTTAGAAGATGGTGACTGACATTGCATTTAAAATTTTTGAAGATTGTAGTCATCAGAGAGGCAAGGAAAGGAGTTCCCAGATGGGAAGTGTGAGAACAGAAACTGTTGGAGGAGAAGTCACAGTTACATTTAGCTAATTCAACAGTAAAAGGGTGGGACCTAGATGCCAATCTAGTATCATGCATAAGCATACATAATCTGGGTTACCAGGGAAAAAAGCTCATCAGAGCAGTAGCCATGAAAATATTTGTAGAAAGAGTGGAAGCCATGTCACATCAGTTAGAAATTGACTGAAGTCTAGATGCCAAGTCAGGATGCATTTTGATCAAGAACCTCGAGATGTGTGCTATTTATGTGAACTGTTCTGGCTCTTTTCTGCTCTTTTGTTGAAACACAACCTTCTTAGTGAATGGATGATTTGAGGGTGTGTACATTATTTAATGATAAGCAGGTAGAAATATTGGTTGGATGTGTAATTCTTATCCCATTTTACTCAGATGCTGGAGTTTCATTCCTACTTGATATACCAAACTTTGAGATTGGGGTAGAGATTGCATTTAATTGCACTTGCATTATACCTTGGGTTAATAGTAGTGATGCCATAACCCTGAAACCATGCCTGATCCCACAGTCAGATGGGGGTATTACAAGAAACACTGCTATTGTTTCTGAAGATGTTGTATGAATTTATATATCTTTCTTATCACTATAAATATTTAAAAAAAAGAAATTACCCAATAATATAAAAACATAATGGTAGTTATTTCTTTACATACAACTTGTGAAAGCATGTGTGATACTCTGTCTTCATCAGCTGCCAGCAAGGGGAGGTAACTAATAACTAACCTGTAAAATTAGTTTATTAAAACTTCTTAAGTTGCAATAATTGTTGGTTATTTTCATTACATGTATGAAATCTTCTGCTTAATCATTCATAATTTGAAAGAGAGATATTCCTCTTTGGTACCTAGACTTTATGAATTTAAGTGCAGGACTAAATTGGTGGCAAGCTGTCATCATTTTACAGTTGAAATGTTTAGATGTAACCACAAGTTTTAGGTTAACAGTTTATTTTCAAGCACTTCTTGCTTGTGGAAATCTCTTCTGGCATCATTATCTTCTGTCATAATTTCTGATCTTTCATTTTTCTCAGGTCTGTAGCCATATCACATTGAAATACCAGTACTCATACGATCACTGAAGTCGAGTCTGATTAGTACCAAGATGGGTGACCACTTTGGAATATCAGGTGTTGTAAGCTTGGATCTTCAAATTTACATCAGTCAAGGGCCATACATGATACATACCTTTTTTAATCATTTCCTTTAAAGCAGAACAATAAAACCACATAGATGTAAGGGGTTGGTGACTGTGAAAGAATATGAGAAGAAGAAAGCATTATTAAGATAAGTTGGTGTAATAGATAATGGCTCAGAATGAGAATGAGTTCCAATTCTAGTTGGGTCCATTATATTTACTTACATGGACATATCCTTTGGAAAGGTATAGCATCCAACCTGTCTCTCTCAGTTATGGGTTATTTAGTATCAGCAAGAAATTAAGAGCTCAAAAATATTCTTACAATCTAAAAATGTTTTCTAGCTTTAAATAACCTTCAAAAGGTTGATAAGTGGTAAAAAACAATGTTTTCTTTTTTTTAATAATGCTTTCTTCTTCTCATATTCTTTCACATTCATTAACCCCTTACACCATTGTGGTCTTATTGTCCTGCTTTAAAGGAAATGATTAAAAAAGGAATGCATTGTGTATGGACCTTGACTGATGTAATATGTGAAATTTGAAGATAACTGATATAATTTAATTTTGTTTAGAGAATTCATTTTTAATTGTTTTACCTAAGGTATATGACACCACTGTTAAAGCCTCTAACCAAATAAAAATGAACCAAATTCATTTTTCATCATGATCATCCAAAATTAATCACACAATGATGTTTGTCCCTTACAAACCAAAATCAATCAAACTGGAAGCTAATTTCTGATTCTAAATCATTTTTTTATCATTCTTAATCATTTCACCCTAAACAAGGCAATAATGCCACTAAGATGCAAAGCGTTACTGAGAGTGGAAGAAAATGAGAAGACTTTAGTTGGAGAAAGGACAATAAAAGAACAGGATCCAGGAAGACAGAAGATGATGTTTCATGTTGCATTTAAATTTTTGAAGACTGTAGGTGGCAGGGAAGTAAGAAATCAAAAGACAGTTTCACAGGTGAGAAGTGCAAGAAAAAGAAACGCTTAGAATAGAACATATGGTTGCATCTTGCTATTTCATCAAAGCAGTCAGACCTAATTGTCAATCATGTTTAAATTCATGCAGTTGAGCCACCAAGGAGGAAATCACATGAGAACAATTGCTATGAAAATATTTTTTAGAAAAGATAGTGGGAAGTATTGTCACATCAGCATGAAAGTGACGGAAGTTGAGATGGCATGTTCGGATCAATTACATTAAGATCCTTTCTTAAATTTTGCCATGAATCTGAAGATATATAGTCGGTGCAAATTTCTAGATGTGGTAGCAATATTCTTTGCACTAATGAATGGTAAATTTACAAATCTGCAAGAGGGATTTTGACAAGAAAAATTGTCTGGCATGACAGAGTGAACCAACTTTCCTAGCAGTGGACCTAGCAATTGATTCAATGTAATCACTTGTCAGTGTTCAATTCCTTTTATACAGCTAATTTCTACAAACATCAAATGCCTCAATTTTATGAAGCATCCAAAATCATTATTTTAAATTATGTTTATTGCTAATTGGAAGATTATCATCAAAATGAATTAAAAAGAAAAACAAAGAAATATGTAAAACTTTGGAAATATATTTACTAATTAAAATCATTTGTACTGTTTTTTAAAAATGTTGTCTATTTATAAATAAAATATTACTGAAAGAAATTTAAAAATTGAAAGAAACAAATGATATTCAGGAAGAATAAGATTAAGTACTTAAATAGCCAATTATAAAGAAACATTTACTCAGAATATTTTTGATATTATTATTGTTAAAGTGAAATATCAAATATTCATTAATTTCACTACACATCAATTTGTGACAAATCAATATATATATTTTTCATTTTAAATCTGCATTTCTCTTTTATATGAAATGGTACTTATGATTTGAAAGCCGCTAAACACTCTTGAGTTATATTACTGTTTTAGAGATACAAAGGCCAATTATCTTTCTTTGATTGAAATGAAGTCACAAGGTCACAAAGACTGTGAGTGATATCAGTTCATAGATTGACAAAATCCAGTTTTTAGTTAGCACTCCTTGAGTCTAGATGTGCTTGCTCACAGGAGTTGCTATGTAAGCTGGAAAGAAAACAGACATGGCAAGTCCACAGTATTAGTGCATACAGATAAAACCACTAGGTATATAGGAAACCTTGATGACCTGCTTGTTTTTTCCATCAAGATATATTACAAGTCTGACCCTTTCACTTTTCATCCCCTTCATACTGTTTGTTATATGCATATGTTATAGTTTCTCTGTGAGGGACAAATTTGTATGTATTTGGATAAAAATATTTTGAAAACAATTCCTGTTTATCATTACCTTCTTTCGTATAGTCTTCATGTATCAACGTGTTACTATACCATGGACATAATAATGCCTATAATGTGGTAATGTAAACTACAATTTTTCTCCCCAGAATCTATCTTACTTATCTATAATTCTACCATTCATCCATACTTAAAGTATTGTTCCACATAAGGTTCAGTGCCCCTGCTATTTACCTTGAGCTCCTTGATGAGATCCAAAGAAGAATCAACAATATTATTGGTCCTGATCTGGTAGCTCTGCTCTAGTCACTTTCTAACTACCATAAGGTTGCCTTTCTGTGTCTTTTCTATAAATACTTTCATGGCAATTGCTTTGATGAGCTCTTCCCTATGGTACCTAAAGTTTTTGAATTTAAGGAAAGTACTAGACTGTCATCGAGATCTGATCAATTTAAAGTTGAGCTGGCAAGATGTAACCATATATTCTATGCTAACAATTACTTCTCTCACACTTCTCACTTGTCGAACTCCCTTCTGGTTCCATGCATTCCATCCAACTTTAATCTGCAAAAATTTAAATGCAATGTCAGTTGCTATCTACTGTTGCCCTGATTACTCTCTTCTCTTTCTGCTCATCATTAATGTTTCTGTTTTTAATTCTTCCACAACCTGTAACCCCTTGTGTCTTAGTGGCTTTACCGCCTTTCTTGGGGTGTTACTGATTAAAAATAAATTCCTTGCAAAGCACTCCCTTTACTGCTGAAGCATGATTTCTGAGGGCATAAAGTAAACACTTAAATTGAAAATTTAAAAAAACATAATAAGAAACTTTCTGGGTTGAAAAGATAACCTTTTGTAAATTATCTTATTACACAAAAGATTATTAGATTGTAGACAGGGACAGGAATTGGCTGGTTAACTTTAATGCCTCAAAATCAAAACTGCTCTCTATTACTCACCACAATCCAAACAATATAAATAGTGTAAATAATCACAATACCTCATCTCAAAAATATAGAGAGATCCTGAAGAAGGATGATGCATACAATATCTGAAACGTTGTGAATATGACAACAAAGATGAGGGAAACAGTCCAAACGATGTAAATATTATAAATAATTCCAATACTTCATCCCAGATATATAGACAGATCCTGAAGTAGGCTGGAGAATATAATGGTTGAAACATTGTGAATATGGCAACAAGATGAGGACAACAGTCTAAACAAAACAAAAACAAAACTGCTCTCTATTACTCATCACAGGCAACCATCCGTGAAAACAGTCCAAACAATGTAAATAGTGTAAATAATTACAATACATCATCTCAGAAATATAGAGAGATCCTGAAGAAGGATGATGCATACAATATCTGAAACGTTGTGAATATGACAACAAAGATGAGGGAAACGGTCCAAACAATGTAAATATTATAAATAATTCCAATACTTCATCCCAGATATATAGACAGATCCTGAAGTAGGCTGGAGAATATAATGGTTGAAACATTGTGAATATGGCAACAAGATGAGGACAACAGTCTAAACAAAACAAAAACAAAACTGCTCTCTATTACTCATCACAGGCAACCATCCGTGAAAACAGTCCAAACAATGTAAATAGTGTAAATAATTACAATACATCATCTCAGAAATATAGAGAGATCCTGAAGAAGGATGATGCATACAATATCTGAAACGTTGTGAATATGACAACAAAGATGAGGGAAACGGTCCAAACAATGTAAATAGTGTAAATAATTACAATACATCATCTCAGAAATATAGAGAGATCCTGAAGTAGGCTGGAGAATATAATGGTTGAAACATTGTGAATATGGCAACAAGATGAGGACAACAGTCTAAACAAAACAAAAACAAAACTGCTCTCTATTACTCATCAGAGGCAACCATCCGTGAAAACAGTCCAAACAATGTAAATAGTGTAAATAATTCCAATACATCATCTCAGAAATATAGTCAAATGTCAATCAGTTATTTTCTTTTGTTTTACTGAGAGTTACTCATTTTATCATAAAATGGCACTTAATTCTATCATCTAGAAAAATGGCATCATTTAAGAATGGCTCTTTAAATATAGTTGAAAATGTTATACTTATTATTTACTGTAGACATTGAGTTCTGATGACCCTATTCCAGGATCAGGTTTGAGAAAAAATATTTTGAATATATCTTTCTACCAACCCTTTTAAACAAGTACCAGTAAATAATGATTCAATCTTTTTAAATGAGAACACAAAGTTGAGATTTCATAAAACATTTTCCCTGCACCATTATCCTTTATTACTTAGACTCATTTATATTCATAATGACCTGTTATCCCAGGGTAGGAATAAATGACTTGTTTGTCCTACGAGTCGATGTTCATGGTTGTAAAACAAGGGATAAATTAAAACTCTAATCAAAATAGACAACTTGTTTTCATTATTTGCAATGTGAAGTAATTGGTGTCAATTTAAATGATAAAATGCTTTTATTTTATATGAATGTAACATACTTTTTAAAAACTTAAACACAAATGACTCAAAATAAAGGATATTTTTATATTTAAAAAGATACTATTTAGAATGTTTTCTGAATTATAAAAATGGAATCAGTGTAAATTTAATGCTGACTGAATAAATGTCAATCCATTCAAGTTATGATGTGTAGATTAAATTTGGCTTGTCTAAAGAGGGTCATGGATGGTGTAATCAAAGGGTTTGTCACTCATATTTGCGACTTGACAACATTGTAGCAAGTTGTAATAGAGCACAAATCACATGGAAAACTAATTATATATTATGAATCAAATGGTTAAGTAAGTAAACATCATACATGATTATGCCCGTATATTAAAAAAATGAAAATTCCCTGAAAGTTATTTGAAAAAAGTTGGCAGGTCCAATGACCAGATTATTGAGATAACAACAAAGATAAGGACAAATGCAAATAATATAAATAAGGATGACAAATATTCAGAAAAAATTTCAATTTTTCATCAAATTTTTTGGACAGAAAAAATTAGAATTGTGAGAAAATTACAATTCAGCCATCTAAGTAGTAAAATATTGCGTGATCTAGTTAAGCCTGCAGGGATAAAAGACCCTGAATTCATAAAGATTTTACAAGAACTTCCTTATTCATGTGAAATATGCATCTAATACAAAAAGACAGGACCCTGGCACATTGTTTTGTTCTCATTAGATACATATTTTAATGAAAGCATTGCCATGGGTGTAAAATAAGTTAATGGGAAACTAATACTGTGACTAATTGATCATGTTACAAGATACAGTGTTGGAGTCAGGATTTCTAGTAAGGAAAGTTCTGATATTCATAGTGTTATATTCACATACTGGATAGCATATTTTGGCACTCCAGGATTTATCCTTACTGACAATGGCAGTGAATTCAATAACCAATTATTTAGGGACATGGCACAGAACTTGAATATTGTAGTACACACTACTCCTGCTGAAAGTCAATGGAGCAATGGTTTGAATGAATGACAGGATACTGTGAGAAATGATGAAGAAAACTATTGAAGATACAAGTTGTAGTTTTGATGCAAGCTGAGCTATATGTACCAAAAATATGCTTCACACTGTCCATAGTTATAGTCCTAACCAACTTGTTTTTGACAGGAATTCCAACTTTCCTTCCTTTTTAAATGATAAAATGCCTGCATTAGAATGTATTTCTACTAATGAAGTTGTTGTAAATAATTTCAATGCTGTGCATGTTGCCAGGAAACATTTTATAGCATGTGAGTTTTCAGAAAAACTAACATATGCACTTTGTCACCAATTTCAAAATAATATAGTGCAGTCATACAAAAAGGTGATAATGTATATATGAAATATTTTTCAATTGAAAAAAATGACAGATTTTGTAGATCCAAATCCCAAATTTAATCAATTATTTTTGGCTCTATAACATTCTACTTAAATACATTGACGACTTTTGAAGATATTATGTGCAATGTCATACAAATGTGGATGAACATTTAAAGTCTGTCCAACTTTATTGGCAGGGGGTTAAATAGAAGAAAGAAACAAATAGCAAGACAGATGAAGCTTTATAGCAGAAATATAAATACAATTTTCATTGTTCAGTTCATGACTGACAATCGATTTACTCGAGTTTGTGACATGAAAATCAGAATAAGCGTCTTAAGTTGTCTGACTCACTTAGATAAAGGATTTTGCTATTTATTCCTGACTGATTTTTCTTCTTTTTATTGTTGCACTTATTTTATCACAACATTCACGTTGTTATATTCTATAGCGGAATAATGTTTGATCCATTCTCTTTACTTTAATGGTTGCAGATTGAAACAACCCAATAAAAAGTGACAATAAGATTAAAGAAAAAAATAATTATAAATAAATGATTAAAATCTCAAACAAAATCAGATTCAATTAAATCTGCTTTCATACAAGCTGACATTGTTCTGGGTATGACAATAAACTACATCAGGCGGCAAGGCCTCTGATCAGGAAGTTTTGAGGAGCATGGAACCACCTCTTAATTGCTGCTGTTCACAGGTCCCACCTGATCCGGGGTGGTAGTACTTGTTAGGGTCCCAGCTATGGGCAAATAGTAACCCCTGAACTGGAGTCAAAACAATTTTTTTTCTATGTGTCATGTCCTTTCAGGGTGTAGGGGATCATGGCTCTCCACCTCCCTCTATCCCTTGCAACTTTCAACAAGTTCCTTCCCTCTGCCACCTCCCCCAGACCACGTTCTGTCAACCACTTGCTTAAGGCCACTAGGTATGTCATGCATTGTTTTCCCTTGTCTCTCTTTCCCTCTATCTGCCCTGTGAGTATCAGATTCTCCAGGCCCTCCTTCCTCATTATGTGTCCCAGGAACTTCAGCTGCATCTTCCCGATGTTAAGTATAAGCCTCCTCCTTGTTTGCATTCTGTCTAAGACCTCATCGTTGCTCATGCACTCAGTCCATGATATCCTCAGCATCCTTCTGTAGAACCACATCTCTGTCACTTTGAGTCTCTTCTTCATCTTTGAAGAAATCATCCAACATTCACTACCGTAAAGAAGGACAGATATCAGGTAAAAGCTCAGTATTCTTTTCTTTGTTAACAAAGAAATCCTCCTGTCTCGCAATACTGTGCCTAGCTTTTGGAATGCATCCTTGGCCATCCCAAAATGTCTATGGATCTCAGTGTTGCATTTACCGTCTTCTGTCAGAACACTTCCCAGATATTTGATATTTGATATTTAAACTTCTGAGTCTGCGTTCCCGACCTGCAAATTGCATTTCGGGCTCATCCTTTTACTGGTGACCATGCATTCTGTCTTCTTGTAGTTTAAAGTATAAAAATACCAGCAATACATTTTTGAAAAAAAAAATATTACCAGCAATTCATTTGACTCTTAACAAAAACATTCTTTACAAAAATACATCAATGGAACCTGATCTACAAACATATTCTATTCCTATGAACCTATCTTTAAAATCTTGTTGGCATTAAATAACACACTGAGATTGATATGCCATTAAACAAAATAAACTAAACCAAAGCAAGCAAACTGACATCTTCTTCTTCTACATGCCATGTCCCTTCAAGACATAAACAATTATGGTTCTCCACAATTTTCTATCCTTTGTAACTCATAATAAATTTTGTCTTTTCACCATCTTTACTAATCATTGTTATGCCAACCATTTACATAAACTTGCTAGGTAGGTTATGTTCTGCTTTTCTCTGTCTCTCTTGCCTTCATTTTGTCCTGTGAGTGTCAAATTTTCCAAACTCTCTTTCCACATTATGGGCCCTAGAAATTTCAATTATCTCTCTCTGATTCTAAGTATGAGTGTCCTTTTTGTTACCATTTTCTCTAAAGCTTTGCTGACATGTTCAGTCGATGATATTCTCAGCATCCTTCTGTAGAACCACCTTTCTCTTGCTTCAGGTCTCTTCTTCATCGCTGAGGTGATTGTCCAGCATTCATTGTCATATAGAATGACTGATATTACATATCAGTTAAATGTTTTTTCTTTGTATCAATCAGCACATCTTTAGAATAGAGTATCTGTACTCTGTGAAAACTCATATACAGTATGTATTAAAAATCCTTTTTCAAAATTTGGGGGTAGCACAACATCTCCATATTCAAGCTCTCTGCCACTGAATTAAAAGCTTTATGTATGGGTCTAAAATTCTCTAGCAGTCTGAAAAAAGATGGCACAATCACTACCTTAACCAAGATCCATAATTTAAGCTACACTGAATATGAAAAAGGTCTTATACATGGTATATTAGTAGCCACCCTTACTAATAACCCTGGAACTACACTACCCAGGAGATATATACAAGCACTAAAAACTTATCCATTAATAAAAACATCATTATAACCCCTTCCATCAAATGCAGCAATAATAATGGACACTAACATCTACATTGAAAAATTAGAATCCCTTCTAAATGACGACAACACCTACAACCAATGAACAAATTATAAACACTGACACACATAACTTCAACAAAACAATAAGGAAACTGTTAAAAAATGAAAATAATCATGGTCTAGATTGTTAGAATACCACCTCACTATACCCAAATTATATGGCTTACCCAGACACACACACTCAACATACCCATCAGACCCATTGTGTTTGGAATTAATAGTGCTCCACACAACTAGAGCCATCACAAATATTCTAACACTGTTCCCAGGCACCATAAGCACAAGATACATCAAACACTCAGGTGACTTACTCCAATGAATACGAAACATAAATATGACAAACATGTCTATGGCAAGTTTAGACATCAAATCACTATACACGAATAGACCCATCACAAAATGCTTCTATATATTAAGAATTCACCTTAATAAATCCAAGGAAAAACTTTCTCTACCCATCCACAAAGTTATAAAGATATGCAAGTTAATTACTAACCACTGTTTCCTTTTCTTTCAATAACATTTTCTAGAAACAAAAATTTGATTTACCCATGGGGTTCTCGCTTACCTCTTTCTAGAATTTTTAGAATCTGCCCCATTTAAAAATATCATACATAATAGCTGTACTTAACTTAGATACATAGATGACTTCATCTTACTTTATACCCAAGATTCAAACCTATTAAGTATAATAACAAAACTCACTAAGGTTGAACCCACCATCGAATTCACATATGAATTTGAAACAAACATCTATCTATCTACCTTTCTTTGACATCTTATTAACACACAGCAATGATAAATTAGATTTTAAAGTTTACTGAAAACCCACAAGCAAAAACAACCTAATCAATTTCTATTCCCACTACAGCCAGAGAATAAAATCTGGACTAATCATAGGATTTTTCCTTGGGATATGGCGTCCTAAATACCTAAATGAAGAAGAGGAATCTATTGAGAAAACATTCAAACTTCTCCACTACCCACACCATTTCATCCTCAATGATAAAAAGTATTCCCAAAAATGATGCAAAAATTCATAATCTTGCTCTTTAACACCCTTTCAACTAAACTCACAAACGAATTAGCCATCCCAAACACCAGGATCATTACCACTGCCCCCAAGACAATCTGGGATATAATCAGAAAGAAAAATTAACCAATCACCATTTCAAATGCTGGAATTTATCAGATAAAGTGTCTAATATGCAAAAACATTTCCATGGGGAGACATCACATGATCTAAAAAACCGGATCTATGAACATAAGAGAGACTTGCATTTAGACAGACATTCTAATTCTCTCATCTTACATTGAAATGACATGGGACATAACTTTGATTTCACTAATGCTAGCCTAATTTAAAAAGAACATAACCCTTTAAGGAGAAAATATTTTGAAAGTATAATTATACAATTACTACCAACTATAAGCACTAGTTTGAAACATTACATCATATCACCATCTTTCTATGGATCCATTTTTCATGAATCTAACTTA
>OZ010574.1:64572377-64594877 GCA_963932145.1 Acanthosepion lycidas | reverse complement strand
TGGAAATGACTCCCAAGAGGATGCTTCCCTAATCACTATAATCTTGAATCTGTTCAAGTCTAGGGCTAATCTTCCCAACATATCCCCATAAACTGTGCTCTTACTCCTTACTCTGTATCACTCTACCTTGATTGGTTCTTGTGTCTTGAACAAGGTGAACATGATTTAAAAAAAACACAAAATATTATCATGTTGGAAATGGTGATAAAAATTACTTTTTACAAGTATTCATGTTAATGATTATTTTTCTCGGACTCATATGGGATGGTTCAAGCAAGCAGATATTTATTTTATTAAACAGTGAAACTCATAACAACCAGCTTAGAATGAGAAGTCTTACTAAAGAAAGATTTGTGCCTATGTCAGGAATCAAACTTTTCTTCTCAATCTAGATTGGGATGTTATTAATTTCACTGTTTAAGAAAATAATAATAATAGTAATAATAATAAAATAAGGATAGCAACTCAAATGTATGTAGTCACTAAAAAATAATGTTTATAGTGATAAGAAATAATGTCAGATAAAAATTCATTGAAAAATGTGTGCATGTGAGGTGCATATTTGGACAATTTGAACAGTGCCTACAAAACTGAATGTAGTATGGATCTTTGCCACTACCCTTTGTGAGTTGTTCTGTAAACAACAAGCAAAATGTCTACTCTGAAGTTGTTGGGGTAAGTAGTAAGAACTATTTTTTATAATCAAAATACCTAATCTTTTGGGTATATATATCTCCCTGTGTCTCTCTTTCTCTCCCTCTCTCTCTCACACACACACACACAAAATTTATCTGTCCATTTAACTGAATTTGAAATCATTCATACCAACCTGAATTAAAAAAATAAAAAATAAAAAACATTTATTGATTGTAAAGATATACTTTGTATATTAACCCAATGCAGTCCCCTGGTGAGTATACGACAACACCTTCACCATAATAGATGCTGCTGCTGCTGCTGTTTCTGCTGCTGCTGCTGCTGTAGCTTCTGTAGAAAGGGTAGAGTTTCTAACCTCAGCATGATTAATTCTGAATTCCGAGTTATACTTCTCCTAGACTGGTTTCCAACCAAAGCTAGAGAACAAAGTCCACCCTGTTTTATCTCTATGACATTAGAATATGATATACCAATCTTATAAATGTTGCAATATGCAAATATCCAAAATATATTTAATTATATTTATTGTTGAAATAGAAGTAGAAGATCTTATTTGTTTGACACAAAGATTCAAACATCAATGTTTAATAACAGATACAACTTTGTGCATCTAATAAATCCAAGCTAGCTGAAAGTGTAATCTTCCAGGCCCCCAAAAGATTGCAACTTAATCACTCAGTGAAATGACCATCTTAACTTTCATTACAATACTTGTTCAAATGTGAAAATAAATATTTCACTAGTCTTGAGTCTTGAGTGAATCAGAAAGTGGGGAACTGATCAAAGAACGTACAAGGGATTCTCTAAATATAATGCCTCCCATGTATTTCCATGGAAACTACACCAATTACAGTAGGCTCAATGGCACCACAATGTCACAGACAGAATCGATCTGGCACATTTATAAATCTACCATTTGTCGCTGCATTGAATATTGCTCCACATCTGATCTTGGACTCCTGCTTTATATATATATATATATATATATATATATATATATATATCAGGATTCTTGACAAAAATCCAAACAAGAATCTGTAATTTTATCAGTTTTGACCTGGCATCTCAGCCTCAGTCACTTTCCTAATGATGTAAGCTAGCTATGTCTTTTCTATAAATATTTTCATAGCAATTTTTCTAATCAGCTCTCCTCTTTGTTTATTTTCTTGTAAATAGTTTTGTTTTGCATTTGTAAATATTCATTGAGGTTTAAATTTTTTAAATTGTTATTTTATTTCCCTTCTCACACAGACATGAATTATACATATGGGGACAATTTAAGATTTTCATAGAGAAACTGAGGCATTATGTTAGATGTTGTATTAATGGTAAGTAAGAATGCATTGTTTTGGTGTAAAGAATATTGTGTTATGTTTGGGTCAGTGATTGTGGCTAAGTTTAATGTTAAGACAGAAGACAATACTTTTTTCCCCATTCTCCATTTTGTTCTTGTGCCACATTTCTGTAAATACTGCAGAATAAATATCGTTCTGCTCTTTGGCATCTCAACCCAGTCCAAGCGTCTTATGTCCCCATGAATCTGTGATAAGTTGCTCCCAACCCACTGCTACATCTCAATTTTTATAAGGTAATATTAATATAAAATACAAATTTTATTGTAATCCAATTATCTATAACTGATCATATTCAATGTAGGTGACCAATTCAACTAGAAAAATTTTAAATAAATACAATGTATCTAAATACAAATTATAGACATATCATAATAGATCATTCCATCTTAAATATATCAACAATGTTTTGCAAGAATTTTTAACATCACCTTGAGTTTTTTCTTGTTAAAAAGTTGAATAATTTTAACATATTTAGCATATAGTGATTTTTATATAGAGTTTTTTGAGTTTTAGCATGAGAAAAACAAATTCATGAATTTGGACAAAAACATTGTATAAAATTCACTATTTTTTACCCACAGTGTTAAATGTGTTAAAATTATTCAATATTTTAACAAATAAAATCTCCAGTTGGTGTTAAAAATTGCCACAAAGCAGTATCCCTAATTTGTATTAAGATGCATTGCATTTATTTTGAGTTTTTTTAGTTAAATTGTTCACCTATGTTGCATATGATCCGTTATTGTACATAATTCGATTACAATAAAATTTGTATTTTAAATGAATACAACCTGATGACACTTGAGCTGTAGTAGATTGGGGGGCTGGCTGTATAATAGATTGGGGGATGTATCATAGACTGGGAGGGGGGATGCGAGATCTTTGCACCAACCCTGCCCAAGGGCATTAGGTGGAAAGTTGAAAGGGCATTAGGTGGAAAGTTGAACTTGGCTCATTGATTCCATTCTCTCTCATCATAAACATTACATTAGCCTCACACATATATTAGAATAACTATTGTAAATGATGTGATTCTGTGAGTATGTATACATATGGAGGCACAAGATAAAAAATATACATAAAAACTCTTAATTAAAATGTGCTATAAATGAAAACAGGAATTTTTTTTAATTTCCAATTCATCTATTTGTGCTGCTCAGTATTTCCTGAATTTTATATTTAATTTTAAGCATATGACTCATCTCCAAGGATTTGTTTTATGTAATTACAGGAATTTGTCATACCAGAACTCTTAACTGACAATAGCAGCATGCTGTGAAGTCGAATTTGTGTGCAATAGACTCTGTGAGAAGAAAGAGAGAAATATATGAGAGGGAATAGCTCTCAGGAGATTAAAAATTGAACAGAAAGAGTGAGAACAAAACAGAAAAGGATTTGATAAACTAGCAGACCAGAATAAACAACTGGGATGATTTCTCTCTCTCTCTCACTCTCTCTCTCTCTCTATCTCTCTTCAGAGATAAAAGAGATTTGTTTCTAAACACATCCTCCCCATGCCAAAGTCAAATTTTCTCCAGCTGAGCTATAACGTTCTTTACTTTTAATGATTTTATTCTCCAGTGAATAAATAATAAAAACTAAACATCAGCACTCTCACTGTTTCATCTTCTACTTTTCATTTGATCAGTTGAGAGAAAAAGTGAACTCTGTGTAGAAAAGCATAAATCTGAGTTTTGCAAGCCATTTGAAAAGTGGCTGCAAAATGAAATCTTAGAATATTCGGATTCAAGATTTGGTCATCATGATTACCTCTATTTTAAATCCCATATAAAGCTACTTCAAATATAACAACAAACATATTTAAATTATTAATTGTATTTACAAGGGGGATGATGAAAAGTTCTTGGCCTAACCAATAATATTCTGATGTTTTAGGTTATGCTAAAACTGGCTCATATAAAGTATTCTAAAATCCATAAACTTACTGATACTCTTCAAAAGAACTTCTTCTATGAGCCATGTCTCTTCAGAATGTGGATGATCATAGCTCTTCACAATCTTTTTGCTGAAAAAATATGATCTGTCCTTTAAACAGTCACTGACAATATTGTATACCAAGCTAAAATGTATTCTGATAACGATGTAAAATTTTATTTTGGTTCCACTGAAAATTCCTAGGAAATTTAATTTCTACCATCATCAAATGACTTTAGGCAATATAAAATACAAAAATGGCACTGCTATCTCTAAATATTTTTGGCAAATAAAATAATGGTTATAATAAACCATAACATATTCTAGCAAGAGGTAAATCTTATAATGGGAAAGGCAATAGATATAATTTATGTCTTGTTGAAAATTAGTTATCTTAAAACATTTAAATAACCCTAGCTTATTAAAAAGAGAAATGAATTGATGGTTACATATAGGCCTAAAAATAAATATCTGCACAAATATTTTGATCCAGATTAATTTTTGATGTAAATTATGTTTTTTTTTAAAGAACCAGTAATCTCCCTTTGTGTTTAATATAAAACATTAATATTCACAACTCATTTTTCTTTTTTTTTTACATATATAGATAAATCCTGTTTATTTTAAATGCCAAATATATTTTTTAAAATTAAGAAATTGTAATCCTAGTATAATATATAACTGCACCAACAAGATATTTTTTATTATAATTTAAGTTACATAATGGGTAGTCTCTACTCAGCACCTGAAGATTGTGTTGTGCATGAAACTCTGAGTCATGCTACCAGTGAGGGATAATATGTATATTAATATATATTTAATAGGTCTGTTTTATTATATCAGGCACTCTTTTATTAACACCAGCACTATATGTACAATATATTATAATTCTCTCTCTCTCACTCTCTCTCTTTCTATATATATATATATATTTATTATGCAGTGTTACATTAGAACATAAATATCCACCTGTAAATATTTATTGCTCTACTTTTGTATTGAGCCCTGTTATAAATTAATTTCGAAATTTTATTCTTCATTCTTTTACATCGAGATATATATATATATATATATAATAGTGTATTTGAGCAGCTAAGATTAAGCTTTTTGTTCAATTTTTCTTCTGTTCATATAAGCCTTTTCTTTTCTGGACATAAAGTGTATAAAAACTAACCAAATGTTCTATATATATATATATATATATATATATATATATATATATATGACAGCTTTTGGCTATTCTGTTGACCATTATCAAGCATGTTTTTTTTCATTTCCTAAAATACATCTATCTATCTATCTATCTATCTATCTATCTATCTATCTATCTATAAATATATATATATATATATATATATATATATATATATAGAGAGAGAGAGAGAGAGAGAAAAAGTTGCAAATTAAAAAGGTTATGTTTTATTTTATGAAAGTATTTATTTATTTATATATATATTTGATATTTCAAATTGTCCTCAATCTTTCATCAGAAATAACTGTTTGTTACAAATAAATTAAAATTACTATTTATTTTAATTTATTTGTAACAAACAGTTATTTCTGATGAAAGATTGAGGACAATTTGAAATATCAAATATATATATAAATAAATAAATACTTTCATAAAATAAAACATAACTTTTTTAATTTGCAACTTTTTCTATATATACATGTTAAGAAAGTATGCATGGCTTCTTGTTATGCTATATATATATATATATATATATATATATATATATATATATATATATATATATATATATATCTGTAGGATGTAATAGCTATAATCACCTTCCCAAATCAACACAAATTAATAAATGAATGTTCAGAACTTATCTCAAAATACAAAACAGATTCTTACTAAATTACTTAAACCTAAAAAAGTTTGTTTATTTTATTTATCTATTTTTTCCTTTGGTGAGTTGTTTATTTCATTTGTTTAGTTTTAAAGTATTGCCTTTGTCCAGTGTTTCCCAAAAGGGGTGCTAGCGCCCCCTTGTAGGCTCTGTTCTGCTGAAAGGGGTCACTGGGAGTTTTTATTTCATTTGGTAGACAGCAGTGAACATACTCAGAGATTGGTACACATTTATCCATTTTTTCTAATTTTCAAAAATTATTAATGTTGGCTATAAAAGGAAATTTCTGAATGATATCTAAAGCCGTGGGTAACTATCAAATTTTTCTTCATTGTTTTTCCATCTTCCTGTATGGCTGAATATGATTTCGATACAGTTACACCACTTGTAGGTAAACAAAAGAACCTCCTGCAAATTGTAAAATGAGGAGGTCTACGATTACTTTTAAGTAGCATGGAACTGAAAGGTAAAAGCCTTAGTCAGTAAGTCAACCATTGCATTTAAAACATTGAGATAAGCTATCATATAATTTTTTTTTTCTTAACTTTTTAATCGTTGGTATTTATGATAGAAATGAAAACAATATTAAACATATTTTTGCACTAATACCCAAGTGTTATCTTGCTATGAAAATGAATTCAGTATAATATTCAAAATTTAATTTGACAGATAATCATTAATAGACGCCACAGATTACTACTATAATTATAGTATAATATAGATTATAGATATAATATAGTAATAGATTATTACTATGTAATAGACAAAGGCAGTGTTTTCTCACCTTTTTTTAACCAGTGTTCCATTTGGACACAAACATTTTTGTCAACGCCCACACTGTCAAATTAAATTTTGAATATTATACTGAATTCATTTTCATAGCAAGATAACACTTGGGTATTAGTGCAAAAATATGTTTAATATTGTTTTCATTTCTATCATAAATACCAATGATTAAAAAGTTAAGAAAAAAAAAAATTATATGATAGCTTATCTCAATGTTTTAAATGCAATGGTTGACTTACTGACTAAGGCTTTTACCTTTCAGTTCCATGCTACTTAAAAGTAATCGTAGACCTCCTCATTTTACAATTTGCAGGAGGTTCTTTTGTTTACCTACAAGTGGTGTAACTGTATCGAAATCATATTCAGCCATACAGGAAGATGGAAAAACAATGAAGAAAAATTTGATAGTTACCCACGGCTTTAGATATCATTCAGAAATTTCCTTTTATAGCCAACATTAATAATTTTTGAAAATTAGAAAAAATGGATAAATGTGTACCAATCTCTGAGTATGTTCACTGCTGTCTACCAAATGAAATAAAAACTCCCAGTGACCCCTTTCAGCAGAACAGAGCCTACAAGGGGGCGCTAGCACCCCTTTTGGGAAACACTGGACAAAGGCAATACTTTAAAACTAAACAAATGAAATAAACAACTCACCAAAGGAAAAAATAGATAAATAAAATAAACAAACTGAAAAATTAAGTAAATCTCTATCTATAAAATGCAGGATGTGTGTGTGTAACAAATGCAATTTTCGATGGATCTGCACCAAAATTTACATGCACATGCTCCAAGTTAGTGGGAAAGCCAAGACTGACATTGCATTTACGAACTCCCATTGATAGTGGAAATAATCGATTTTTTCATGCTTCTACAGCAGTTTTCATGTAGTTTGTGTACATTTTCTACCAGCTAGAGTGAGAGCCTATAGCTGGCTGCCATGAATAGGCAGGAAGATTCTATTGGCCAGTGTGAGAGCCAACAGCTGACTGACACGAATGTTAACTAGCATGCTAGCATGCAAAAAAAAATTGATAGCTGCATTCGTCACAAGTGGGAAAAATTTTAATCTGCATGACACTTTACTCCAATTGGCTCATTCGCTTGCCTAAACTCAACGTTGATTCTGATTCTGCAGATCTGGGTTGGGTGTAAAAAAGTATTTGTTGTTAACATTCTTTTTTCATTCGGTTTTTCCAGTTACGAGTCATTTTATAAAGCTGATCGTTTTGTGTTCATTTTGTTTAGTTCTTTTTTTGTAACAGATTTAATGTTTAGTATAGAGCTTAGAAAAAATTTGCAGTGTGAGATAGGCAAGAAGTAAGGCATGTAGCAACATCAGCATGGCAAAGAGCACTCCTTTAAAGGCAAGGAAGGGAAAAAATATTTTAAGTCAAGTGATAGCGATTGCTGTATGAGTTGTACGATTTTTTAATCAAGCATGGACAATGCTGGGCTCTGCTGCTAGTAAATAATAAACTAATTCACAATCTGTACAAATGCACACATAACCATAACTAAATAAATTTAATAATAATAAACAACAACAAATAATTAATCAATAAATATAAAATACCCTAATTAATCAATAATGAATAATGAGTTAAAAGTTAACATTAAAACATTACTTACAAAAAACTTAATTCCGATTCCCAATTATTTCTACTCAATAGTTTTTATAGTAATATGAAATATAGCCATTGCTAACAACCTAATAACTATCAAGATATGACAATAAACTAGAAATACCTGACCTTGCTACAACTATTGCCCCACTGACCAGCATATATAAATAGTCAAGCCTCCACACAACACGCATGGCCTGAAGAATGCATTCATATATCAAAGAGACTGTCATCACTTAATGTTAACCACATTATCTACTTTCATATTTACACATACTTTATTCCTGATATTGAGCACTTTTACCAATAATATAGCCTATCTTTAAATATCTTTTATATATCTTTCATATATATATTTTATACAGAGATAAAATATAAAAGTGTGCCATATAAATACTGTTAAAAAGAAGTGGGTTCTTGTTCTAACTTTAAAGTTAGGAACAGACATTTAATGCAAAATGATCAACTGAAGAGATTGGTAATGAATAACTACATCAACAGGAAATGGCTTTGGGACCCAAACATTACTATGAGAAGAAAAAAAAAATTATGTTAAGAAAGGAAATAAAGAGAAGGATATTATAAACTGAATGCAAAGATTTCTGGACAAAATATCAATTATTAAAAATAGATCAACTGAAGACAGTAGTTAGACAATTGATTGTTGCAATGAAAATGTTCTCTTGATTTCTGGTCCCATAGATTTTGGTGAGATTTATATAACTAGATCTCAAGAAATCAAGAAATCAAACATTCCTTTTTTTATGAAGGATTTTGCTTTCAATTCCTACATAAAGTAACAACCATATAGCTAAAAAAAACTCCCAAACCACACCACTGACATCTTTCAGTGACTTCCTGAATACAATTTATTGGATATAGATATTGTTTAAATATATATAAGTGCCATTTAGTATGTTCAAATTCAATCCCTGGATTCTGTGTGCTGTGTCAGGATGTTGGTGGTCATAGCTCTCCACAAACTTCTGTCTTTTGTAGCTCTGAGTAAGTTTCTTGTTTTGCTATACCTCCGAGTCCTTATTCTTTCAATAATTTATGTAAACTCATTAGGTAAGTTATTCATTCAGTATATCCTATGAGTGTTAAGTTCTCCAAGCCCTCTTTCTTCATGATTCTTCCTAGAAATAAGTATAAGAATTCGAAAGAGACAATTGATATTTCTAGGACATGTAATAGGAAAAGAGGTCTAGACAATTTCTAACAGGACATACTGAAGACATTAAGGATATAGAGGAAAGCAGTGAATAGCCTACTTAACCAGTTTATGTAAATGGTTGGCAGAACAGGGAGAGACAGTGAAAAGACAAAATTAAATAACAACTGCTCTTTCGTTTCCATTTTGCTTAAAACTTTGTTGTTGGTTACATGGAAGACAATATACACTAGCACAGCAGGAGCAAGATCTAATATTCAGTCAGTCAGTTATGTGTCATGTATGATATACATTTAGGTGATCATGTATCTTTTGACACATCACTGACGAGGCAGATTCTTTCCCGCAGTAGGTTGCCATTTCTTTCTGTGGCAGACCAGTTGCCATCTAAGGCTATAGGACCCGGTTTGTCCTGCTATTTATTCATAGCTGGGGAGATAAGAAAAGGATTCATACCTTTCCCAAGGGTATTAGCACGTAAGTGAATGTAATGGATTTGATTGAAATTCAAACTTGGCTCTCAGATTCCTCTATCAAAGCCACTATCCATTACTCCACCTTGACTTGAACTGATATTACAAGAATAAAATATCACAATAACCAACAGATAACCAATATCAGTCAAAATAATGAACACCTGAAGATGGCCAGAGGGTATTTGATTGAAACGATGTGTTCATAAAAACATTTCTAATAATCAAACTGAAAACAACAGTCTAAAAAAATTAAAGTATATTGACTATTCCTCATCTCAAAAATGAAATATGGGCTTATAGAACACATCATGTTGAAACACCGGTTCCTGTATGTTCACCAAAGTTATGCAATGTTGAGATGGGTCAGTACCTAAATGAGTCAGTACCAAAATGGGTCAGTATCTAAATGGGTCAGTACCTAGATCCCGTCTTGTTCTCTTCTCTTATTTTTTCTGATGGTCAAGTCACCATCTACACCTATATCCTTCTTCTTCTATGTGTCACATCCCTTCAGGACATGACTCTCTACAACTTCCTATCACTTGTTCAGCCATCCATTCACACAAGCTCATCAAGCTCACTATGGCATGTAAGGTGCATAACCTCTTCGGCATTGATTAAAGCTTCAAAGACTTTGCCAAAGATTGGTAGGAGACTGACTGACTGGAGAGGACAGTAATTAGAAGTGTCAGAAGTTCTTAAAGACAGGAACAACAGATGAGGACTTCCAACAGGGTGGAAAACAAGATTCATTGAGGCAGTAGTTATATAATTTGGAGAGGGCAGGGGCCAGTTCAGGCGCACATTTCTTCAGGACAATGGCTGGTATCCTGTCTCCACCAGTAGCCTTGTGGGGGTCTAATTTAGTGATGATGCCCAGAACCAATAATGGGGTTATGTGCAACTCGCTAAATAGAGCCTCAGTTCTAAGGGGGAAATCGGGTGTGGGTACACCGGAAGAGTCGAGCATTAAAATGAATGAGAATTTCTAAGCAACTTATCAAATTTAGGTATGAATCAACATCTTCTCCTCCCTGGTTTAATTATTAAGACTTGTATCATTAAATCATTATTATTGAGAAAATTTTTACTTTTTATTTTTTTATTTTTATTTTTATTTTTTTTTATCTGAAAATATTTTCTGGCTTTAAATAACCTGCAGAGTTGATAAGCCGTAAAAAATGAATCAATCAATCAATAGTGGTGGAATTAAATATATTAATTCAAAAGAATGTCATGGCAGAATTTCTTGATAAAATTTTCGTTCTTAAAATTTTATGAAGTCTGTCCGAGATCAAACAGACATCGGATATTATCAACCCCACCCCCTAATAAAAATTATGACTAAAAGCTGAGCAATGAAAATGATGTCTTTGTCCCCTTCAAAGTACTCCCCTTCAAACCTCACACACTCATTCTTTTGGTCTCTTCTCTTTCCAAAACAGTTTGTAAAGATCAAAGTTAACTGCCTCATTATGTTCTGCTGAATTTCATACATGAATTTTAAATCTCCCTTTCAAAGGTGCTTACAGCTTTGAGTATAGCTAAAAGTTACAAGTAATCAAATCTGGGCTCATGCAATAATGATGTATTAGGTGGGTGCAAAAATAATGTCGTTTTTTGAAGTATTTTTAACGTCAAAAACCGACATTATTTTTGCACCAACCTAATATCTGGGTTGATGTTTGGCCAAAAAACAACTTGCATAACAAATTTGTTGTCAAGCACATTGTAATGATGAACATAAGAGTTGTCACAATACACAAGCTCACTCAATGGCAGTTAAATACTGAGTGAGTAACTTTATGGGAGAGTGTCTGTTCATGTATATATAGTACAGTTTTAGAATGTTGTAAATATAAAATTATTCTTGTAAATAAACAATCTAATAAATAAATAAATAATGATGATAATTTATGATTATTATTTTTGTTGTAAATTTTCAATAAAAAAGAAAATGTATAAATTCACTTTCATATGTTTAGGCCTTATTGCAATAAAGCAATAAACATTGCTGAAGAATGAAGGTAGTTAAAAAAGCAGTATCGTTGGGAAAGCCATTTTTTTTGACACTCTAAGTGTGAGCACGTTTATCCATGTTTATTTGCCAGAAATATTTTATTACATATGTTTTTAATATATGAAATAGATTAAATCTGACCAAGTTTTATAATGAAATTAAAATTCTTTTTACCAAAGAAACATTATTTTGTGTAAAAAATATTATTTTTTTTTTATTTATTTCTCTTTTCCTCTTCCGACATCAACATTTTCCACACTTTATTACAAAAAACAATTCTCTAAATTGTAAGTTCCTATGAGTGAACACAAGAACCCTGATGATTAGGGATTAGTAGAAACAGAAATAAAGCCATCTTTAAATTTTAGATGGAGTTGGCAAATTACAGTTTATTTTCACTTACTTATTCATAATAATTATAATAAATTATTTTAACAGTGAGTTAAATTGCCAATCAGTTCATTCTCAACATTTATATGAGTAAAATTAAAAAAAGAAAAAAACATTGACCATTACCTGTACTTGCTTGGCCTCATTTGCACAAGTTGTTGATATGACATCTCAAGTTTTATCTAACCTATGAGGACATTAAATAGCCAGCTAAGGAATAGACAGTAAAGTTTTAGGAGACTGTTGTTTAAACTGTACACTATTTGGCAGAATATCCTTTGTAGCCTGTAATAGCTCCATTTATCTAATATATGATGTTTGGTTTTATGAGACACTTCAGGCTACTTTTTCACTGCTACTGACAGGAAGTATATTGCCTCTCCAGGCCCCTATTATCATGTGACACTCTTCTTCAAAACTTGACATTCAAAACAAAATAACAAACTGAAGGGTTTAAGGTAATAAAGGGGGGGGAGTTAAGAGGAAAACCAAAATTTTTTATTCCTTTTCTGGTTGCCTATTATTTAAGCAGACAATGATTTGAAATGATATTTTTTAATAAAGTGCAAAATGTCATTACTTTCTTTTGTCATTTAAGCAGATAATTATTTAAAATGATAATCTTTAGTAAGATAAACAAAGTCATCACTTTTTTTAGTCATTAAAGCAGATAATGATTTGAAATGATAATCTTTAATGAAGTGAAAAGCTATCATTCTCTTTTATAAATTTTTATTATTAACATATTCTTAAAGAGATTTTATCCATTGAAGACTTAAAATGTAATCTATAATTTACATTAACTCTAAAACATAATACTGGAAAATACAAAATTTATTCATTAAAAAGAAAAAAAATCCTGATAAGCACTTCCATTCATCCTTTGCATGCAAACACAATTTCATTACATGCTTTAATATTCAGATCTTTTCTCCAGAAATATTTGACAGCTGTTACTGAGGATAATATAATGACAAGTTCTCTCACTGTTGCACCATCTTCTTCAGTGTTTTTGCTGATTTCAAGACTGCCAGGGTTTTCTATGTGCCATGGCACTTCAAGACATAGGCATTCATAGCTTTCCACAACTTCCTATCTCTTGTGGCTCTTAGCAGTTTTTCTCCTTTTGCTAAGATTCCTGCACCCGTTTCCTCATCCATTCATACAAGCTCGTCAGCTAAGTGGTTCAATACCTTTTTGTATCTCTCTTACCCTCAATATGCACCAGGAGGCTTAAGTATTCAAAGACCACCTTCCTTACTATGTACCCAAAGAATTTAATCTGCATTTTCCTGATTCTGTTGTGAAGTGTCCTTTCTGTTGCCATTTCCTTTTTTCCTTGTTGTTTACTCACTCTGTTCAAGGAATTTTCAGTATCCTTCAGAAGATAAAGTAACAGCAAGTTCTTCCTATATTGCACCACCTTCCCCAGTAGTCTTGCTGCTATGGTCTGCATATCCCAGTTCTGGTAAACTTTTAAATGACTTAATTTCTTTACAAACAAAATTATTACTATTCCCAGTGTTCCTGAGATTATGGTCATAATTGTCATATTCATAATACATTATTTCTATAGGCATTGGTGTAAATATCTGGTTATTACTTTTTTCACTCTATGATCTATTAATACACTTGCTGCTCACTTCTGAGTATTATTTCCTAGGGTGACTAGCTAATTCCTGTTGTAGAAGCCTGCTCTGGCACAGTTGTGTTTCTTCAACACCCACAGAGCCAGCCTGTGATTTATATTCCAAACTGGGAGGATGGAAAATGTGACATTGAAATCTGAAGACACATTGCTATAGAAAGAGACTCCTTCAAAAAGCTAATCAAAGAATTAAGAAACAGAAAAAATTCATTTGGAGCAAAGAAAAGAGTACAAAAAAATTTATGTTATAGTTTTTTTCCCTCTTTTTGTTAAGGCACTCCTCTTTCTGCTGTGTATTCACATAAGCTCATTAGGTAAGTGGTTCACTGCCTTCCGCTATTTCTCTTGCCCTCAATGTTTCCAAGCCCTCTTTCCTCATTGAAGTGACAACAAGACATGAGACCTTTAGAAGACTTTAATGAACTAGTAATATGGCTACATTTTCTTCTAAAGAGTTAAAAACAAAGGGAGGTAATTAATTGTATGTCAAAAGGGAGATTACTAGGGTAAGACCTGTTCCTGAAAGGAGATGGGCAAGTGGTCAGAATACCATACTCATTATGTGTCCAAGGAATTTCATCTGCCTTTTCTGATTCTGAGTATGTATTCTTTCTGTTGCCATTTTCTTTTCCCTTGTGGCTTACTCACTCCATCAGTATTCTTCTGAAAATAAAGCAACAACAGGTGGTCTTGCTGTCATGGTTTACAAATCTCAATTCTAGCAAAATATCTAATTTCATTGCAAATGTATTACCTAAGTAATAAATTTGCAGACAAATGTTTCCAACCCCCAAATTTATATAGAAAAGTTGACTTACAATTCCTATTTATTTTTTATATCTATAATAAGTATATCTTTATTTTCATATCTATAACTAGACAAACTACCTGTACCTTACTGTGTGTCACACATTTTTTTGTAAGAAAATGAAAATTGATTTTAAATCATTGTAAAAATTTGAGAAAAATGTTGCATTTCAATATTACTCAATGTTCTTGCTGTATGTGACCTCCATCTTCTGGCTTTCTCCTTCTATATCTTGGATAGGTGTCATTCCCTTGTTCAAATTTAAATTTAATTTAAATCAAAGGGAAAAAAATTTCAGTTGGGGGAAGTGCAAAAACAGTTAGATCTGACCTTTAATATGTGGTTTATGTAATACTTGGTTGAATGGATTGATGAGCAGATTTCAACATTGATATGACATTTGAATTGTCACAACAAATATCTATTATAAGACACTACCCACTGATTGGCGATTTCATGCTCAACTTGATGTTCATATTGTCTCATTTAGATCTTGCTGATGTGACCTCCATCTACTGGATTTCTCCTTCTATATCTTGGATAGGAGTCATTCCGTTGTTCAAATTTAAATTTAATTTAAATCAAAGGGAAAAAATTTCAGTGGTGGGTTTGTGTGCCCCCCTCCCTGGGAGCCGCCTTTGACCAAAATGAAATATACTTATCCAAGTACCGCAGGAGTCATTCCCTTGTTCAAATTTAAATTTAATTTATATCAAAGGGAAAAAAAATTCAGTGGGAGATTGCCTCCCACCGGGGACCCCTTTGATCAAAATGAAATGTACTTATCCAAGTACCCTGGGTAATATACTTTCAGAATATGTATGTTTATGGGGGTCTATCTCAAAAACCCTAGAAGGAGTTTGATAACAGATAGACAGAAGCTACAAGTTTATATATATATATATATATATATATATATATATATATATATATAGATAGATAGATAGATAGATAGATAGATAGAGAGAGAGAGAGAGAGAGAAAGAAAGAAAGAGAGAGAGAGAGATTAGCTTATTTTTTTTTTCAGTAAGGTTCACTATTTACAAGTCCCTGGGTTCACTAGGTAGAGGGTTATGTTAGGAGGCAATTTGTGTGGATAGGAGTGGAAGATAATGGCTAACTCTAGCCTTGAACAGGTTAAGATTGCAGTCATTGGGGAAATATTGTCTTGGGAGTTGGTTCCACAGAACAGTGGTTTGTAAGAAGATGCACAAAAGAGTGGAACTTACTTCTTACTGATGTGAGACAGGGGGAATCTGGGAGGTTTGCTAATATGTAAGTGGCATGGTGGGTCCTTGGCATGAAGGTTTGAATTGGTGGGACCTTTACCCATTCTTAAACCAAAAGCATTAAATTATCCTAAGTACATAAATATATTCTATAATCCAATGGTAATGAATCATTTGTAAAAAACAATATATTGTAACACTTGTAATAAATCAAAAAACTTATATTTTAGCAATAACTGAAGAGATCTCATTATCAAATATTATAACTAATAATAACTTTTTAATGAGACAGATTTCAGATATTGTACTTTCATTGTAGGCAGAGTGAATAAGTCTATAGATATTGTGTTTCTAGGCAAAAATAGTGAACTATATATTTAAAAATTTAGAAATAAGTAATGGAAGAAAATTTATAATGTATACTTTGAACAGGCAGGAAAAAGTCATCGGTAGGTAACTTATAGTCATAAGTTATGAAAAAATATAATATTACAGCAAGAAGAGTCATATTTTATCTTGCAAGCTGGAAAAAAAAAGGTCATGAGAAGAAAATTTCAAAATTACTGAACCATATTATATTTCTTATTGAATGTTGATGCATTTTTTGGGGATTTCTTTCCCCTTCATCAGCCAGAGATTTAATTTTTAAGTTGAAATGCAAAAGAACAAAAATTTTAAATTTATTCTTATTAAATACTGTTTAGTTATTAAAAAAATATCACCTATTTGAAATTAAAATATTATTTATTTTTCTTTATGACTTTTCCTAGTCACAATGTTTTTTATACCTAATAAAAGCATCCTGGGTATGATGGATGTTAAACTACATCTGGGAGCAAGGCCTCTGATTGGAAGGTTTTAAAGAGCATGGAATCACCTCTTAATTGCTGTTGTTCCCAGGTCCACCCTGACCTGGGGTGGTAGCACCTGTTATAGAACCAGCTACGGGCAAATAGTTAACCTCCAAACTGGGTTCAAAACATGATGAAAGTGTAAGTATGTCAGAAACCATTTCAATAGAGTGCATAAAAGACATTAGCACTGTAACATAGTTCTTCATCCTACTCCTTAAGTATCATGTTCCCACAGGAAAGAGATAATAATACTTCTGATATGTATTTAGAGGTTCTTGATAAAACTGAAAGAAGAATCTGCAATGTTACCGGTCCCAATCTGGGATCTCAGCTTCAGTTACATTCCTGTTGCTGTAAGGAAAATTCAGTGTGCCTTTTCTATAGATATTTTCATGGTAATTGTTCTGATGAACTTTTCATTTGTTTTTTTCTGATTCCAAATATAAGTCTCCTTTGTCTCCATCTTTCTTAAAAACTTTGTTGTTCACATGTTCAGTTCATGGTATTCTTAGCTTCCTTCTGCAGGATTGGTCTATATTTCTGAGATGAGTTATTATATACACTGTATACATTGATAATGCCATATTTATCACAACGTTTCGGCTGTTGTACACTCCAGCCTTCTTCAGGTGGTTGGAATGTCTTTAAGGGCACATGGCACAGTGGATAAAAGCATTGGTTAGATCCAGTGACAAGACCCAAAGAGTGAGTTCAATACCTGGTTAAGGCAGTGGAGAACTTGGAGAGGTGAATTAAGAGGAGGAGATAACTAACATCCATTAGACATGGCATGTGGAACTAGAACAGTCTACCCCAGCAAGCGAAATAAAGGGTTCAGGTCAACATTCCAACCACCTGAAGAAGGCCAGAGCATACAATGGCCGAAATGTGATAAATATGGCAACAAAGATGTGGACAATAGTTTGAATAATGTAAATAGTGTTCCTTCTGTAGAATCACATTTTTGTGGTTACCTCAAGTTAAAAAATTCATTTGTGAAGACAGATATCATGTAAAAGTTCAGTACTCTTTTCTTTGCCATATAGAAGGATCAATATTAAATAACAGTTCAGTACTCTTTTCTTTGCCATATAGAAGGATCAATATTAAATAACAGTTCAGTACTCTTTTCTTTGCCATATAGAAGGATCAATATTAAATAACAGTTCAGTACTCTTTTCTTTGCCATATAGAAGGATCAATATTAAATAACAGTTCAGTACTCTTTTCTTTCTTTCTCTTGTAATGTTCCTATTTCTTAATACTTTGCTTAGATTTTGGAAGGTTTTTTCACTATTGCCATTAAATGTTTATAGACTCAAATATACATCTCTGCACATTTTCATATCCTAATATTCCCCTAGGGGAATGCTGGTTCAAATCCTGCATGAGAACACATATTTTTCAAATAATATTCCTTGAAAATTCAGGCTGGTAAATGGAAATAATTAAATAAACTCATATAAAAAAACATATTATCAATTCCCAAGACAAATAAATACTTGCAGCTACAAATATAAATTACCAATATTTAACTATCCCCAAACCAGCTAAATGCTTATAGACTACCAATTCCTGAAATAAGTAAATGCTTGCAAAATAAAATATAAATGACTAATATTTACTTATCCACAAACTAAATAAATTTTTTGCAGGGTCAGATATAAACAGCCAATATTTACTTATCCCTGAACTAAATTAATGTTTATAAACTGAAATATAAACAGACAATATTTATATATTGGTAAACAAGCAACATAAGTGAATGTAATGAACTTGACTGGAATTCAAAGTTTTTTTTAAAGTCATACAAATTCAAAGTTATTGTAAAGTCAGCTTTCTTTTATGCACCATGTCCCTTCAGGACATAGGCGATCATGGCTCTCTACATCTTTGTAGCTCTGAATAAAGTTTGTCTTTTTGTTATTTCTCCCAAAGTTTGTTCTACCATGTTTATAGACTCAAATATAAAATAAGAAAAAAACTTTTTTATCACTTCCAAAATCAAATAAATGCTGGCAGACACAAATATAAATGACCAACATTTAACTATTTCCAATCAAAGTAAATGCTTACAGACTCAAATATGATGAGAAGAATTTTGACATTAAGAACCCAACAGAGGTTGACATGTAAAATCAACCAGCCAAACTCAACCTAACCCATATTTTCCACAGCTATCACCTTCAGACTGCCATTTACTTCATTCATTTCATGGAACACTTCCTGTCAGCTTAGCGGTTATAAGAACTGGAAAGTGTTCAAGAATTCATTCAACCAAAACTAGTGAATATTCTTTAATGATATACAATTTCACTGAAAGCAGGCCCATCACCACGCAGAGGTTTGTCGGAGGCAACTATTCAACTGAAAATCATTTGTTCCTTGCTTGGGAAAATGATGTGAACAAATTCTAGGATACAAATTCATATTTGTGACCCACCTGATAAAAATGCTACCTACCCCACCACTGCCAATCTGGTAACAAACTTGTTGTTGTCAAGCATTGTCGGGATCATTGAGTCAATGTTATTGATATTTTCCCTAGCTATATGCTTCACCAGGGCTAGATACACTTTTGAATTCTGATTTTTCCTTCTCCTAGACTGGTAGCCATTCAAGATCCCAGTCTGCCCTACTTGCTGGGACAGGGGGTGGAAGAGATAGATTCATACCTTGCACTAGGTTATTAGCATGTAACCAAATGTAATGCTCTTGACTGGAATTCGAAGTTGTTTAAAGTCATAAAAATTCAAAGTTATTGTAAAGTCATCTCATGTGTCGTGTCATTTCAGGACATAGGTGATCATGGTCTTCCACATCTTCCTATCCCTTGTAGCTCTTAATAAGTTTTTCTTTTTGCTATTTCCCCAAAAACCCTGTTCTAAAATCCATTTACTCAAGCTCATCAAGTATGCTATGCTCTGCTTTCCTCCGTCCCTTTTGCCCTGTGAATATTAAATTTTCCAAGCCCCCCTTCCTCATTACATGCCCCAGAAATTTCAACTGCCTCTTCCTGGTGTTAAATATACGTTTCCATTTTGTTTTCATTTTCTCTAAAACCACGCTGTTGTTCACATGTTTGGTCCATGGTATCCTCAGCATCTTTCTCGAGAACCACCTTTCTGTTGCTTCAAGTCTCTTCTTCATCTTTGAAGAGATTGTTCCATATTTGCTGCCATTTCTAACAAAATTTTTCCATCTCTTAATACTCTGTTTAGTTTTAGGAATTCATTTTTGACCATCTCAATATGTCCTCACATCTCAGTTTTGCAATTTCTGTCCTCTGTTAGAACACTTCCCAGATATTTAAATTTTTGTACTTGTTTGATTTTAGTATGCCTGATTTTTAATTTGTATTTTGGGCTCATCCTTTTGCTGGTAACCATTGCATTCTGTTTTCTTGTAATTTATAATTAGTTCTTTCTTCTTGCTTCCCTTCACTACGTTCTCCAGGATCTTTTATAGTTTCCTTTCTGTGTCTGCTACCAACACTGTGTCATCTTGAGACCTGAATAATGATGGTATATATTTATATAAAGACAATAACATGTTAAAAAATACTATATCTTGCATTAATTCTTGTGCTTATTCTTGAGTAATATATTTAATCCACTTCTGGCCTGCACACCTCATCAAAGCTTTACTAGAGTTCAATCAGCTGTACATTTTGTGTACTGACACGTCAATATCAGTTTGGCTAAAGGAAACATTTTAAGAGTTCTAGTCTTCTTTTCACTATCTTTCTCTTAGGCTGGTTGCCCACCAAGACTAGAAGGATCTGTCTGTTGTGCTATTTTGTTCTATAGATTAATGGAGAAGAAATGGAGTAATCTCAACTGGAATATAAACTCAGCTGTTCTTCTATGAGCTGTGTTCCCTCAGGATGTGGGCAATCAAGGCTCTCCACAATTTCCTGCCCTTTTTAGTTCTTAACAAATTTTGTCTTTATATTATCTCTCTTAAACCTAGGTAAATTATGCATTGATTTCTTCTGTTCCTCTTGCCTCCAATCTACCCTTTGAGTATCAAATTTTCCAAGCACTCTTTCATCACTATGTGCCATAGAAATTTCAAATGATGTGCGCAGACAAGGCTCGCCACAATTTTCTGGTGTTTTCAGTTTTTAATAAATTTTGTCTTTTTATTATCTCTCCTAAACCTAGGTAGGTTATACATTGTTTTCTTCTCTCCCTCTTGCCTTCAATCTACCCTGTGAGTATCAAATTTTCCAAGCACTGTTTCCTTACTCTCTGCAATAGAAATTTCAACTATCTCATCCTGATGTTAAGTTTTAGTGTTCTTTTTGTTTGCATTTTCACTGCTATATAGGAGGAGAGATATCGCATAACAGTTTAGTACTCTTTTCCTCGATTCTAATGAAGTTTTTCTGTTTCTTAATACTCTGCTTAGCTTTTGGAATGCATCTTTGGCTATCCCAGTGCACTTTTAGATTTCAGTATAACATTTTCCATCCTCTGTTAGATCACTTCCCAGATATTTAAATTTCTGTCCATACCTTTAATCTACCCTGTGAGTATTAAATTTTCCAAGCACTCTTTCCTCATTATGTGCTATAAAAATTTCAAGTATCTCTTCCGTTTAATGTTCTTTTTGTTTGCATTTTCTCTAAAACTTCATCAGCATTCACATGTTCCATCCATGGTATTCTCAATATCCTTCTGCAGAACCAAATTTCTGTTAATTCAAGTAACTTCTTCTATGAGGAGATTGTCCAGCATTCACTGCCATATAACATTTCAGTACTCTTTCCTTTGTGTCTACAGACTCTATTTTTGCAAATTGAACGTCCTGAACCACCACATTCTTTTTCACTTGGAAAAGAAACTATCTTTAATTAACAATAATCAGGCAAAAAGAAGGATAATGCCTACAGTCATGTCCAACAATTAATTTTGAGAAAAGCAGTTCTATATACGATGCAACAGATGACAAAAATAATGTCTGTGTCATGCTGTGACTTACTTATTTCAGAAATCGACATTGCATGGTGATTAATTATGTGCAAGCAGACGTTTTGTTTCCTGGTGAAGAGAAATTAATCATTCACACTGTAGAAGACTTGAATTTACGACCAAAAATGATTCTTTGTACTTCTCTAATTTTATAAATCAATATTTAATAAAGAGTTCATTTGTTTTCTAAAGATTTGCTTATGGCTTCAAATATTTTATTATCTTTTTTTTATTCAAATAAGAAATATGGCTATTTCTCAGTTGAATAAAAAGAAAAAATTATAAAAAATTCAAAAGTTCTGAATATATATATATATATATATATATATATATATATATGTGTGTGTGTGTGTGTCTGTGTGAAAAGTGTGTATATATAAATATAATATATATATATATATATATATATATATATATATATATATATATATATATATATATTAGGTTGGTGCAAAAATAATGATGTAATAATGTCGTTTTTTGACGTTAAAAATACGTCAAAAAATGACATTATTACGTCATTATTTTTGCACCAACCTAATATATATATGTAATATATTATATATATTATTATTTATATATTATATGCGTGGTACTTATTAGAAAGTGCTCAATATCAGAGATAGAGCTAACATATTTGGTTGGATTGATGTGAGTTTGTGACCCTAGGTTTCACACTTTTGCAATCATCACAAACTCACATCAATC
>OZ010574.1:64562377-64567377 GCA_963932145.1 Acanthosepion lycidas | reverse complement strand
TAAAATACGGTATAAATAATTTGGGATATTGATTGAAACTCTAAAATTCCGTTTAAAAACTAAGAGAAATAAAATTTTAACTAAAATTGCTTAAAAATAAATTGATCAAGATATTTACATGTTAAAAAAACAGAAAACATACTAACGTGAAAGTTTTTTTTAAAAACACGTTACTCCCAAAAAATTATCCTTAACAGAAGAAATTTGTTTAAAAACTAAGAGAAATAACATAACTAAAATAAAATTGCTTAAACTAATCAAGAGATTTATTTACTTATCGAATAATAGTTAAAGAAAAAGTAGCGTATAAATTTAGTTAAAATAAGTTACTCCTAAAAAGAAAAAAATTATCCTTAAAGGAAACCGATTGAAAAAAATGATTTAAATATGACAAAAAAAAAAAAAAAAATTCAGAAATGAAAAATGGGTAATTATGAGAAAAAAAAAATTGCAAGTAAAGAAAAGGAAAAATTATGTGTAAGAATATTTTCTTTTAATAAAATAAATCTACTGGAAAGACCAGTAAAATGCAAAAATGAATTCATTTTGAATATGTGACTGAATGCAACTCAAATAAATTGTTTCTCTGAAGCTTCTTGCCATCTATATATACAATTTTAACATACATATACAAATCTATATACACTTTTAAGTTTTAACAGTATTTAGTGGTGATATTTACGACATATGTTCATCTACGCTGTGAACGTTTGTATTTTTAGAAGTTTTGGGCCAATCATTAGTCCTATTTATCCACAACCACCTGGTGGCCTTTTTGACGGATTCCAGGATCATTTGAATTTGCTTTCTTTTTTGTCCAGTTATCCCTAGACTAGTAAGGGCTCATATCATTGACTGCCCGGCGAACCCCCAACAGCCGATCTTGACCGGAAAAATTCAAGTACCCCATCCTCTAGTCCTGCACTCATCTAAGAGTCCTTGATATTTACTGTACTTTCTCTCAAATGCCTCTTGCATATGCTCCTCCCATGGGACAGTTAACTCCAACAGAATAATCTGTTTCATGGCATCTGAATAAATGATTATGTCTGGACAGAGTTTGGTGGACGATATATGTGTAGGGAATATCAATTGTTTCCCAAGACTGACTCTGCCAGTCCGACGTGGACGATAACAGTGAATGGGATCCTGCAACCTTCTTACTCGGCTCTGAACCTGCTTTAACGAAGTGGATAGCTCTTCTTTCTGGGATAAGTTTATTGCTTTGCAAATCTTCAGCAATAATGAGCATTGTCGCCTCTAAAACCTTGTCATGACGCCACCGATAGCGCCTGTCTGTCAAAGCAGTTCTGCACCTGCTCAATATGTGTTGCAGTGATCCCCTGCCCAAGCACAAGGAGCACTTTGGTGAATCTATTTTTCCCATAAGTGTAGGTTGGTCGTGTCTGGTAATACATTGTACACTATCTGAACGAGGAACCTAGATTGGCTGAAGTTGGTATTTCAAAGATCTGACCATGACACGTTTCTACATTTGTTTGGCTTGAAATTCATTCTTGCCCACTCAATCAGTTTCTCTAGACCACATAACAGCCATCTAAAACCTGTAACAGAATGTGTGGTAACTGTAAGATGTAAACCTGGATGGGTGGTTGCCTAACTCTGGTATTGGAAACGGGGCCATGGCATTCCACCTCATCGGACGTCATGATCATATTCATCAGAAGAGCAAAAAACATGGCTGACAATGTACAACCTGTAATAATCATAATCATAAATTAAGTATATAAATGTATAAAAATGCCATAATTTTATCCACATACTATTGGAAGATTAAAGTGACCATATCAGACCCTACCATTGTAAGTGGAAAAATTTAAATCCTGAGTATGTATATAATGGTAAGGATAGTAAATGTAATTTATATATCTCAGAAAAAAATGGCATATTAAAATGTTGAATAAAAGGCAGGTGTCCATACCTGTTTGCAAACATAAAAATAACTTTCTGATGAAGAACATTGGTGTATAATGAGTTGTATGGATGTTGTTGGGTTCTTTACAGTTTTGGTCTTGATGGAGTTAACAAAGTCCCAGTTCCATTTTTGGTTGACCACACTACTTCTCAGCTTTCTTTTATTTTTTGCTTATGTTGGTGAGATGTTCTATTGCTCATATGAAAATAAATATGCCCTAAAAATTTTGCCAATACCAGTTGGCTAATATTCTTTTATTGCAGAAACATTAAGTTGCATAATAAAATCTGACATAGTGGAAAAATTTAAATACAATGTCACTTATTATCTTCTGTCTTCTTAAATTGTTCTTTTATTGTTCTCACTCCTCAGCAATGTTTTTCTTATATTCTTTCACACTCACTAACCCCCTGTGTCTTAGTGACTCTGTTGCCTTGCTTGGAGTGAAGTGATTAAATAAAAAGCATTGTTATTAAATAAAAAGTATTGTTATTAACCAACTCAATAAATAAAAAGGTATTTGAGGAAGCCGAAACAATCAGGACTTAATGAAAAGTAATCATGTTAGCAGCCTAAGCTATTGCAGATGGAAAAAAATTAAAAAATAAAACTAACAAAAAATTTAACAGAAAAGAAATATAGTTCAATCCCCTTTGGTATGAAAACCATTGCTGCATATATATTGCTCAATTTAATAAATAAGCTCTTTGCTGACAACAAACTGTTAAATAAATTGTTTTTTAAAAAAAAAAAATGTCAGTAACAGCTGCTAAAATAGTAATAAAATAATTGTGAAAAACAGAGATGTGGCCACTTCTGCTACAATATGAAACTTGAATCAAGAAAGATTGCCTCCTACATTGTAAATGCTTAGCAAAAATTTGGTATACAGTCTCACTTCATAGTAATGATAGTAAAGGAATGGAAAATAGGTATTATAATAATAAATTATTAGCAGTAGAAGATATAAAAATTCCATGACCTTATCCATATAATATTGGAAGATTAAAGTGAACATATCAGACCCTACCATTAAGTTGGAGACTTTAAGTGGTTAGTATGCATATAATGATAAAAGAATTAAATGTAATTTATATTTCTCAGAAAAACTAGCATATGAAAATGTTGAATAAAAGGCAGGTGCTCATGCCTGTCTGCAGACATAAAAATAACTTTTTGATAAAGAACATTGATGTGTGATGAGTTATTCCTGCCTCCCCTCTCCATTGATATGTATATTCTGTACATACATCCAGGCATTTTGAGTAACATATGTATATGTATATTCTGTATATCCAGGCATTTTGAGTAACATACCATAACTGGTATTCTATGCTTTTGGGAATACAGCCTATGTTTTCACTTTCGTCCATATATAGAATAAGCTATAGAATAATTCCAAATCAAAAAAAATTTTTTGTTCTTTTCCAATACCTGAAGATTGTGCTACCATCTAACATATCCCTGGATTCAGAAAAAATTATCTTTATATATATATATATATATATATATATATATATATATATATATATATATAATTATTTATTTAAAAATATGATTCCATCACTACATAAGAGTTCTCATCTTTCAAAACAAGAATTGAAAACCTCAATATAATCATTTGAATTAAATTGAATTAAAGTACCAAGCTCTGTTCCATCTTCAAGCAAAATTTTTTTGGGAATAACTAATTCTTGAAATTTATGCGTTTTATAAGCATATTCATTATTAAAATTAAAATTACTATGGTAAAGGCTGGAGCAATTATTTAAAAAAAAGCGGGGTTAGGGTTAATAATTTGTATCAATATCTCAGTTACATTCAAAGAGGTCAAGTCAGGGTATGGTTGGGGTGTTTAAATTCAAAGCGGAAGATGACATCGTCTAGTCTGGTTAAGTGTTTATGGAGATTTTTTTTTTTTCCTCTGAAAGGGTTTAGTGTATATAAAAAAAACAGTCATAATTCGCTAACATTTGTTTTTTGATTAGGTTTGTTTTTTTGTTTTTTTATTGGGTAGGGCATTTAAACTTTTTATTTAGACTATGGAGTTTAAAATTTGTATTTATTATTTTATTGTTTGTTTTTGACTCTACTTTTGTATCGAGCACTGTTTTTAAAAAATAATAACAAAAATACTAAGGAATTTGGATTATTTACCTAACGAGTTCTTTCCTATTTTCTATATATTTTCACACACACACACACACACACACACACACACACACATATATATATATATATATATATATATATATAATAAAAATATAGTTTTAAATATACATTTAGTATGCTATATTTATGGATTAAAGTGCTCAATATCAGAGATAGAGCATATGCAGATATAACAGTAGACATTGATGTCAACACCCAGCAGTTTTATGCTTGAATACAATCTTCAGGCCATATGCTTTTTAATATATATATATATATATATATATATATATATATATATATATGTATACATTAAAATAAATATATATATATATATATATATAAAAATACATATATATATATATATATATATATATATATATATATATATATATATATATATCTGTATGATAAGATAAAGAACAAATAGAAAATATTTATCAATCTAACACGTTTCACTTTAAGTAAAGCTTCAATATGCAATTAAATAATAATAAAAATGAAACATGTTAGATTGCTAAACATTTCCTATTTGTTCTTCTATTTTTATCATTCTGTCAGAGAGAGTCCAATCCATATTTGATCTGATTTCAGCCCAATTCATATATATATATGTGTGTGTGTGTGTGTACGTGTGTGTTTGTGTGTGCGTGGTGTGTTTCTACCAGATTGGGTATATATATATTTACTAAACCCAGGGAAAGTTTGTAACATAAAAAATTGTTTCTTCTGTAGAAAGATCAGAGCTCCATGTCTTATATTATTTGAAAATATCCTTGATTAGGACAATTGCCACTTGTAATTATTTGGTGTAAGGTTATACTTTCTTTTATTAGTAATACCTGGATAATATTAGACTGCTTTAGAAAAGCAATGTTGTAGAATATTTCTCCCTCTTAAATACATTTTCTAC